>QWDQ01000039.1:0-251286 GCA_003868215.1 Pseudophaeomoniella oleicola
TACCCGCCTCACCATACACTGCACTGGGACAACACACACACGCACACACACACACCCACTCTCTCTCTCACTCACTCCCTCTCCCTCTCTCTCTCTCTCCCTCTCTCTCCCTCTCCCTCTCTCTCCCTCTCCCTCTCTCTCCCTCTCCCTCTCTCTCCCTCTCCCTCTCCCTCTCTCTCCCTCTCGTAATTTATGAAAGTCGAGGAGGAGGAGGACGATGATGATGAGGAGGAGGACATCATCCGGTGTGGACATGGGAGTGTGATCCCGTGGTCATCTAATGGATTCATCATTGACATAGTGCGAGAGCGGGTAACTCTGTGGAAGCCTGGGGTGTGAGGTAATTGGCTTGATTATCGGATGGACGAGAAGGGAGAGGAGGACGTGGCGTGGCGTAGCGTGGCTGTGGGGTCGCAGGTAGTCGAGCTGGGAGAGAAGACGGACGGTAAAGGTATGTGGAGCTGTTGGGGTTGGACCACGGGCCTATACTTCTGATGCGTCTCTACGAGGATGTGACGTCGTGAAAATTTCGAACAGACTACCTCCCTACAGCCTACGAGTGCTGTGTGATTGGGACGTTCATATTGGTAACAACTTCCCGCCCAAGAACCAGGCTCCAGCAAGGCCGGACAGAGCAGCGATTCCGCCCAGCTGTCTGAGCCATTTTTCAGACTTGCCTGGGTTGGTGGATAGCTTTGCGGCTTGAAGTCTTGTGGCAGATGGTGTACGTGATTGCACTGCAGCATCTTCAGCCTTCGACGCGTGCGCTGGCACCTTTTGAGACGCTTCATGAGTGGTATTGGCATGTCGAGCTTCGTAGTCTTTGATCATCCTTTTCAGGCCTTCCAGATCTTCTTTCAGAGATTTGGCCATGGCTTGTCGGTCAGTGATGGTGGTGTTGCCGACTTCGACGCCTTGGACGTTTCCAAAGAAGTCTACAATCTTCTGTTGTCGACCTTCTTGTTCTCCCCCAGGTAAAAGGTCCCACCTCACGCCCGGATGTGACATTATCTTACTTTCGTCATAGCTGTCGAAGAGATCTCCTAATGTCTTGTCAGAACCCGGACCGGTGACCTGCGTCTCGAGAAATTCCAGAATATAGTAGGTCCATCGATCGATAACAGCAACCCCGACATCCATATCAGCGTGGTGGGAGTAACTGCTCTGATCCAATTCACTACTTCCAGTAGCTATTATGCCGGGACTGTAGAAATGCTTGAACATCGTGTTGGCCTGACATGTGTCGATCATGAACAAGATCTCGTTGTACCGTTTCTTCTCATGCATCTGAGCAAAGGCATGCGCAATATCCCACGCACCGATCTCTTCGCTATCCTGAAACTTGAGAAACTGATCTCCCCCATGTCCTGTCATGTATATGAGGATATTCGAACCTGAATCGGTATTCAATCGCTTGCTGGCTGGTACATCGGCAGGCCAACGGTCTGTGAGCAGTCGAATGAAATTCTCAACGGTGACCTCATAACCCCGATAGTCGACCTCAATGTTTGTACCGTAGAGATCGGTCTGACGGTCTGCATTCGAGTATACGGTTCCGGGAAAGGCATTGCGAGGATTACATGCCATATCATCCGGGAGGAGAAGAATAATCTGGGAGTCTGGAATGCCTAACCGTTTCACAGTTCGATATAGCGAGAGAGTATTAGCTAGATGGCGATAGTTGAACCAGAACCGCGAGGTCGAGACCAAGACAGCCCAGTTGGACGTATGCACGCATGTTGCGACATTGCAACACAGGAGCACGGCGATCAATATTGTGACAGAGAGCGGTTTCGACCACATGCTGCTGACGGGCAGCGTACCTCTGTGGTCCTATATTGTAGCACACATTAAGTTGGTGGACCTTCAAGTGCTGCAGATATGCCTCAAGCGCTTTGAATCCTCGGATGAATGTCGTGGTGGCGTGATCACTTACAAACACTGAGCGCGAAGGGCGCAGAGAGCAGTAAACGTCGAGACCAGACCGCGGCTTTATTGAGGTCCCACCGCCGAGGTCCCATTTCTCTCAACTACAACATGATGACTGACACGACTTAACTATAACTGTACAACCACATTGTCGTGTTAACTTGGTTATCAGCACAAGGCGCACTTCTACTAAGATAAGTTATCCTCAAGAATATCCTCAAGAATAAAGAAGGCGTCTAGAGACGAGACCACTGTTCGGTTTCTTCCGGCTTTACTTTACGTGCCGAAACCCGCTTTGCAGTCGCAGAGTGATGGAGCCTCAACTTGGCGGTTTCGAGATAGGATCCTGACGACCGTTTCATATCATCGGTAAGAACAGCCGGCAAACATTCACTCAGTCGGTTTCTTCTATATCGCCTTTCCTATATGCTCGATTAGAGGAGCGGCCCGCCTTTCCTGCAACACCTTGGACCGTCCAAACCATTAGTTCCGTTTCGTCTTCCATGTTATCAGACGGCCACTGCATCCCTAGCCGACGAACCTCGCCTGTTCCTTCTTGTTCAGCGTGTTTGGTAGCGGGAACATCTCTAAAGGTTCCCTGTATCGCTCAACAACCATGCGCATGTTTGGTGTTGGATGTTGTAGCTTGTTTGACTGTGTCCAAGGGCCAGTCCAGTTACAAGCACCGCAACCAGGGATCCCCTGGAGTGATATCGTGTGACGCCCACGTCGGAGACCGTTATCTCGTATTCGAACTGATACGGACTGCTTGTTCAAGCTCGAGAAAGCGTTTGCGCGTTTCATCGTTGGACTGACGACAGACGTATAGTCGTTTCGGCTTGTCGTTGCCTGTCTCATATCTTATCTCCGTCTCATACTCGCCTTACTCAATGCAACAGATCTGAAGGGAGACTCACCCCTCTGAGCTCTTTTACGTGCGCCAGGCAAAGGTCTAGAAGTCATCTCCATCAGATCAAGCGAAGTCACGTACATGGAGATTGCGAACTCATCAGAAACGCAACATGTAGGAGATCACATCGAGTTGCCATCGTGAGCTTAACTTCCAACCTCATGGACATCCAATGTTGAATCTATATAAGCCTACAGTCTCTTGCTGAGCTCCAGTGTGCTTTTTCTTTCATCCATTCTCATTCGCCTTCGTCCTGGTGACGTTTATTCAATTCATTCGTTCATTGTTTCCCCACGTCCCGGCGACGTCTTACCTTCTTTACTTATTTAATAGAACATCAAATCTCCATCATGAAGTCTACCATCATCGTTGCTGCTGCCAGCTTGGCTGCCGTCGTCAGTGGTCATGGTGTTATACTGAGTGCCCAAGGGACAAACTCGAAGGTCGCCAGTGTTGGAATGCAAGGTTTGTGGCAACTCTCGTTGCAGAAGTCGTTTGCTCATTCATTCCAGTCGTTTTGTCATTGGCAAGGAACTGCACCAGCATCTCTCCGTGTCAGCAAGATACCTCCCTCATCCGTGATGCTGAGATCAATGCAAACGTCGTCAACGAATGTGGCCGAACCGAACTGGCAGGCAACATCGACGTTGGAGAGAACACCGAAAACCAGCTGGCGGCAGGGCAAGTTGCCGACGTTACTGCTGGCGACACAGTCAACGTCACCATTCATCAAGTCAATGCAGATGGTGCTGGTCCATATACGTGCGATCTCGATGAGACCAGTAAGAAAATGACAACTGCCTCATCAAAACTAGCCTTCTAACGTGATCAGGCAATACCGGAATTTTCAGCCATACAAACCTTGCAATTGAAAACAATGTTCCCGGTGCCAATGGTCTGTCCCAAGCAAAGGAGCAAGATTTCAACATGCAGGTCAAGCTTCCAGCGAACATGAACTGCACTGGAGCTTCAACAGGCAATATCTGTACGTGATCCTCTTCTCCATTCCACTCTTCAACAAGAGTTGTCCTGCCATCTGCTACAGTTGCTCACATCTTCCTCTTCAAAGGCACACTTAGATGCCGCAATAATGCATTGGCAGGTCCATTTGGTGGCTGTGTAGCTCTCCAACAAACCGACAGTGGTACAGGACGCGCCTCACCCGATCCATCAGCGATCGATACCAACATTACACTTGCTGAGGTTGCGTCGCAGGTGGAATTCGACAAGCAAGACATAAACGCCGCAATCGCGGCCAATCAAGCCGCTGGAGCCGACGAGGCTGATCAAGGTGTCAAGGCTGCTAATGGTGAGTTTCCATCTCGACTTCTCCAAGACACCGCTTGCATTCCTATACCTACCCTGCTCTTTCCTACCTCGACTCACCTCATTCTTATCTTGCAACTAACATTCGTCTTCTCCTCTTTTCAGCCCTAATAGCCGCCGCCGGCCTCAACCCCGACATCTCCTCCCCAACGTCGAAAGCCGCCCCTGTCGCCAGCTCATCTCCCACCGCCGCTGCCGCCGCCGGAGCTGGAGCCGGAGCTGCAACTGGAGCAGGAGCAGGAACCGGTGCTGCTTCCTCCGGTAACAACAATAACGGCAATGCCAACGCCAACAACGGTGGCGGTAATGCAGGTAACGCAGAAGGATCCCGACAAGGAGGAAAGCACAGAGGTGGAAGATTCGGTGGAAACGGAAAGGAGAAGAAGGCGAAGAGGTCGTTTAGGTTCAGGGCTTAGAGATATGCACACACCTTTTTCAGTTATGATGAGTATGGTAGATGATATGGTGAGAGAGTTGGTGAATAAAGGCGAATGTGAAGAGGAGGGAAAAAGAGAAAGAAAAGAAAGAAATATAAGATAGATACAGTCATTTGCTGTTTGTTGTTGTAGGACAGGAGAGAAATGGGAGATTTCGATGTTTCTACCAATTCATATCATAGGGCTTTAACATCCATTCATCCATTCATCCATCCATCCATCCATCCATCCCGTGAGCGATATGATTCCACCACTTTCAATATGGACATAATTACCGTCCACCGACCTAGATATCTACCTGGGTATATATATATATACCTAGGTACCTACCTACTCTTTTTAAATGAAGAAAGAATCTTTAATTACAAATTTATCGAATCGAGAAGAATCGATTTTTGGAGAATAATTTATGTTTTATTTGATGAAATTAGACCTGAAAAGAGGGGGGGGGTTTGTTTGGAAAGGAAGAGGAAGGAGTGAGAATGGATGTCCGGAAAAAAGATCAACTGCAGTACTATGTTTTATGGCTTATCGTATTATAATATCATACTGTAGCATAATAGCATACAGTGGGAAAGGAAGGAAGGAAGGAAGGTGAATGAGTGAGTTGGTCAAGTACCTAGGTAATTACATATCATTATTATTAGAACTGAAGAATGAATAGGTAATTATGAGACGTGACGTGATGAAAAGAGAGAGGGATGAGAGGATGAGGATGAGATTGAAACAACATGATGATGATTATGATGAACGATAACAGTCGTTGCAAGCTTGCTTGACCCTTTTTAAGCTCTCTTATCTTTTTATTTTCCAAGCGTAGTTCTTCGTCTTCGTCTTCGTTATTTCAATATACTCTATATTACTCTATTACAGTAAATTCATAACCCTTTTCTTCCGAGAATACCTACCTATTCGTCTACTAAGGTAGGTAGGTAGGTATGAATACCTCTTCCAGGATGGTTTTTGTTTTCTTGTTTCTTGTTTTTTTTGGGTGCCTCGATGATTTTTCTTCTCTTTGCGATCCCATGTTTCGGGGGTTTAGGAAGATGTCAGGCCTAGTAGTCCAAGTTTACTGCTGCCAACGTCTGGGACTGCGCCGATACTCGATCTTAGATCTAGCCAGGATCTTCCCGCGCCGTCGACGTCGTTGGGGTGGTGCTCGTGCTTCTCGTCATCTCCATCTACCATAGACGACGCCGTCCCACTACCCATACCCATGAGATCTCTCATCGCGTTGGAGATTTCTTCTTCTCGCTGTGTCCGTAACTTGCTCATGTAACGGCGTTCTTCCTCGACGGACGCGACCGCGTCTTTGCCAAAGTATCCTCCCTGAGCGGTGTGGTGTGAGTGCGTCTGTTGGCTCAGGGAACTGTAGCGTGGTGGGACGCGAGGGAGACCGGTGCTGGTGCTGCTGCGGATGCTTGGGGTGGTGGTGGAGAAGATGGAGTTGCGGCGGGAATCGGGGGAGGTGGCGGACTGGGCGGTGGAAGGAGAGGAGGCCGGCGGCGTGGTGTAGGTGTTAGCACTTGTTGGGATTTTCTCAGAGGCTGGAGATCTGGAGTCTTGGTTCGGAGATGGTTGGTGGTGGTATTGGCGGAGTGGTGGGGGTTGTGGTTGGCGAAGTTGGGATGAATTGGCACGCGGAAGGTAAGGGGGAGCAGTGGTAGAAGAGCGAAGGGAGTTGGTGCGGTTTCGGTCGGGAATAGAAGCTTGGATTGATGAGAGTTGGTCTTTGAGATCCTTGAGCCGATCGACATTTGGTGATTGGGCAGAATTCGGTGAAGTTCTCGTATTCAGAGGAGTACGAGCCATGGTCTCGAGGGTTCGGCTGCGATCACGTTTCCGCGCGATCGATTCGACGAGGTAACCTTGGTCCGATGCATCATCTCGGCCATCGATCGTGGCGTGAAGTGTATGACTCGTAGAAGGACGGCGATCATGTGGTTTAGACGAGCGATTATGATCCAAAGAGAGGACGCTTCGGATTTGGCGTGAGAAATCTCCGGAATTTCGGTTGGCAGTATACGAATTTCGCCCCGAGGTAGGAGCTCGCTGGCGCATGATTTGAGGTGGGACAGCCGCATCTGAATCTGAGTCTGAGTTTGAGTCTGGATGGTCTGCATGTTCCACCGACATGGATGCTGCAAAACGGCTGGGATCTCTCGGATGAGGCGAAGCAAAATCTCTGACTATCGCGTCAGTTGTCACAGCTTGTCCAATCAGTCCACGTTGGTCCAAGAAAACGTCACCCGAAGGCTCTGCTTCCCAAGATCCCCTACTCCCGGTCGCCCCGTGATCCGCATCATTTCCGACTGCGCCAGAGAGCCGATTCTGAGCGTGAGCTGCCGGCTCCATCTCGTTCAACCTCCTGAACTCTGCCAGAAGGTCAAAATCAGGAACACGACGCAAACGATCCTTCACGGTCTTGACCTGCAAAGGTGCAACGAAATCAGACTGCGGCCCTTGCATCTGCCGCTTCTGCAAGGCCTCGGTAGCCCTCTTGTTGATTTCACTCATTGGCTCATCTCTACCGGATGGGGAGCTTTCCTCCGGCCTGTGAGAAGCGGCCGATCTCGAAGCCGAGGGTTCACCTCTGTACACATAACCTTCAGGCCCAATCATCGATGCTCTCAAAGCCTCGGAATTTCCAGGTCCTGCTTCCGCTATGTGATGGCCAAAATCGCTTATTTCGGAAGCGTCACTTCCTGCATTTCGACCACTTGCCTGGCGACGCCGGCTTTCGGGTCTTGGAAAAAGATACAAAGACCCGGTAGACTTGTCTGATGAATGTCCTGGTTGGTAGTTCTGGAGCGATAAATACTGGTCGTCTCCATTTGATTTACGGATCAAGGACCGATGGACTTGCCGACCCACATCTACGTCGGCATTGTGATCCTGAGTGGGTGATCTCCCCGTGCTCGGTACGCGTTTCCCGAGCGCGACATGAAGGTGGTTATCTCGGAGTAATCTTGATGATGTGCTACTTGCTCTAGGAGGATCCTCCCGGCCATAACCGGTTCCAGGGGGTTGTGTCCAATCCTGTTCCTGGCCTGGCCCAACACCGTAAAGCTGGGCTGTAGAGTATACATCACGCCACCTCCGACCCTCCGTAGTCGAAGAGATACTCTGACCGGCTGCAGGATAATTAGAGTTCTTCATAAGGTCATATGACGCATGCTGTGGCTCTGGAGAGTGTAAGATATTCCGATCAGCGACATCTTCTGCAAAGTCCACAGGTGGACGCCGTTTCCCACTCAGCTGCTGTATTAGATTCCGCGTCGAATTTCGTTCGGCCACCGCTTCTCCGTATAGATCCGAATGGGATGCGTTGTGATATGGAGCCTGGGAACCATACCCTACGGCCTCGAACAAATCTATACTACCACCACCTGAACGACCCGCAAAGCTACTGGCAAAGGAAGCCCGTAGATTGGGCACAGGAGGGACGACCGATGAGAGAGATGGTATACCATCTGTAGTCGTTGAGTTAGTCCGATACCCGTGCGCTGCATCTTGCCCGTTCAATGACCGACTTCTCGACAGTGATTGCGTTCTTGACCTGCGGCCTGTAATCGAGCTGGCACTTTTGTGGGCACCTGGGTTCTTCGTTCTGTTGTAGCCAGATGACTGCCTTGTCTCGGATGGCTTGATGGGAGGTCCACCGACTTGCGGTGGGGGTCCGGCCTGCAGAGAGCCATATTCGCTCGTCTGCAGGAAGAATCCGCGAGGTTCGTTGCTATGCGCGGTGCCCTTGCGGCGAGCGAAAAGCTTCTTCAAGCCAGCATCCATCGACGGGTTCGAACGTTGAGCTGCAGGGCTGGGCTGCACGGCAGGACACCACAAAACCCCAATGCCACCTCAGGTGGATTTATCTATGCGTTCATATCGGTCACTAACGTGATCACTGAATTTGGTTTACAAGCATCGAACTTGGTACGATGCAGCAACTTCTAGTGGTACAAGTCCGAATCCTGTGACAAGGCTGAATCAACCCTCTTGTCACGACATATCAGATTAAAGTCGTAAAGTCGAAGAAGAAATGAGGCACGAATGGCAGCAGATGATGCGCACGCCGCCATACAACGAAGGGCATATATGGTAGAATAGCACCGAGCAGGACACGTACATGGGAAAGAGACAAAACGAAAGAAAGCAGAACAGTGCAGTTGAATCAGAAGCGAACGGGCAGCGCTACCAGTGGATGAGTCCATTTTGACGGTGGTATCGCTGAGTGGGAAAGTGGTTGGCTGAAGATGAGGAAGACTAAGTGCTAAGTGGTTGAGTGGCGCCGGTAGCGTAGTACTAACGTTAGGTCGTAGTTCGTGCTCATTGAAGATGTTGATCAACTCCAGGTGATTAAGTCAATAAAGCTCCGAATGTGAGCCAAGACGAACTTAGGTTACTGTATCATGTATCAAGCACTGACCAGTGCTCGATTGAGGACAACCGCTGGAGAAGACACCAAGATGATCTACATCCAACTCATATCACTTCGAAGCGAATAAAAACTGCAGACTTGTTAACTGTGCTGTTCCCCGTAAGCATCAACCCCGGTTCGCTGGTGATGGATGACGCTCTACGGCATCCCTAGAGCGCCAACCACCTACCACTAACTTAGCCACATCTAACCTGGAACTTAAGTCGTAGAAACAAAATCACTTCATCTTCACTGGACATGTTCATAATTCCAGCAACTAAGCCCACTAAGATTTGGATCGTGCTGATCATTACATCTTCTACTTTCTTTCCAAGAGGTGTTCAGCTAAGTAAGTTTCCAAGTGGGAAGAAATAGTGTGTGAGGGTGAGTGTGAATGTGTGTGTGTTGGCCGATATGCTTTCCAACTAATTAATTCTTACCCGTCACAGGCAAGCGAGCGAGCAGTCCGAGAAGGAAAAAAAAAAAAGAAGACCAAGACCAATATGATCTGTTCGTAGATCAACCCCCACCAGACAAAAATGATACGGCGGCGACTAGTCTGTTGGATAAGTTATTGATAGACTTGGAGTTGACAGAGTAAGGTCTCTCTCTCTCTCTCTCTCTCTGCCTCAGAAGTTCATATAATTCCATACTCCGGCGTGGGTTTCTTGGTAGAGTCCGTGCTGATGTGACATGAACAAACCCTGGACACACTTATCATAAACATCGCAGGTATCAATAGGGATCTCCTGTGTACGGCCGCCAACTCAGCAATTGTCAAAGATCTCTTTGGAGGGTCGAGTTGCTTGATAAAGGGATCTACGGATGCACAGGGTGGTGGAGGCCTGATCAACTTCCGTCATTGCCGTAGCTGTTTATCACTTCTTGTCTCTCACGAGTGGACAGCAAAGGAAAGAAAGCGTGGTGAGGATTGATTAGTCTATAATAATTACAATATTATACATAAGAAGTCAGGGAAAGAATTTACTTTACGTCAGTCATCACGACATTCTGAATCTGGTCTTGGAGCCTCAAACCTCTCAATCATGTTTGATTGTCCGAGCTCTCGTCTTCTCAGCAACGACCCTTCGATCGATGTGGCGCAAGACTAGAATGCAACTTGATCTATATTCCTTCATCCCAACGTGGTATCGCATATCCATCACTGGACTTTTTCGAATTTCATCGTCCCCAACGCCTGTCTAACAAAGGACTGTTTGTAGCTCTCGTGTATCAAGGAACTTGTTGCGTAACGAGGGCCGGTTCGATATGCTGAAGAGTGACGTCAGGCCAGGCCTGGGGGTGTGGAAGTGTCTGTTCTTCTAGAACCTGTGGTTCGAGACTAGGAAACATGGTGCTGTTGACATCTAGCCACCAGGTGTTCCAGGCAGTCCCTGCCGTAGGGATGGCAGCAGGGTCTGCGAGGAGGGGTTCATCTGGCAGCATCGCCCACTGATTCTCCTGTGACATGTCTTGCGGGGTTGAGCATTCTGCTATGCTGTGATCATCGCGGTGTTGGTCATAAATGGAGTCCCCCGTATCAGAGAATGAGGTTCGGTGCGCGGAACTGGGTGATTCAAAGTGCAATGGACTGCCGTGTCTGTGGTCCTTGATCAAACCTAATTGTTCGAGTATCTCATGGGCAGTGGGACTACCGGATTGTTTTGTCGAGTCTGGCAATGGTCTTCTTTCAGGAAGCTGTTTGCCTTCTTGAAGAGCTTTGTACATCATTTGCAAGCCTTCGGACATGAGTGCAAGTGTTTCGAACATCCTGAAGTAGAGCTACGTCAGTATCATACAGGATTGTACAGTGACTGTGACTTACGACATCTTCTTGCCAGCGTGAGCAGAGGATGTGTAAAGACAGGGACTGTCATCTTTGCAGCAGCGCCAACACGGTTGACTCCCATCGCACTATACGAAGGGTCAGTGGACTGATTGTGCTACACTCGGGCGCGAGACCTCCTCACCTTGCTCTTCTTAAACCGGCAGCGATCGCAAGCCTTAGCTGTCCGTCTCCGCCGGCGACTGGTGCTCTTTGTAGATGGGGATACGGAAGCAAGACTAGATGAGCGTCTCTCTAGAATAGATGAACGTCCTGGGCTTCGTAAAGCGAAATCGGCTAGTTTCCCTCCGCTCATTGTGATGACACAAGCAGCTATGCACGATATCGAAAATAGGGGTCAGAACTTCGCGGGACGCATGGGCTGAGCTGTTTATCAATGATTCCATCGTCTCAGCTGAATAATACGTTCCATGGTTTCCTCTGCTATTGTGGATTCCATGGGCAATGTCACACCTGTCGTGCGAGCGTGTCCAGATGAGAGATATCAACTGAGTACATGTATCCATCGGAAAAGTCGGGTCTTTCATATAGCAACGATTAGCATGATAAGCCCGAGGAATAACAAAGCCGTTCCTTGGTTCATCGGAATTGTGATTAGCGAGAAAGTCGGCAACCTATGGCGCGATGGTATCACACGGATTCAATTTCCTTAGCGGAAGATGGCCTTCCTTTCGGACAGTCTCGTGTGTAACAATGGTACTACGAAGCTTGCCGTCTCGCCGTTAGCCACCGATGGTTGGAATCGGCCGCTCCGAGGCCCTATGGTCGCACGGCTCGACGGCATCGAGATGTGTGGAGTGTGTCCCGAGCAACTGGCGAGCTGGCGAGGCTGGATTAATTACTACGTAGTACGTAGTACAGAAGTCCCTCGTCATTCAGGGTTTCCATATTTCTCACGAGATGCCGATAGGAAAGGAACTTATTGGGAACGTGGGCCAACTGCTCCCACAAATCCAAGGACGAAAAGGGTAGGTGTAGAAGCCTAGAGGAGCCACACTCAGTCAAGTACTTCGTAGGACTACGTAGTGATAGACTCGAGTGTCCCCAATTGATCTGTCAGGATTGATCCGTCGTGCAACATATGCACTAGGAGAGCGGCCGAAAATACAGCGGGATGTCGTCGTGTATCGACATCAATATGATGAAATCCATCTCGAAATACACATCTGCATCCTTGTTCAGCGCGAAGATCAACAAGCGATAGGCTCGAATCGATCAGCGCCCAGATAACGCCAGACGGATATGGTAGGCAATACGATTGCAAGATGGACTGGCGACTGGCAACCCTCCTTACTCAATGGCTCGAAAGTTTACTACGTAGTAGCAATCAGTATGGCTCGAGTTGAGCAGAACATGGAGGGGTTCGCGGGGTATCCATCGATATCATAGGCTCCCTTGACCTCTTCCTTTATCCGCTTGGCTGCTCGCGAATGAGACTCTGCGAAATGCGGATATTTCTACCGTAGGATCCACGACGCGCAACTCCTTTCGGCTTGGCTTCAACGCTCCCAGGGGATCCATTTCGCGACCAGTTGCTCTCGTCTCATAACACTTCCGTATTCGTTCCCCAATGACGAAATGTTATCAGTAAGCGAAGCACATCCGAGACCAGCGATCAAGTTTCAGTGGGGTAAATCTCAGAGGAGCGAGGGAGGAATGCGTCTGGAAATTGAGGTTGCTCGGTTCCTGCTCTTCGAGCTCTGGTCTGCAAGTTAGTGATTATCCTCGCTGTGTTCCCAGATCTCCTGATACACATCCTCTCGCGGCTCGCCGGATATATCTAGCGAGGAGGCGAGCGAGGTAGGTATGTTATTGTGATACATCCCCCTGTACGCTGGTAATGAAGGGCCCTCGGGCCCAGTGTTTTCTCTGAGCAACACGTCAAGTTGACTTCTCGTCTCAGCAAGGCTGTCAGATAAGCGCATTGACTCCGTAGGTTTCCCGGCCTGTAACCCTGAGGTCGGCCAGGGATCGGTGATGGCCTTCATTAGCCTGGCGACAACTTCTCGGCGGCTCTCTTACTATCTACTACGGAACAAGTTCCCTTCCCCCCCTGCTGACTCCACAAGATGCAGCTCTTCGCAAGCCACGAGGTTGCGAGTACCCTGCGCTGCAAAGGCCTTGACGCACTACTGACTTTTCCGGAGTCAAAGCAGACTTAAGTTCTTGTTTCTGTGTTCGGTTGTTTCCTCAAGGTACTGGGAAACCTTCATCGACCTTTGCCCTCCATTCTTATAAAGATTAAATACCTTCCGGGAGCGAACGTTGACTACATAGCTTAGAACGTCCCCCCCCCCCCACCCCACCCCAACCCTCGTAAATGAAAGACTTACATACCGTATAAAAGTCTCGACATTTCATTTCGATTGCAACAACATTGGACTTGGAAGTTCGTCTCGCATTGCAAGATCGTTCAACTTGTGGTCAACGTTGTCTCTCATCAAGCCCGAAGCTCTTATACGTCGTGAGATATATCAGCAACAATGTCGCCCTTGTCCAAGAAGCAATACCCGGAAGAGGATCAAGTGCCTACTGTCAAGAAGAGAAAGTACAGAAAGCACCCTAAGGTCAGCAATATAGCCTCTGGTTCTGTGGTCTCGATCACTAACAGCACTATAGCCAGACGTCAATGCTCCAAAGAAGCCATCTCCATCAGCATATCATCTATTTGCCCTCAGTACGTTCTCTTTACCAGCAATGGAAATGGCTACTGACAGATTTTCAGCCGAAGGAGAGAAGCTCAGAAAGCAAGGCTTTGGCTTTGAGGATATTGCAAGGGAGACCGGTGCTAGATGGCGTGGTCTTTCGCCCCAGGAGGTAAATGATTTGGAAGCCAAAACCACGCAAGCAAAAAATCAGTATAGGAAAGATCTGGTTGCGTATAAGAAAAGTACAGAGTATAAGGCATATCAAGATTATCTGAGGAGGTGGATGGCGAAGGAAGAAATGAAGAAGAAGCGTAAGTACTCTGCCTTTGACGCAAACTCTTCGTGCTGACTCTCCCCTTGAAGAACAATCGAATCATGACAGGAGACAATCCGTTCAGTCAGCTTCCACGCAAGATCCGAGCCCTCGGAATAGCTTCAGCAGTGCTAGCACAGGGAGTCCGACTTCGTCGACGCAGGAGGAGATGCCAATGCTCGATTGGACAACATCTAATGGAACTGTCAACTCAAAGTCACCAGATGTTGATACATTGATGACTATTCCCGATGAGTGGTTTCTTCTGCCGGATATGCCAGCGCTGTCGACCGCCGAACAGCTCGAGTGGAAATGGTCCGGTGATTACGGCGTCACTCTCGCACCAGATCCATTGTTTCCTTTGCAGTCCATGGACCCGAAAGGTCAAAATGCATATCCCGCTGCTATCGGCATACCGACATCTTCAACAATCTCTCCAACGATGTTAACGAGACCGAATCCTTACGCTTTCTGAGGTATCTTTGGGTTCGCAGAACAAAAGTTGTCGTTGGAGATACGATGCGCGGAACGAACATAGTCTTCCAGGTCGGCGGCTTGCTATTTCGCAGATAATGTGCCAAAATGGGACGCGTATTGCCGGCGGCCATGTTGCTTTACGGCGGAGTTATTGGTTGCTTTGTTCAGGTTTGCAAATGATGGGAGCGACCTCTCGACGCGTTCTGGCTTCCAAAACGTTGGGGACCGTTATATGAGGAGGGGAATGAAAGCCTTGATCTGCATGCAGACCACGTAGTGGAGAATCGTTGCTGAGACTTTAGGGAGGAAAAGCGCTTTTGGAATATGCTTGAAGTGTGATGGGTAGTGCCATGTGTATGACACTTTCAAAGGAAATACGTTTCCAGGTCCAGACGGTCCTCTCCTGTCGCTTGTTCATCATTCAACCGTACCAACCCCTCTTGCACGTGCATTTGGGTTCTCCGAAGACCATTACAGGTAGCAACTTTCACCCTTGGTCATGCTCTTTTATGCATTTGCGCAAGGGGACATGAAAAAGCTGCAGCCACATACTTATGGTGCAGTTCCTGAGATGCGGGAGATCGTCCTGATAGTCGATGCCCTGGTGATCACTGGGCATTGACCTTCCAGGGGTCGACCTTGAGCGCTTGTTCAGCCAGTAAGCTTTCCAACGTTGTCGTCTCAGAGCTTGAGGTAAACTCACTTTTGAGTTTGACCTCGAGAGCAAATGCGTCCAGTCAAGCGCGGAACAGCGTGATAACTCAGCAGTGATTGCAAGATCCATTTATGAGCCTTAGGCTTTGGAAACGAGGGTCGATGTTTCGTGGGATTTGGGAACTTTGCTGGGGTATAACGTCCGGCAGCTTCCACGCCGTGGGCGTCAAATGTACAAAACCTGGGCTTCACAGCGTTTCGGAGATAGCATCTCTGGATATGCTGGTTGAGAAGGGATATGAACCTTAATCATACTGCTGTGCTGTCTTCTATCACACGGCGTCGAATTTCATGCATTCTTTCAATGGTTGCAGATAAACATTTCTTCCTGGAAATAACATATGTTAAGCTGTTCGAGTTCCGCCGTAATAGGGAGGGGTTTTCTTTTGCATAGACTGCACACCAGTACGCACACGTCCTAAACGCTGACAACGGCTCTGTGGTGTATCGTGTTTGTGAACTACAACTCATTCGAAGGCAGTGCTTGTTAAATATTGCTGTATGATATCGTTCGGTTCATCCATTTCAGTAGAGCTTGACCGTGGGATAGGAACATAGACTGTAGCTGTGTCCTGCCCTCTCTGTATTCTGCGCTTTCTCGTTGGATGATACAATGTTTTGTGATGGAGAATTACTCCCGCCTTTCGACAGCTTGAGCTGCTACTATCCATGGATTGATCATTTATGAGCCTGCAGTCGTGGAGGTCCCTGCTATCTAGATGAGATAGCTTTCAGCATTCGCAGACTGGGCTGGCCTTTATTTCGCAAGGATACCAGTGAAGTGAATGTTTAAGCACAAGTCGAGGCGAACGGTGAAGACCGCGGGCATTAGCTATCGCTCGCATCAGGCGATGCTTAGTAGTAGCAACTGGCAGTCATCTTTTCGGCATTCGGCGTGGGATATCAAGCTTTCCAGGGATAGTACGCAAAGGGAAAAGGGTATAACTTTCATGACATATGCAGACCCGCTGGAATGAAGGCTGAATTCGGAATGCTGGTGAGACTGAAAGCAGAAATTCCTGGTTATAGATGGTATAATCAGCCGATGCCAATCTCCACGACTATCCGACCCGTTTCCACGTTTTGAAGCTCGAGTCTGAGCAAGGACTACATACGAATTATTGGTACCTTGGAGATTAAGGCTGATTACAATACCACAGGTCACTTCTATGGCCTATGGGAGCTCCCTCAACAGCCTTGTGACCCCTGGGAGAATGTCAATGCCTCGCTCTCGGTAATAGTGTCCAGGCATATGTGATCTCGACGCATTCAGTCAACCTGTCTTGAAGTGGAGTATCTTACCCCAGCAATCAGACAGTCCATCAAATCAATGCCATAACAAAGCATGTCAGAGGGAGCGTCGCATCGCAACAGCAGCAGCGAATCCAGAGGCACTTTGTACGCATAGAAGAAGAGGTAGGAGGTTGAGGTTCCGATGCAAGATGCTGTGGCTGAGATGTGGCCTCCTGCGTGCTATCGCACTAATATAGTCATGCTTCAAGACATGTCCTCGCAGGTATTAGTCCTCTCCATGAATCGGTCTACCTACCATAACGCTCGATGCGACAATCTGTATCCAGCAGTCTCCAAAGGATGCACGCTGACAGCTGGTCTTAGTTTCGCTGAAAGCAAGCCACAGCTACCTGGGTACCTAGGTAGGTAATTGTAGCAGTACTATTGGCATTGGAATCTCTGCCTAATGATCATATGGAAATCCAAATATCTGCTCTAGATCCTTGACCAAGCTGGGGTGACTTGATTACTGTAACTTACTACCTACATACGTAGAATCTCGAATGCTCGTCCCGATATCTAGTGCCGGCATTCATAAGTTTACTTCATAGTAGTAGTGTGTAGGGGTCGTAGCTGAAGACCCAATCGACCTGCTGCCAGCTGTTGCTGTACTACTACGGTACATGCCTACGTAGTAAGTAGTTACAGCACAACGAAACCATGCAATAGTCCAGCTTGTTATTGTGGCTCAGCACCTAGACCATCCCTGTAGCGCCTACAAAGTCTCTGCGGAACTGCTGGAAACGTTGGCACATACACCCACACCGTCAATACTGCTTGTCGAGTACGAAAATCAAAATTGTAGTTAAGGTCTCCAAGGTATGTAGGTACGTATGCATCATATATATCTCAAAGACATTAGAGGCTGCAATTCTTATAGTACTACATATCAATACGAATGTACAGAGCTCCTCGACTCTTGGAAGAAGAGTGGGATACAGTAATCATAATTATTATACGTAGTGATTAATTCTTGGACCCTGGCAAATCCCTACTGTAAGGGTACCTCGTGCATGTGACCTACTGAATTTGCTAGATGTGACTTGGTATGCAGTGTACTGTTGGCATACTGAGGTTAGTAATAATACATAGGCACCTAGTTCTTTCACAACCATGATGTCAGACAAGACAAGATGAAGAGTGACCCAGTTCTAGATTCCTTCTGCCTGTTGAGCCGTGTCGATTGTCTAGGCGCCCTGAACACCTATTGTTATAACTACCACAGCATTTTGTGTGCGAAAATGGAATGTCCAATTTCCCACAGCGGGATGATGAAGCCAGGCACTATTCTAAATGCAAGGATATCGGTACCTGGTAGAAACCTAATGTAACTACGTAGTAGGAATCATCACAGCTGAATACTATTCACTAACCGAGTAACCTCAATGTCTGCGCCACAATCTTCCCCTCACATGCCTGAAGGAATGCAATAGCCACACCAGACGACGTCATTTCCCCGGTTTTCCATGGAATTTTGAGGTATAACCAGGGCACCGTCAAACTCAGTCCCTGTACACCAAAAGTCGTCATACCGCTCCCTCACAACCCGACATCTTCCCAACTCCAACCCCAGCCTACAAGAACAATTTCATCTCCCATTCCTCATCCTTTCCATCTTAACATCCTTCACATATCGTTTCACAACACACCCCTACTCCAACCTCTTCGCTCCACCTGTGGCATCGACATCAACCGCTTGTGAAGTAAACATCCTACATCATGGCGCTCATTGGTGGTGCACTCCTGCGCATCTTCGCAACCGTCCTTCGATTCATACAACTGCTTGCTTCGATCTTGGTGCTGGGCATCTTTTCGTACTTCCTCGCTGTCCTTGCGGACCACGATGTCCCCATCTATGCGAGATGGAAAGCCGTTGAAGGCATGAGTGGAGGTGCCGTTCTCTACGGCCTCTTCGCTGTCGTCTTGACCATCTTCCTCGGCGGCATTGCCTTCTTTGCCTTCTTCGCCATCGTCCTGGACATTTGCTTCGTCGGTTGCTTTATTGCCATTGCCTACTTCACCAGGCATTCCACCAACAGATGCAGTGGCAATGTCAATACGGTTCTGGGAAGTGGACCAGCGAACTCTAACGCCGCTGGTTACGGTTCAAATGGCTTTGGTTTTGGTCACGGCGAGAACGTCACCTATTTTCCAAATTTGAGGCGCTCCTGCGAACTCGAGAAGGCTGTCTTTGCTGTCTCTATCGTTAACATGTACGGTTCTCCCATGTCTTATTTCAGTTCTCACAGCTAACATATCTTCAGTGGTCTTTTCCTTATCACTGCCGCCTTCCAAGTCGTCCTTGTCCGCCACCACAGGAAGGAGAAGCGCTATGGACCTGGACCCAGCAACAACTACACATCCGGCAGCGGCCGTCGCTTCTGGCGTCGTAAGCAGCGCAACACCCGTGACGCCGAGCTGGCCACGGGCGGTCTTGCTGCAGAGAAGCACGATGCTGTCCGCCCATCGCATGACACTGCCATGACCGGCAACACGCTTCATCACAACCAGGCCGGATACGGCTATGGTCAACCCACCGGCACTGCGGTCAACTACTAAGTATGTGACGAAACTTAAAAACAAAATGCATCTCACTGCTCAGCGCAAATTTGCTGCCTACCTACTCGTACATGGGGAGCGACCGTTGCAGAACGCTTAATCTGTCTCGCACAGACAACAATTCTCCTTTTTCTTTATAATACTCCCGAGATGACCCGGGCAATGATACCAAAACAAAGCTTGTATACTACAATCACACGCACTTACGAAGATTCCGAACTCATACAGTACTTAGATTATAGTCGTGTACTTTAATACAAACAATCCTAATAGAAAGAAACTGCATTGCATTCAATACACTGTTATTAACATCCACGAATGTGACGGATCTGTAATATCACTTCGGTGTATTATAGCTCCGCAATGCCGGCTATGTCCCCGCGTGCAAGCGCACCATTTTTTCTGAAATTGATCTTCCCTCCAATTGTACCGACCATGTGAGAGAAAAACCTTGCCCCAACCGTCCAAGGACTATTCGTTCTCCGAAGTCGTTCTGTTTCACGATATGTTCATTTTGGTAGGTGCCGAGACTGTTTCTGGGTCTGTGAGACAAATGTAGACAACATGAGGTCGACGCTTTTGGCAGGCTGCCCTCTCAGCAAATCTCTAACTTACTCTTTAACCATCCTCCGGAGGAGCTTCTCTGTTTCTACCAGGAGAAATGGCAGTTTCGGATTCATTGGTCTGGGTGCAATGGGTAGGGGTCCCTCTCCCATCGCTGGGGAAGCTTCTCGACGACATTGGTTTTGCTGATTTGGTGCAGGTTATCCAATGGCGAAAAACCTCAGAGCCAAAATTCCAACGTCCGATTTACTGACCATTTATGATACAAATACAACAGCAACTGCGAAGTTCGCCGAAGAAGTTGGCATCGCTGCATCGACCACCAATGCTCCAGAAAAGGGAACAGGCATTCGTGTTGCGCAGAGCGCCAGGGAGGTTGCGGAGAAATCGGTATGCCATCCTTTTCCGCCATCGACTCCTTGTTATTACATGATGAAACTTATAATTTCCCAATTCTCATTTATGATCTAAGTGGAAGACTTCGGTCTTCTTTCGTGATATTACCCTGAGAAAAGCCAATCCTCTGAGACAGCAATCGTTCTTCGAATATTACATGTGATTCTACGGTATTCAATATACTGACAATCCGTATAGGAAACTCTCATAACGGTTCTGCCAGAGCCTCGACATGTGAAGTCCGTCTTCTCCGACATATTGGCAACGCCACTCCCATTTATTTCCGATACTAGGCTGTTCATTGATTGTTCCACTATTGACCCCTCAACGTCACGGCAAGTAGCACAGGAAGTCTCGTCTAAGGAGGCGGGTACATTCATTGATGCTCCAATGTCGGGCGGCGTTGTGGGAGCTCGTGCTGGAGCTCTCACTTTCATGGTCGGCGCGTCTTCATCTTCACTGGTCGAGTCTGTCATTGAACCTATTCTTTTGAACATGGGTAAAAAGGTTTGGTATCTAGGCCCTCAAGGATCCGGTCTGTCGGGTAAGCTCGCCAACAACTACGCTCTCGCTATCAACAACATCGCCGCCGCAGAAGCATTAAGCCTCGGCATCAAATGGGGTCTTGATCCTAAATCACTCTCGCACCTGATAAATGCGTCTACAGGCAGATCATGGCCCAGTGAAGTCAACAACCCAGTCCCCGGCGTTGTTGACCAAAGTCCCGCCTCGAAGGACTATGAAGGTGGGTTCGGCGTCAGCTTGATGAAAAAGGACCTCAAATTAGCCATGACCGCCGCCGAAGAAGCGGGAGCGACCCTCGAACTGGCCCAGAAAGCCAGGGAGGTGTACGAGAGTACCGAAAGGCTCTATAAAGGAAAAGATTTCTCCGTGGTGTACAAGTATATAGGTCGTGATGATGGCAATGATGAATGATAAATGGGATTATGACGTCTATACGACATTTTTGTGCTTTGCGGTACGTCAAATGAAGCCAAGCCTGCGCGTTTATGCGTGTTGTAATAGTTTTTTATTACGTTTCACTTAATGGTGTTTATAGCGTTCCCTCCTCCCTTCGCACCCTCGTATGCAGAGAGAGCATCTTGTGAAGCAAATAATAATTTTCTTTGCCTCTTGGAAAGGGGAAAAAAAAAACACCATTGACTGTTTTACTGTGTGATGATACTTGTACTTATGTTTGTGAGACATTCTGTGCCAAAATCCTAATCCCTCATCCCCCAGGGAGGATGGGATGGGATAGGAGATGGAAAAAAAAAGGAGCTAAGAATAAAATGCCAAATTCGGATATATTTGATCACTCCCTCCCCCGCGTCCGTCGCTCCTTTATGCGCCTGCCCGTCAGCCCGTCCGCCAGCGATTTCAGCATGGTACGTACGTACGTACGTGCCAGATCCTTCCCTGAGGGGGGGGGGGGGGGGGGGGGATGGGAAAAGGACGGCGAAAGGGTAGCCATTCGTTCGTTTGTAGATGTGATTTGGTAGGTACGTAGGTACGTAGGTACGTAGATAGCGCCTTGTGTTGCCGGGAACTCCGATTCGATGTGTGAGAAGAAGGAAGGAAATACGCCTTTCTATGCTGATTCCAAAAAGTAACGAAGAGAGATAGAGAGATTGAGAGAGAGAGAAAAAAGTGCTGTAGGGCTGTTGTTGGGGTTTCCTTCTTCTTTGGCCGGATTGGCTCATGAAATATCCGGCCTAGCCATGATGTGTGTGTGCGCGGTATAACTAAACCCCTTCTTCATTTCCTCTGACACCTTCGTATGCTCCAAAATGTTCTCTCTCCTTCATTTAATTTGTTCTTATCCATTCATTCATCACCCACGCTCTCCCTCACGCACTTCCTTACTCTCTTTTTAAACTCCTTGGTGTCATCTCTCCACATCCTCGCGGCCTCGACATTCGCAGGACTCTCGTCGTTGGGAGAGCTGAGCATTGAGATTACTGAGAGGAGAATAGTCTCGGGTGTTTGGACCGGGTTCCAGCGTTCAGCGGCGGATTCATA
The DNA here is from genome assembly GCA_003868215.1 of Pseudophaeomoniella oleicola. Taxonomy (NCBI): domain Eukaryota; kingdom Fungi; phylum Ascomycota; class Eurotiomycetes; order Phaeomoniellales; family Phaeomoniellaceae; genus Pseudophaeomoniella; species Pseudophaeomoniella oleicola. Next base: position 21,852 of record QWDQ01000039.1, read on the forward strand.
ACCGTATTTGTCTTCTTCGGGTGGATGGAGAATGGATATGCAGACTTCACCGGTAGGGTAGACTAGAGAGGTGGAAGAGAGAGCATTGCGTTAGCGACATCAAAAGGACGCCTATTCCATTGAGCGATACAGAAGTTTGCAGGGATCGGGCTGACCGCCTTGGTAAGGAGATATTGGGGGGCTCTCGTACTGTTCGGATGGAAAATCGGGGTTATAAATTTCATCTTTGGAGGGAGCATGGGATACTCTTCAGGAAAAGATAATTTCGCTCGAAAGAAGCCACCTATTGTTGTAAAGATACTGTAAGTGACAGTCCTCCCTCGCTACCGGGTTTCTCGCAGTTGGGTTTCCATGCATACCGCCATAGTATTTGCATTCATCATCAATCATGAGCATGACCTCCCACTCGAAGATGTTATTGTTCTCCAACCCACAGCTGACACCGGGTATTGCATCTTTGCTGGTTTGCATTTGCTTAAGTTGTCGGGCCAGCAGCCCGGCTGCCGCATTTCTGCTGCCCATTCTGGAATCCTGAATAGTTGGGCAGAAGTACCGGGTAAAAGCGGTGGTAGGGAAGGGTTCCGGTTGACAGAACTGAACTGCGTGAATGCGAGGAAGAGAGAGAGAAGAGGACGAAAGGGTATGTAGGGTCGGAAATGAGTATGATGGCGCAAGACCAAAAGAGGACGAGGGGAATCTCTAGAGTTTCTTCCAAGAGTGTCACCGAACCATGGCTTGTGATGAGTGGAATCACGAATTCGAGATGACGGACGAGGACCCTGAAATCTTAAGTAGAATTGGTGGGGAACATCCCACTCTATCGCTGTGCCGACATCCCCGACCCCTTAATGACTATGAGTACCTAGGTAGGTACTATGGTACACACTATTACGATGCAGAGTGCAGAAAGAATCGATGAGAGAGGCACTTTATGTCCAGGATTCGGCGTGTGACGATTTACGAAGTGAGACTCAACAGTCTCCCTGCTACAGCATCCCATTCTCCATCCCAAGTGCGTCTGGATTCTACTAGTGCTCCTTCCTTTAAGCGTGACAACTCTTCCGAATCCCCACCAAACAGCTCAACTAGTATATCTACAAGTCCTGAAGCGCTTCCAAACCCTCTCCCGTTCTTTCCTTCAGTCACCAGCTCCGGCCAAGCTTCGAAATTGCTCCAACCTGCAACGGGGAGACCTGCTCCAAACATGTCAACTACCTTCATTGGTAGGTCAACACCGCTGCTACTGGTGTGTAGCGAAACTCCCAAGTCTGCCGAAGCAAGCAGTGATGCATATTGAGGTATACTCAACCATGCCGTCTTGATAGTCACCATCTCTAGTTTGCCTTGGTCATCCAACTCCTGGATTTCTTGGAGATAGTGTTCCTTTTGCGGACCCTTGCCGGTGATGATGGCAAGGATCTCAGGGAGCTGGGGATGAGTAGAAGTAGCCTTTTCTGAGTAGTCGCATAGTGCATCCAACAGGATAGAGAAATCCTCATCGGCTGTCCAGGACGTCGATGATACGATCAATTTGATAGTCCCTTCTCGGATACCCTGTGCTTCTTCAGCCGTCTCTGGAATACCAGCAAGACAAGCAGACCTTCCATTGGCGTCTACTGGGCTAAATTGCGAGGCTGGGCGGTCATGTAGGGATAAAAGAGGCCCTTTGATATGCAGATCATCCTTCAATCGTCTTGCCATGACGTTCGTGACTGTGAAATGCGCGGTCGCCCATTGAGAAAACGTCTCTTCGTACCATCTGGATGCTTTAACTAAGGGGTGATCATCCCCAAGCTTAAGTGCTAAGATGGTGTAACCGAAATTGTGCCAGTCAATTATAAGCCTGGTATTTCGAAGGAAACACAGAACCTGAGCAATGAGGAGAGTTGGAATAGATGGAGGATTCTAACACAAGGAAAATTAGCATATTGCTAATTAGAAATGCGGCGAAAAGACTAAGAGATGGCATCATTCGCTTCAAGGTGTGAACATGCGTGCGGATCTACCAACCTGTACGAGCATCCATCTAGACGGTCTTGTACGATACCCAAGTACCATCCATAACGACCAGATTTGGAATAGCACCTTTAATGGCCCGAAGAGCAGGAAAAGTATCCTGTTACTCGTCTGCCATGCCCGTGGGGGGGTGTGGAGAGGCACGATGGAGATATTGGGACTGCGCAGGATATCCGGGTGAGGTTCACTGTCTGGACATGGTATCAGTATCGATGACAGGCATGGGTTCGTGATTAGACACGTTACCAACATAGCCCACCAACTGCACGCTGCCACCGTGCTTTGCAATGCTGAGAGCATGATATTGCATGCGAGGACTTCGGCCGATGTCACCTAAAACCACGACTTGCACAGAGACTAAACCGTCCGCTTTCGTATTCTGCTTGGAATTGGTTTTGGACAGTTTGCTGGCACCATATTGAGAAGGCAGAGAGATGAGGACAATTGTAAGAATGGTTGAAAGGAGGGCCGTCAGAGTCAAGGCGGTTTGCAGCATGGCCCGTATGTCTCAGCGATGGAGGGACGGTTCCTTTGGTCGTCCACTGATATCTACAGCCGAGATCTACAGAGGTTCACGTCCATTCTTTGCTCTCGGGTACAATTGACAGGAGAATGCTTTGCCGACGTATTTCCTTCAACTTGTATAGGTCTTGAGTCTTGACCGGCGAGTCCAAGTAAATGGTAAATGATAAACATCGTAGCTTTTCCCAGGTTTCTGTGGCTGTGAGTGGATCAATGATGGCGTTATTATGATTGGATGAAGGTTGAGATTTGCAGGCCGGAAATGGATGATGTCAGCGGAACCATTTCCCAACTCGATTTCCCTCTCTTTTCGTCTTCATCTTCGTCTTTTTTCTCTCTCTTTAGTCGTGTACTGGTAATCGCCCTTAACCTTTCCTTATCCTTAGTGCAGGATCCAGACCCCAAAGCCTTTCCTACTTTGCTTTGGTGATATTTGGAATGGGTCATCTACTGGTGAACCATTGGACACTTGACTACGTAGTTACACATCTTCCTTTCTAGTATCATCGTTAGATACTGATTTACGTCGTAGGCCTACGCAGTAGTCCGACCTACATTCACGTTCCCCCCGGCCGATAAAGTTACGCAGCACAGCGGCCATGTGAATGTCGATTTTGGGGGAGATCACGAGTCCTAGTCCCTGCCCATCCACTGTTTCTGCCCAATTCGTTTATCTTCCTTCCTCCGTGAATCCTGAACTCTCATAATCCTTCTCAGCCATCACAATCTCATCGCCATCATTGCCTCAGTAGAACGCATCATCTATTTTGTCTGAACGATATCATCTAAATTTGCGGATCATCCCCTCTGAAAGCCAATTCCGTTACCCAGGTTTCCAGTTATCATCTTATCTATCTCCTCACCGCAAACTCTCCAAATAAAATACCCACCTTCACCAACTTGGCCATCAAATCCTGTCAACAAATCCGACCCCCAGGCAGCCGGATTACAGGCAATCAGGAAGGTTCTCTTCTCAAAGAGAAGCCCTGGTGCAGTCAACAGACTTAGAACCCATCTCACGACATCACCAACAACCATGACCTCGTTAATAGTCGGACCAATATGGTTGGCGTACGGAAAGGTGAAGGAGCACCGTGATGGCAAGCGAAGAATACGAAATGCCGCACGCTATGAAGACCTTCGTCGGGAACATGAAGGCGAGGAGGACATCATAGAAGAAGAACAATGGAAGCTCGACCAACAACGAATGAAGACCGGCTTTGCAATCCCTGAACCATCGGAAGATGGCAAAGTACGTTTGTCGCATGATTGGGAGGCAGAAAGAGAGAGAGAATGGGCAGAACGAGAAATGAGAGAACGTGCTTCCCGACATGCCTCCATAAGGTCAAATCGCACTGGAAGTAGAGCAGCTAGTGCCCACGTCAAACGGGAAAGTTGGCATGCCGATTACCGCCCCAGACTAGCAGGGGAGGAAGTTGAGTGGGATGGGAGTAGACTCTCACCCGTACCAAGACGAAGCCTTCAAACCGGGCGTACTGGCTATGAAGTTGGAAGTAATGACAGCCTAAGCGATCGCTCATCGGCCTACAACAGACCTCGCTCCGATATGAGTCGATCCAGGGATTTCTTTGAGCCGCAGAATTACGAACCTCCGCGGGTCGAAGCGCCAAAACCAGCCAAACAAGAGGAACCCAAAGATATGTCTTCGTTGTTTGTTGATGAGCTACTACGAGAACGTGGACTCGCATAAGAGATATTTGTTGCTTGTCATCTAAAGCTTTCGTTGGAATGTATGGTTGGGCGTTGGATAGGGCATCGTGTTCTCGAGGCGATTTTTTTCGAATCTCTGTTTAGAAGCTGGCATTAATGGCATCCTTCGTCTTCCGAGGTATCTTGATAGAACCTCAGTTTCTCTTTATACATAACGATATATATTCATTTGATCCTCTTCGTGGCCGTATACGCTGCAGCATAAGGCGGTCACCATCTCAACGTCTCTCATCCTTTCTTTGATGTACATTATAATTATCGTGAGAGGTCTAAATCCCTATCTATCGAGAACGAATCTACTGAATAGGCGGGCCCTACCGCGGATCATGTGGGTAATCATGATGGAAGCCTTCCCAGTAGTAGATCTGTCAACGCATATCGTGGATGAACCGTGTCTCTCTCAATATGTCTAGTAATCCTTGGACACTGGCGAGAAACATGAACAATGAGGACGGATCCAGACGAGCGCGTATGTTTCCGGATATGTAACTGAGTGCCAAGCTTCGATGTCATCTCAATTCAGGGGCAGTTAACTGAGAATGCGCGTAAGTGTGGGTAAGTTAAGTTAATCCAACTTTGACCCCCGGTAAATCTTTTTGTGGAGAGAACTCATTGCGCACCTCGAGACCTGTCAACCCGCGTACGAGGCACCCTTTGGCGGCGTTATACAACAGTGCACGCGTTGTAAGAGCTTTATCGCTATCATCAACGTCGGTCGGATTCCCTTCAGTGAAAGCCTGAGAAGTCGCATGCGGCCTCAGTGGATATAGGAGTCTAAGGCAGCGCACCGAGTCCAATTGCTCAACTAGCCCAGCGATCGCAATCAAGAATGTATGAGAGAAAAGAGCGGTAAAGGGAGCCTTCAAAAGTCGCGACAAATTGCGTATCCCTTTGTACATTGCAGCGTACATGCTGTCTCTTGTATTGCGCCGGCGCTAGACAATGAACGGCCTGGACGGGACAGGGTCGATACCAGCGCCGCAGATCAACCATGGCCATACCTACAGCTATACTCGAGCGAAACAACATGCGCGGGGAGGCGGGCGCCTCCCACCTCCTTTTGCAATGCCTCGTATTCCGTCGGAGAGATTCATGGGGCGCGAAGGAGGTCAAGATCCCGGGTCATACGGACAGTCGTTAAGACCGCCAAACGGACTGCTGGGCGTCAGCGGCCACCGTCGAAATCGACCACAGAGTCTCGTTGAGTCGCCAACTATGGAACTAGAAGAAGACTTCACGACCAACAGACCGAAGAGTATGGATGCAGCGACACTCTTACCGTTGCAGACGTCATCTGTGACGCTCTCAGACATGCAGGAAGTCTTCACTTCTGAGCACCAACAATCACAGAATGCAGAGTCAAAAGCACAATTCAGGTAAGCAATCAGAAAGTGGGTCTACAGCCATACTGACAGTATTTCAGCTCCTCGACCAGTAGAAGCGAGATCCAGAATGCTCTTCTTCTTGTGCTTCCCTTTGTTCTCATTGACAATTTTTTCCCGTACTCTACCTCTAAGCCGAATGTACTAGAAGTCGAAAGCGCTGCAGGTCTCCAAACACGTCCGGCAGCGTTGACAACACTTCTCATCACATCGACAGTCTTAGGAATAGCAGCAGTCTATGCAAGATTTGGGCAGCGTAACACTCTGAGCACAGGCAAAGCCGAGATTACCCCCAAACCTATCAAACTCGATCTTCGATGCATGCAGGAAGCTTTCAAAATGGCTGCTTCCGTGGGCCTCCCCATCTACGCAGGCTTGACACTTGGTGCTAGCTATTTCGCCTTGCTATTACTGCTATTGTCAGCTGCGGGCTTAATGCCGCTCGACTACGATAAGCAGAATTTGGCCAGATTGGAAGGCTGGAAACGGCTCGCCAGTTCCAAGGTCTGCACTTCGACCTGTCTCCTCGCCTCTTTGGCCGCAATCATACTTTGGCATGCTGGAAATGCTATACCGTTTGGTGGCATCATAGCCACCGTGCTCTCATTGCTTGCCATCAATCCGCCATACCAGAAACCCTTAGTTTCGGTTCCCTCAAATATCTCCCCTCCGCCATCCTCAAAATCAACCTCTGCAGTGCCCTCTTCGCCGCTAGGACATCAGTTTACTTCAGATCTACCTATCATGGCGGCAGCATCGTCGTTGGTGCTTCCCATAAATGCCAGTACCACGTTTATAGCCACAGCTGTATCGACTCTGCTTTCTTTCTTCTTGGTGATCGGCTATGGCTTTGTACCGGACGTTGCGTCTTTCGCTAAAACGACTGTTGTCGCTGGTGCATTTGTTACAACATTCCTCTTCAGCCCACCACACTATCAACGAAGCGCACGGAAAGTTGGATTTGCTGTTGCCTCTACGGCAGTAGTATTTTCGACGCTGCTGTATGCTAAAACCTATGGCTGGACTTTGTTCATAGCTTGCTGTGCGGCCACCTCATACGCTTGCCTGCAACTTGACGACAATGGCTTGGTTGCGGCTAGTCTGGGCCATTCTCATGGTTCCCATCATGGTCACAGCCATAACCACGGGTCGGATGATCACAAATCTCGGCTGACACAGTTCCTGCTGCACAGCTTTGACAATTACCCTAGTCTTCATATTATGCTCTCTGACAAGAACAGCCGGGGTCTGTTTTACTACATGTTAATTAATCTATCCTTCATGGTTGTACAGGCCACCTACGCTTACATGACGGATTCCCTTGGCCTCATGAGTGATAGTGTGCATATGTTCTTTGACTGCGCTGCTTTGGCCTTTGGACTTTGGGCCAGAGTACTGAGCAAACGACCACGGAATGCACGGTTTCCCTATGGCTATGGCAAGATCGAGGATCTTTCTGGATTTGGGAATGGTGTCCTCTTACTGTACGTATCGACGTAATCTACCGTGGTATCCTACTGACAAAGATTAGTGTTATCAGCGTGGAAATTACTTATGAAGCTGTCGAGCGTCTCTTCGATGATCACGAAGTCAAGGGTCTGTTTGAGCTATTTATCGTCAGTTCTCTAGGACTAGTGGTCAACCTTATTGGCATCATGTCTTTCGATCATGGCCATAGTCATGCAGGCCACTCTCACGACCATTCTGATGAGAATCTTCGTGGAATATATCTACACATCCTGGCGGATTTGCTAGGTTCTGTTACTGTTGTCATTTCAACGATAATGATCCACTTCTTTGGGTGGTCTGGATTTGATCCGATAGCTTCTATGGGTATCGCTATCCTCATTTTTGTATCTGCAATACCGATGGTCCAGAACAGCGCCAAGAAGCTGTTGCTAGCATTACCCGACAAGACGGAGTATGAACTGCGGGATCACTTGAGTGATCTTACTACCCTCCGTGGTGTCGTTGGATACACGGTTCCACGATTCTGGCTGGATGATGAGGTGAAGGAAGATGATCATGATCATCATCACCATCATGAGGACCACCATGCGCATTCTCACAAACACGACCATGATCATGATCACCATCATCACGATCACGATCACGATCACGACCGCGACCATGGACACGACCATGATCACAAGCACAACCACGAATGCCAGAGCGATCCCCAGACAGGTTCTCACCACCGAGATCACCACAAACATGATCACGACCATGACCACGACCATGAAGACCACCACACCGAAAAGCTCCTCGGCGTCGTCCATGTAATCGCCACCCGCTCCGCCGATCTCTTTGATCTGCGCAGACGCCTCGACGACTTCATGCAAAAGAAGAACATGGATCTATTCGTTCAGATCGAAAGGGAAGGAGACAATCGATGTTGGTGTGGCAGCAATGCGAGATCATAATCTAGCTGCTTCGGATCTATCAGCATTCGTCTTCCCCCGAGCAAGGGGGGGTGGGGAGGTCAATGGGTCCTGGGTAGTAAGGACGGTCTGGACCGACACGACTTGGATCTCGAATGGATTGATCTAAAGTCACCTCGCTTCTACCACACTTGTCTGCCTCCATACATACATCGGCTGTTGGTTTGGAAAGATTCGGTACCTCTCCCTCTCTGGAAACCCCACGGGCGTTTATTAATCACCTCGCTTTTTCCTCTCCGCTGTCCCATTTTCCATGTCTCAAACAAACTACACTTATCCACCAACCAACCAACTATCCAATCTGCATGGATGGCGTTCGAATCAAGATACCATTCTCCGACGACTACGGACAGTCTGAACAATTCACGAAACATCCTTTTTTTTTTTTTTCAATTTGTATTTGCATTTTCAAGCGTCACCATATCATCGTCAACGCCTTGAAAAAAATTTGATGTCTGGGTGGCAATAGGAATGAAATTTGGTACAGCACACAGACACAGACACAGACGCAGACAGAGATGCAGCTGGGTAGAGAATGCTTGTTTGTATTCTGTGTCAGATCGGTGGTCTACACGAATACGGCGACAGATAAGCGGAAGCGGGGAATAAGAATGGGAATGGAAAACGTTCCAAGAAGGGCAAAAGGAGATTGCATCACTATCTGTCTAGCTGTTTGAGTAGAGAAATACAATGTGAACACCTTAGTCAAAAAGCACGGTAGCTACCCTGATTTGCAAGTTCTCTTCCCCAGAACAAGAGAGAATCGTTTTCCATCCGTGCGTGCGTCCATTTGTCCATTTTTCTTTTTCGTAATTCATCATTGGCTCTGGGTAGTGCTACTGGTTGATCCACGCTCCATCGTCATTCATATCGTTTGCCTGAAAGTTAATTACAGCTACTCATTAGAGGGGTTTCTTCGGTAGCCAGTAAGTATCCTCTTCCAAACCTCGGTGTTCAAATTACAGTGTCGTTGTCGTTCGTCGTAAGTTTTGACATTGAGCGATATGGGATTCAAAGAATCTGCCCTTCCTTTGGGTCATAGAAGGTTCGTTTAACAAGGTAGCCCATGTTGGCGCTGTAGGTGATGTTAGCGGACTAGTCTCAGACACTTGAGCCCCGTAAATGTACTTACTATCTGCCATGCTTCACGCAGCAGCTGTCCAGTAAGCCTTGCTCCTCAAAGCCATAGGTGGACAGCCATTTCTTGATCCAAGTGTAGTCATCCTCACCGTTCTTCATTTTTTTGTAATGTCTAAGCACGAAAACTAGACTGATCAAATCTCTTTGACCGCCAGCTCCATACATGTGCGAAATCTCCGGATCACACCAGAACACATAGTCCTGCTTTGGTTGCCACCCTGGATCACATATCTCAATAACCTTGTCGAGCAGAGCTTTACCGACACCTTTTCGAAGCCATTCAGAATGGACGTACAGTTCAAGTTCCGAGGTGTAGCGTTCTGCGAGAGTTATACCTGCAAAGTCTTGAGCGACAACATATCCCACAACTTTCTCGGAATGAAGTCGTTGTAAGGCAGATTTCCTGGATGCTTTCTTTGCAGGACCAGGACGCTTAGACAATGCCACCAGGAAAGGCAGCTTGTCGTTGTATGCAGCGATAAAGCGACTGACCATGTCTCTGTCATCGATGCTACGATTCTCCGTGGTCCGTGCGGTGTTCTCAACGTAGTGATTATAGATCGAGACTATCTGTGGTACATCCGATCTCGTAGCCGGTCGTACGTAGATGTTGGCCCCCCCTGGTTGATTGCGTTTGTTTGTGGCTTCGACCGCTTTCTGCAGCCGAGATTTGCGTAGCTGTTGAATAGATATTGCGCGCTGTTGTTCTTCGATCTTCCTATGACCATTGTAGTTTGCGGTCAAAAAGTTGACCGTCTCACTATTGTGCTTTACGTTCATCTCATCACGCATGTCGACCTTAGCCCAGTCTTCGAAATCACCGGGGAGAAGACGACGTATTCCACTTTGAACATCCTGAAGGATGTCTTGGTTGTATCCGTATTGCCGGCCGTTTTCTGCATCGATTGTGTACCCTCTATCGACGAACCCTATTCCATCTGGCCACAGGTCATAATCTTCAAGAACATCTGCCGGAAATACCAATTTATTGTCCTCTCCCTGTGATGTGGTCGATGAGGTGATTGCAGCTAACCAACAATCGAAGAGGTTGCGAAATGTTTCATCGTTGTTATTGAACGCCGGTCTCTCATACCAATCAATCGGTGGAGGAGCGATACTACCGTCCCAATCAAGCGGCAAATCCTGCGATTCAGCCGGTGCTTGTCTGAATAATTTGCCGTAGGCCTCGGGCTGAGATGCAGGGTCGACCGAACAGGGTTCCGATGGGGCGTCAGATATGTACAGATCACTTTCGTTGTCAGTATGATCATTTGGTGCTTTCATTCCCGATGCTGTAGGCTTGGTTGTCGGTTTGGTATCCCACTTAGATATCCCTTTAGCTTGTTTGATGGTCGACTCTGGGCTTGATAGATTTATCGCATTTCTCAGTGGGCTAGGCTTGGACTTTGACCATCGAGAGTCTCTGAGGCCGTTCCCACCAGCGACCAATTCCTGCCCAGGCTCATTGTTTTCTTTGTTCGTCTGAGATTGATGTGCGACAGTCTTCACCTCTTCTCCTGGGGAGGCCGAACTGTTCGATCCATAGGAAGTATCACTGATGTCGTGATTATGTGTTAAAGATCCTGAACTCTGTCCCGACAAATCCAGATGACATGATACCAAAGATTTCGACTGGGTTGGAGGAATATTGATGTTCTCAGTCGTGGATGGGGCTTTGGCCTGTGAGTGGCCACTTGCGACCTTCTGAGCGTTGTCCATGGCTGGAACCTCCCGGGCATGATGCAGAACTGCCAAGCTGGTGGTGTGGCTTTTGTCGCCTCCATTCACCTTGTTACCTATTTTGGCCATCGAAATCACCTGTTGCTCTTTGCGCTCAGCGATTTGTTGTTCAGGGCCGAGCTTCCTGTACCACGCCATGTATTCTTCTTGCTTCTGTAGATCCGTCTTTGCAACCTCTGGGGAGCCCATTGTTGACCTATTTGTGACCAAGGAAGGAACTTGTGGTTTGATAGAATCGGTACCTTTAAGAACGTTGTTGTCAGGACTTTGGCCAGGCTTGACTGGTGGCAGAACCTCCAAGCGACAATCGTCTCGAGAGAAGGCTGGTAAAGGAACATTCACATCATCGAATTTTGGGGCATTTTCACCCTGCGGGACTGCTTCATCCAAACCCTTTTGGCGGCTTTCTCTTGCCTTGGGAGAAGGTGTGCTTCGTGAAGATGCAGAGGCTTTCTGCTGGCTGCTGTTCTTCTCTTTAGCGTTGATCTTCTTGCTTGTCTGGACTTTGTAGGCCATCTGGTCTTCTCCTAGGACCAACCCGAGAGACTTATCCTTGTTGGTTCTGATTTGTTGGAGTTCGGGAGCAGCGATGTTGTCCAGCGCCACACCAGCACCCTGGGAGCTTTCCGTGGTACTCTGGCTCGTGTCCGAGACAACTGCCATGCACGCCGATGTGACTTCTCCAGCCTGCAGGTCAGGAATTGACTCCGTATTGGGGAGCGTTCTTGACAATTCTTTTTTCTGAGATGGAGTGGTTGCTGCTGATCTAAGCTCTACCGCTGATGTGCCAATGACGTGTTCCGAAGCTGGACAGTGCTTCTCTGAGGCAGTACCTTGGACCTTTGTAGGAGATATTATGCTTTGAGCAGTTCCCGAATGGGGTGCTTTCTTGCGCGGGTTACCGTATTTGTTCGGATCAAATGGAATTGGGGATCCAGTTGTTGTAAGCTTGAACTCATCCAGTAGAATCATCTGTGATTAATCAGTGTGAGCCATATGAATTAGATGATTGTGCAGAGGTTACCTTCAGAGCTTTGGAATCACTGGTGTTGACTGTTACAGATGATCCACGAGAAGGAGAAGCAGTAGTTACAGAAGCTCTGACACTTGCCTATTGTCTAGTCAGCACAAGATACAATGGGCGCAAAGGAAAACAGAGGTGAACATGAAGTTCATAAGGCACTTCAATAGACGTACATCAATGTTTTCGCATGTTACTGGGACCTGTGGAGTTGTGTTGGAATCATGTAGTGAAACGTTCTCCATTTGCACAGTTAAAATCGGTCCTGGCACAGTGATCCCATTGGTGTGGCTCGAACCTTCACCGGGGATATACATGGCTGTGTGTTCTATGTCGTCACCAGATGTGATTGTTTGTCGTGATACTGTCACTTGAGGTTGAGTGAACGAAGTTGAGGTTGGCAAGGTTGCTCCTTCACCTGATATCTGATGGGATGTCTTCATATTTTTTGGACCGCTAGATCCTACACAAAATGAACGACCGTTGAGTTCAGTTGATGTACAAGATCGCGAGCTATGCGTGCTTGTGTAACCTGGAAAAGTGAGGAGTTTTGGAGCATCACTTGAAATTAATGTTGACCGCGCAGAAGGCTGATAACCGTGATGAGGGCCGCGACGCTCATATGGGCGGTAGATTCTCCAATTCAAGTAGTCAGCACCTATTTGAGAGTTGTCGTAGCCAGGCCTCTCTTGCTGGCAAGCTCGGAAACTAGAAGTCCCTGAAATGCGATACCGAAGTTAGCCATTGCAGCTTGAAAGCACTGCCGACGATGAGGTTGCTTACCCCTATCTGAAGCTCTTCGATTAAGAGGCATCTTTCTCTCAGCCAGCGAACTTTGAAGGCCGATACAGCGTTTGTACAGATAATGAGGGTATGTAGTAAGTCAGAAGGAGTTACGGACAAAAGGACATATTGGTAAGAAAGCGTGATGGATGAAAGAAGTGATTTGAATTCTGTGTGTGTCTTGAGAAAGCGAGAAGGGGAAACGCGACGAGCAAAAGCTCCAGGTTAGGGTGAGTCTTCCCATATTTTCAGATTCGAGATTTGCAGGAAATAGCATTCTGAGACAATTTTACTCAAGACATCTGCCAGTCGATTGTTCTTGAACCACGGTCTCTACGACGGTTTTATTGAGGCACGGTGACCGAGTCACCATGTTTGACTCATACTCAATACTTGCCTACCTCGCACATGCCAAAGGCTTTATACAAATCGAGATACATGTAGAGATCTGGATTAGAGGAAGTCCGCCGTGTTAAGTATGCTTCTTCTCAATGCGAATGCTACTGAGACCAGATGTAGACAGATCCCAGGAGTGTAGATTGCCTCTCTGATCAAATCCACATTCGACTAAAGAATACTGAAGTCGGAGTATAGAATAAACGTCTCCGTGAGGTGATGACTGTGAGGATGATGTTGCTAGGGATGATGTTGACGAGGACGCTGAGATTAAGATAAGTTGCTCGTCGGAGGAGGACATGTTCCTGGATCACGTGCACAGGTGTGCACAGGCTCCACCTGCCATCCAATCATAACACCCCGATAATCAGTCCCACGTCCCAGCTCCTTGCCTTGATGCTGGCTTGTCGTAGATGATCGTAGCATTTCGAGGAGACTCAAGTGCTGGGAAATGCTGTCAATATTAAGGAAAGCTCGGTTGAAAGATAAGGAACTGAGGATTTTGATGTTGTAAGCAGCAGGATGCATGCCTGCCCATCTCGACTGTCGTGCTGACCTATCTGAAGAGGTCTTGACAATGCTGGAAAGACCACTATTGTCAAGCGAATTATGAATGAGGATGTCAACACAGTCAGTCCTACACTTGGGTTTATCATCAAGACTATCGATTTTGAAGGGTTCGTGACTAGTTCTCATGATACTTTACACAGCTGAATCATCTCTAGCTATAAGTTAAACATTTGTTCGTGCTTGACTTACAACAATCTGGTCTCTAATACAGTGCTGATGCAAACTCAAGGGGATGTCGGCGGGCAGAAGACGCTCAGATCATATTGGCGCAACTATTTCGAGAAGACCGACGCCTTGATATGGGTGGTCGATGCTACAGACCGTCTCCGGATTGAGGATTGTCGACAGGAATTGGCAGGGCTTCTTTTAGAAGAGGTGGGTTTGCGAACAAATCTAATGACAGCCAATGATACTGACAGTGGTCTTCGAAGAGGCTTATGGGCGCCAGCTTACTTGTTTTCGCTAACAAGACCGACGTGGCTGATTGTATGAGCGACGAGGAAATCCGCAAGGTAAAGCCACTAACTTTCAGGTACTTTACCCCACTAACACTCGTCTCAAGGGGCTGCACCTCGATTCGATACACACGCATAAATGGACCATCTTACGGTGCAGTGCGATGACTGGCCACAATCTGACTCAAGGTCTCGATTGGGTAGTCCAAGATGCCAGAGATAGATTATTTCTATACTGACTGAACTGCTCATGATTGGATTTGATATGATCGATAAGCGGGTCCGGGACGATCTAAGATTATCGACGTGCATCAAGCACACGGGAGGCGTCTGATACCAGTTGATGTCAACTTAACGCGCCATTAGAGATATCGGACATCTATCTACGCGAGTCGCCTACGACAATATATCGCGTCAAAAGTGGTCGACTTCCCGTTCTAGTCAAATACCAGTTCTGGAATATGACGCCGGAACCGTACATCCGAACCCACATTGCAGTCTCCCAGCTACCCGATGTTGACACTGCTAGGGTTGACAGCTTCCATCGGAGCCTGCCTTACTACTCACCAACAGACTTGATCAGGCTTGACGGTCTCGCAGAAGAGGTTGGAGCCAAGGCTGCCTTTATGAAATGCGAAGGTACCCGCTTTGGTCTACCGTCCTTTAAAATACTCGGGGCGTCATGGGCCGTCTTCCGAGCTATTGCCCTACAGACTAGAGTACCGTCAGGTGCATCCATGGCGACAATCTCCGAAGCGGCTCAAAAAGACCGCATCAAGCTCTTTGCAGCCACAGACGGAAACCACGGGCGTGCGGTTGCAATGATGGCAAGGACGATCGGTATCGACGCCAAAATATTCGTGCCACAGAGCGTCAGCAAATTTACGCAAGACTCGATAGCAAGTGAAGGCGCCGATGTCGAAGTCGTGCAAGGGGATTACGATACGTCAATAAAAGCTGCCTACAAGGCGTCGAAGGAGGGAGCAGGTGGTATCTTGATTCAAGATACCGCTTTTTTAGGCTATGAAGAAATACCAAAATACATCACTGCGGGCTACTCAACCATGCTAAGGGAGATCGACAGTCAATTGAACGATCTCAATCTGCAACCAACTGTGATCATAGTGCCTGTCGGCGTAGGCTCCCTCGCCGAATCAGTGGTTACTCACTACAAAAGCTGCCTGAGACAAGTCCAGGTTATATCTGTCGAACCCGAGAGCGCATCTTGTCTCTATTCCAGCTTGCAAGCTGGTCACAGTATTTCCGTTAACAGTGGACATACCATCATGGATGGCTTACGTTGCGAAACTGTCTCAAAGACTGCATGGCCTCTCCTTCGTGACCATATCGATACTGCGGTAATAATCTCTGACAAGGAAAGCCATGACGCCGTAGAATATTTGACCTCATGTGGTATATCTTCATGCCCGTGCGAAGCAGCTCCTTTGGCGGCATTGCGGAGGATTCAAGACCAAGATCCACCAATGAACCTGATCCATCAGGATGATGTGGTGATATTGCTCAATACCGAAGGATGTCGGCCATATGAAATCCCGCACGATCCACACGACTGAAGTACAGCTAAACACGGCTTGTTGCCATGTGAGCCTATAGCCTTTCTCTAGCTTCTGCTGGTGTACTACTTGCCGTTCGTCTATATAAGTCAAATGAGCCACATAAGTCAAAGATGGGTACGAGCTCGAACTACTAGCCGCTCCATGACCGATCTTTCAATACGCAATCTGTGGATTCTGGGGGATAATACGCACGACAGTAGTCATCAGCTTGTTCGGAGCTACAGAAGGAAAGACTAAAAGAAGGCCAATGCAAAACATGTCCCACCTCACAACGTTACGTTACCTGGGAGCGTTACTGGACTTTGTGGAGAAAAGACGGGAAACTGTCAACAAAAACATTGTGCTCCCCGTTGTTGGTAGGAAATGCAGCAATATGAATTGATGCGAACAGTTGGTATACTGGATGCATCAACAATTGACCGAGGAATTGTCACAAGTAGTGCTTAACAGTATCAATAGATCCATTGCTGAAAGACTGAGGACTGCTGTGGTGGAATCTTTGACCGTTGATTGGCTATCGGAGGATTGGTAGACCCTGTGGGATACGATAGATCTGCCTCGCTTGTTTAGAAAACGGAAAGCATAGACCAACTCCAATGCTTGTCATGCAACCCTTAACCGTGACCTGTAACTAGTCACTCGCTGAATCTGCTGTGGTATTGATCCTCGTCTGGTCCAGGAGCAGCCTGACCTTGAGTTGCTCCATTTGCATCCATCATTGGTAGCCTCTCGTGTTGCACCCGCTGTCTGTGTGTACTTAAATTACCAATGGCTACACACGCGTCAAACGCCTCAGATGGGGAGGACATCAACGACTTTTTACGGCGCATAAAAGAGTTAGGTGAACAAAGGGACCGCGAGGACGAAGAGCGCACACGAAAATTGGAGGAAGAGATTTTAGCCGGCCGAAGAGAAAGAGAGGCTCGAAGAGCTGGTACAGACTCCCATCTTTACAACCATAAACAAAACATAAACCGTGAACTGACTTGGACAAAGAGCGCGCTAGATCGATTTCACCTCAGAAAACGACGCCTACAGCGAGTCCCACGAGCACAATCGAGACATCCAATGCTAGGAAAAGTCGTCAACTGGCCGATCCCCCGGTGAGCTTCTCACCACCTCCTCCATCACCTCAGTCGAGAGACCCGATCATGGGAACGCCAAATGGTTCCTCAAGAGATAAGGCTAGGTCGCAGGCGACCTCTCCGACAACACCTACATCATCCAAGGCTGGAAGTTTGGGGCGTTCGGGTACATTGTCATGGCAGCAACGCCCAAGCTCTCGCGATTCGAATAGCTCTCGACAGCGACCACTATCGTCTCTTGCGATAGAAAATGCTGCCGCCAGGGCTGCGAGCACACCACCAAAGCAGTCACCAACAGAAGATGCGGATATGTCGCGAACCCAGATAGCGACTTCTTTAGCTATGAAAGATCCCTCGTGGTTTCGTCAGACAGCGGATCGGGGGTTAGGATCTGCGGCCTACCGTAAGAACCAGGAAGATATGACTTCAGACAATTTTTCTAGTTCTGGGAACATGCGCTTGCCAGGGATGTCCAGAGACTCAACGACGGAATCTGAGAAATCGCCTGATATTATCTCCGACAATGGCAGGTCATCCTCACCTTCGAGGTTGTCGCAGACAACTGCTGGTATCGGCAATAGATATCCTAGTATCTCGTCGGTCAGTAGCGCTGGACAGACTCCACAACTTCCGACTTCTTCTTCCCAGAGATTTGAGCCTCCACAGCATCAAGATGCCTCAGGTTTATCAAGATCGGACTCAGGTCGACTGGCAATGTCACCGTCGCAAGGCCAACTTGGTACTGAGCGGCCTCCCTCCCCAACGAAGGGTCTTGGAGGCTTCGTGCAAAGCGCTATGATGAAACGTTCCGACAGCGTCAAAAGATGGAGTGCACAACCACCAATAGGACTAAGTCGAGGGAATTCTATTGCCAGTAATAGAAACAGCGTACATGGCCTGGGGGTGGGACTCGATGCTATCCCCAAAAGTCCTCCAGAGAAGAGACCGCGGGTCATATCCTCAACAACGGAGGAAGATGTAAAACTAACAGCAAGCGGCAACACAGATACAGTCATTCAGGATGTCAACGGAGATGCTCCTTCAGAGGTGAAGGAAAGCCCTATTGAACCAGTTCCAAATCCTGTTACACGGCGTATTCCAGCTTCTACATCGAGCAGGTCTTTACCCACGCGCGACCGTTCTGACTCCGCTGCCGGGCATGGATCAGACTCCGTCCCTACAAGTCCTTCAAAGACAATGGATCCCAGGCGCTGGAGTCCGACCAAGTCCACATGGTTAGAAAGCGCATTGAATAAGTCCGATTCACCGAGGGTGAAGTCCCCGCCGCCGCAGCAGCCGAGCTGGATGAGCGAAATCCAAAAAACAAAGCAAGCAAAAGCCGAAGGCGAAGAACTCAGGAGCCCAAAAGTTCCCTTTAGGGAAATTGAAACAGCCGGTCTGATGAGGTCACCCCCTGTGGGAGGTCACAGCAGGCCTCTTAGTATTAGCGGCCTACCTGAAGGCTGGGGACCTAGCTTTGTACGAAGCCCCAGTCCAACAAAGCCTCTAACAGAGATCAAGGAGCGAAGTAAACCGGAACCATCTACTAGGAGCGACTCCCACCCAAAAGTGGAATATACAGATGACAGGTCAAGTAGTATCCCGAAGGAACTGCCAGCAAAAGGGGAGGGAGAGTCACCTGGCAAGAAACCTGCTCCTCCAGAAACTACGTCAGATTCCTTCAAGGAAGACTACCAGGAGACTGGAGCTAAAGCTCCCGAAGCTAAACCATCACCTAAGCCAGAGGTGAAGCCGAAGACTCAGGTGGGCCCTGCAGTTGACTTGAGGGCTGGTTTGAAACCCAGAGCGTCGAAGCCTTTGGGCACGTCGAGTGATCAACCGGAGTTCAAGAATGTATTTGGTAACCTCAAGAGGGCACAAACGAAGAATTACGTCGCCCCAGATGTTCTCAAAGACAATATTACGCGAGGCAAAGCGGCTCTAAACACAACAGGTGGACCGAAGAAGACCGCCCGAGTAGATGAATTCAAAGAGAGCATCCTGAAGCAGAAAGAGGCAATGAAAACAGGCTCAGTCTCTTTAGGTAAAAAGGGTGATGCACCACCAGGACCTAGGAAGCCTTCTTCTAGCATTCCCGAAGCTTTAGCGAAGCGTGACAACTTGACTAGATCGGATACATCTAAGGCTGTGTCCGCATCAGAGCCAGTCGAGCGACCGGCGTGGAAGGCAAGGACTACTTCGCAAGAGAAGCCTATTCCCGATGTGTCCAAGGAGACTATAGTACCTGCAGGTCTCAAGTGGTCAGAGCGCCAGGCATTGTTAAAGAAGTCAGCGTCTAACAGTGCTCCGATAGACTCACGACAGGTTAAGTCAGAGTCGTCCGAAGCGCCTCAATCAAAAATTGTGAAAGGCCGTGCTCTCGTGGCTGAGCCAGCGTCATTTGCTCCGGTGGAAAATACAGTCTCGAAAGCGTCTACTAATAGTAGTGGTGGTGGTAGCGGCAGCAAGCTTGCAGATAGATTGAACCCAGCACTGCTTGGCATTTTATCTAGGGGCCCGTCGCCTCGACAAGACGATGCTGGGAAGTCTACTGAAGACTTACCTAGCAAAGCTACTGTGATTGACACAGGAGGCGACGCTGAAGCAAGCGGCGCAGCTCTCACGCACATGACGAAAGGCAGAGCTAAAGGTCCAAAGAGACGAGCACCCAACAGTGCAAAGACGGAAACAAAGAGTGATGTGAGGCAGCCCCAAGTGGACAAAACCAGCGAATCTGTCTCGGCGGAATCAGAAGCTAAAAAGCTTATAAGAGAAGCTGAAGCTCCTGCGAAACGAGCCAAACCATCTCCACGACCACTTGCAGATCTCATTAACAATAACGAAAAGATCCGGCGGAATGAAGATATTGAGCCTAAAACATCGCCAATAACGAAAGTTCAAGAAGCCACGGTTTCTGGGGAGTCGTTAAGTCCTTCAATCTCGTGCAAGCCCAAGCCAAAGGTAGCCGCCAAATCACCAGAAGTCCGCAGAGTCTCAAGTCAGATATTGCAGACTCCTGGCAGCTCTCCTGTGTCGCCTGTAACTCCCTCGAAAGAAAATATTGCAAAGACGGCTGGTGAAGAGCAAATGGAACCCCAGACTCCTGTCTCCGCGAGACTTGCAGGTTGGGCTACCGTGCAGCAGGAAAGATCAATACTCAGTACACCGTCGAAGGCTGAAGGAGGTACACCAAGGGGTCCACGACTACCACCGGCCAAGAGTAGCAGCATCGCAAAATCAGCGGCAGAACCGGC
Source organism: Pseudophaeomoniella oleicola (assembly GCA_003868215.1). Classification (NCBI taxonomy): domain Eukaryota; kingdom Fungi; phylum Ascomycota; class Eurotiomycetes; order Phaeomoniellales; family Phaeomoniellaceae; genus Pseudophaeomoniella; species Pseudophaeomoniella oleicola. Next base: position 41,965 of record QWDQ01000039.1, read on the forward strand.
AGGAAGAGCCATGCTTAACAAACAAGAAGCTTCTGGTGGAGCCAAGAAAACGGCGACACCCATTCCTGCCACTGCGCCTGGATCTATCACGGCCTTCTTTCATACGCCTCCCACGATCTCGTCTAAGGTGGACGTTGACCCACAAGACATACTCGTTTCCAATAAAGTCTCTGCTGAGAAGGTACAGACTTCTCGGTCTCAAATTTCCAGCATCACTGGAGACGGAAAAACTATTCCACTTCCCTCAGACCAGGAATACATTCTTCACGGAGATCAAATGTATGTCGTCATCCATGACTTCTCCCACGAGTCCCAGACTTCCAGAAAAGAGACGGAAGTCTATCTGTGGACTGGACCTCAGGTTTCCGGCCCATCTATTGAAGATGCGCAACTTTTCTGTCGGAAAATTGCTCGTGAACACTCCGCCAAAGTTCAGCACGTACCATTTGGTAAAGAGACGTCTCGGTTTCTGTCGGCATTAGGCGGCGTAGGAGTCTTTCGCGATAACTCCCAGAAAGCGGAATCATCATTCTATATGCTCCGAGCACGCCGCCACCTGTCCCACGTCACATTCGATGAAGTTCCTTTCTCCGCCACCTCGCTTTGCAGCGGATTCTGCTACATCGTCAGCGCAAAATTTGGGAAGCTCTGGATATGGAAGGGAAAGGGTGCTGCAGCCGATGAGCTAGGTACCGCAAGACTTATCGGAATGAACTTGAGTCTTCTTGGGGAGATTGAAGAAGTTGCTGAAGGTGAAGAGCCAGACAATTTCTTCGAGTCCTTCCCTGCCGGGACAATGAAGAGTAAGAATGAATTCAAAACCAGCTCTGTCCATTGGGGAATGAAAGCTAGAAACGAGAATTACTCCACGCGCCTTTTTAAAGTCGACCATAGTCCAAGAAGACCTTCCAGTGCTGGTGGCGGTCTGGGTTCCCTTTGGGCCCGAAGGGGTTCATCACCAGCCAAAGCCTTTGAGCCAATCACCGAAGTCATGCCCTTCAACCACTCAGATCTGAAAGAAGATGCCATTTTCATTCTTGACGCCTGGTTTGAGATATATGTGTATGTTGCTCCTACACTCCCATTGATGATCTGTCTATCCCTGCCCTTCCCCCCCCCCCCACCCCCCTTCCCTCTACCCCTATTCACCCTTTTTGATGTACCATAACTAACGTCATCGATCCCCCACAGCTTCGTGCCCTCCCACTCCAAATCCAAATCCTCTGAATTCTCCACCGCCGTCCACTTTGCACAAGAATACTCCATCCTCTCCGTCAGCCTCCAAGATCGACCTCTCATGCCAGCCGTGAAAGTCTTACTCGGCGGCACGACGCGGGATTTCCGATTATGTTTCCGATTCTGGGACGAGACGGTGGATGAGAAGATGGGTTTGAACAAGGACGTTGAGAAAGTTTTCGGCGTGAGGGAAGTCATGGAGGAATTCGAGCCGTGAATACGAAATACGTTTTGACACTTAACGCAACTTGTGTAATTTTTGACAATTGTTAATGGCTGCTGGGAAATGAAGCGATGGATGGATGGATGGATGGATGGATGAGACGGACGAGTGGGCTGGGGCGGGCGGTGCAACGCACGCAGGCAGGGGTTTTTCCACGAGAAACATGAAGAACATAGACCGACCCCTTTTTTTCTTCCTTGAAACTTTTTCTTTTGTCCTCATCCTCTTTTTTTCCATTTTCCCTGCGTGGAACAATTCGTCACGGTTTCTTTTTAGAAGACGGAAGGGAGGGAGGAAGGGAGTACGGTACATGGCGTTTACCCAGGGACTTTTTTTCATCTAGGCTGGTCTGGCATGACACGGCTTCGGTAGCTACCTAAGGTACCTACAGATGTGTGATCGTGAGGATGGTTATCTGGGTGTATCTGTCTAGTCTCTATTTCCTTTCCTCATATCCGGTGGGAATTGCATTGTATCGCATTGTATATACATAGAATGTATACGTACACGTACATAAGACAGACGTATTGATTAATCAAATATTCAATGCATCAGTTACTGAATTTATTTAGATTGGAGTAAGTTGGCAGGACAAATCCCCTGAGAGAAAAGAGAAAAAGGAGGGTCGAGATGATTCAGGAAGACATACATATGAATATATAGGTATATATATTCTAATGTGATGAATTGATGGTTATCAAGACCAACAAAAATTCCCAGTCGTTTACATCTCACGGAATTTTAAACCTAAGGCTATTCTACTACCTACCTATTGTATCAAAGACTATAATATATAACTAACTACCTGTATACTCAGTGTCTTTTGACTAGCAGAGAGGAAAGTGACTCTACCACCTCAAGCGATTTGCTCTTTCGACTAGCACCGATTGACTCACCTTTCTATCTATATCTGATCACAGCCTGACGAGATATCTTCCAGAATGTCATGTGGCACATCTCTTTGAAAATGCAACGTGATAGTTCATCATGCTTTGCACAATCTGCGAAAACTTCTTTCGGAGTGTTTATGGACCAGAGGTTTACGCAAAGGAGACTTATGATTATGGCACAATACCACATCAACCATCTTACACTAGTCTGAAGCAATCGCAGCAGCAAGGCTGTTATGTCTGCCACAGATTATTGAACCGACTTCATCTTTGCTGCCCGAGCATCTCACAGATCGAAAGAGAGCTCCCGTCGCCATTAACGGTAGCGCTGTGCCAATATGAGGTACAAGACTGGTCAAAACGCGACTATCTCGACCTACATTTTCTCATCTCTGGGGAAGTGCACAATACTCCAATATTTCAACAATCAACTAAAGGCATAGAATGTCTTTCTATATTCGAACTTTGGCCGAAAAATAGTTCGTCATGGATCCAAAATGGCGTTACCAGTAAGACGACGGAAATCACTTCTTGTGGTCCATTGATCAAAACGTGGCTGAAGGAGTGCTGCGTGTCGCATCAATTTTGTAGCCCGATCGAATCACCATATCGGAATTGGTATCCAACACGCTTGCTCGATTTGACAACCGCCGAGCATGGCTACGTCAAACTCATAGAGAGCAAGAGTCACACTCTTGAAAAGCCATATGCAACTCTCAGTCATTGCTGGGGCGGTGCCGATATCCTTAGGCTAACGCAAGAAAGGTACAAACAATTCCTAAAATCCATCTTACTGGCAGATTTACCCAAAACATTTGTCGACGCCATTGCAGTTGCTCGCTATCTCCAGACAAACTACATCTGGATAGATTCCTTGACAATAATCCAAGATTCTGACGATGATTGGATTCAAGAAGCAGCTCTCATGGGCGAGGTATACCAGAACTCGTACTACAACATTGGTGCGACGGCGTCTCAGAACAGCTTCGGTGGGCTATTCTACCCGAGAGAGCCAGAGCTCGTGAATCCCTGTACCATCGTCATCAATCAGACAGAACACATTCTTGTGTGGCATTCACTTTGGGCTTCTGGAATAGATCACAGCCCTTTGCTTCAGAGAGGCTGGGTTGTACAGGAGCATTTTCTAAGCCCCCGGATGGTGCACTTCTCTGAAGAGCAAATTTTTTGGGAATGCCATGATGGCATTGCCTGCGAGGTCCATCCCACAAAGTCTTTCCACGACGATGAAATATATGAGTCGTTCAAGGGCGCGAAATCTGTGCTCGTAGGGGCGAGACATGTCCCACACGGTGATAGTGTCGCCGAAAATGGTAATCTAGGTGCTCTCGATCTCTGGGCCAAGCTCGTCCGTCGCTATTCAACAACAATGTTATCCTTCGAGACTGACAAACTTGTTGCTATCTCCGGACTGGCAAAACAAATGCAGAACATTCTACGGGACGAGTACATTGCTGGACTATGGAAGAGATGTTTCATATATCACCTTGCCTGGGAAGTCGACCGGAGCTTGACTGCACGGACAATTAACTCTGAGCGTTATTCACGTCGACCCAAAACCTACACGGCGCCCTCATGGTCCTGGGCGTCAATTGACGGGGTAATCAGAATGAATGAGTACTACTCAAGCCTAGAAGAGGAGGTTTCTTCGCTGATTGAACACCACGTCGAGCTCGAGACTGCGGATCCGACAGGGAAGGTCAGCAACGGATATATTTGTGTACGAGGCCCAGTGACGGAAATGACTGTTTCAATGGTCCGTGGTAGCTACTCCGACTTGAGTATTGGATATAATGTCAGCATTCTGGGTAGTTCTACCACCTCAAACGGTGCCAACATGTCAATGGACTTGGATAGCGGGGAGCAAATTTGGCAACGGACGTGTTACTTCCTTGCACTTCTTTTCGGGCGACAACTTCCCCATCAAAAATCGCCTTCATATTTGATAGGCATTCTTCTCGAACCGAAGTCTGGATCGGACCATGTTGAATTTTGTAGGGCTGGGTATTTATCATCTGGGCGATTTTCTAGTCTCGCAAAAGCTTGCCTGGCAATTAAGGAGACACCAAGCTTGTCAGGTCTAACTTTCGACAACAAGTACGGGTATACAATGAAGATTGTATAGACAAACAAGCCCTGAAATATGTATACACTAGCTAATCCTGTATTCTTCTGGGGAAAAATTGTTTTCCTAGCCTTAGGTTGTTCGGGAGAGGCTACTACAGCAGGCAACATACACACACACACAGAGGATCCAGTAAGAAAAAACCAATACGTCGACCAGAGTCTTTCTTTATTGCTCGCTCGAGATCAAGGTACTTACTTTTAATCACTTTGTTGTTGCCCATGAATGAGGTGCTTCTGGGTGAGTTGGGTGGGGTGAGGCCCGACGACAGACCCAAAATCCTTCGCCACACTGAGATGTAAGTAACGTCAAGGCTTCAGAACTGAAACCAGGGCCAGATCGCGTGTAAGTCCGGGGCGGGGGGCTTCCTGGTCCTGAAGACAGGTTTCTCCGAGAGAAGCATGTCTTTTCGCTTCTTCTCCTTCCAAACGAACGCCCCTCCCCTCTCCCCCCGCATAATAGCTTGGTGGTGCATGGTGTGTAGCAGCAATCCGCGGCGGCTTCCTTTTTCCAACACGACGCGAACCCACGGCAAGGCATGTATCTGTCAAGGCAGGGGGGGGGGGGGAGGTGGCGAACGTGGTTTTTTGCATGATCGGCGGTGCGGCGGGCGGCATGCTGTCTTCGGTATGGAGTCAGGCGGGCCAATTCTGGATGGGCATGGGCTGTAAGCCACATAGAAGCATCGCAGAATTGCACGGCAGACAAGTCTTACCCCCGAAAAGAAAAGAGAAGTGGGAGAACGCACGCCGGCAAGGAAAGGAGGAGGGCAGTCGAAAGGATTCTATAGTAGTAGAGCAGCGAGCCACCAAGAAACCAGAGGCGAATCTCCCAGCAACAACTTTACGGGAAAATATATTGATTTATTTTTGCTTCTTCTTATCATCCGTCATCATCATCATCACAACTTTCTTCCTACATGCTACTAATTCCCTATCCCTACTACTCCATCCCCAACTTCGTCAACCACTCCGGCGGCACGCTCGGGATATATTTCCGTTCGCGTTCCCGGTTCATGCCCCCGATGCCAGCGCCGTACGTGATCAACATGTCCGTCGATGTCGGGAGGGAAAATGGGAGCATGAGCGCCGTGTCCAGGGTCGTGCCTTTCCAGGTCGAGAGGCCGGTCGTTGAGTCTGGGTCGGCGAAGGTGGAAGGGGAAGAGATCGTGGCGGCGGTGGCGGGGGAGGAGGAGGAGGTTGGGATAGGGGTGGAAGGGGAGAGGGCGGAAGAGGACGGTTTGGATGGAGTGGAGGGTGGTTGTGGTTGTGCGCCGTTTGTGGAGAGGACGGATGTTGATGACTCCTCTGTATTCTTGTTCTTCGCAGGGGATGGTGTGGGTGGGGCGGAAGATTGGTCGTCTGTCTTAGCTGGTGTGTTTGGTATAGATGCAGATGAGAGTAGGGACTTTTGACCCTTTTCCAACGCAACGAGGTATTTCATGGCGCTCTTGGGAAGCCCCTTCTCCCCTACTTCTGACCGATAATGTTTGACTGCATGTATAAGTTGCGTAGCACTCAGACTACGGAGTTGTAGCAGCGTGTTCTTAAGGCTCTCTTCGTCCTCACCTAAGCTGGAGAAGCATTGCAACCACTGCAGTAGCTGTATGGCTGGAGCAAGATGCCTTCTTGCCGCTTCGACGGTATTCTCCCCAGTGGTGGTAGTCGCCCCATTCTCGTAATGTTCAGGCTGTCGGTTATTGGACCGTGCCCAATCCTCCAATTGTGATACGTTCATTCTTATTTGCATAGCTTTGGTCCTTGCCATGTAACGTCGATTTATCATGATGCGATTGAAGATCTCGGCTCCTAACCAGTAGAAGAGCTGAGCTAAGATCTGGGCCGTAATGACAGAATGGACATCGTAAAGGTCCAGGACGAATAATGTGGAGGAAAGAAGTGAAGTGATGTTTCGAGGTGATGTTTGAGCCCGGCGTTTCGGCGACGGTGGTCTGAATCTCTTCTCTGGCGGTTCAGGATCCGCACGTTTGGACTTCTTCAAGAGCTTCCATTCTCCCTGAAAGGCCACATCTTCGAAACCTGGTATAGTCTCATAGTCTAGCATTGCGGTCTCCAGTACCTTGTTCATCCGCCGCTCGGCGTCTCGGATGATGAGAATGAAGATCTCGTTGATCAATTCAGCTACCTCGAGTTGGAACTTCCCGGTCGCTTCGCTGAGGCCGTGATCCTTCTTCATGTAGTGGAGCAGCAGCGTTGCATTGGCTATCCAGAAGGCAAGAACAGTCATATCCCACTGATATCTTTCAACCACATCATTGATACGGTCCATCGCATCAGTAAGTAGTTCTTCCAGAAGTTGATCAGTCATGTGATAGTGTGCAAAACGAGCCATCAAAAATATAAGATTCGCCGGCACTGGCTTTTGGGATGGTGTTCTCTGGGGAGTCATATTGGTAATGACCACGTCAAAGATGCGGTCCAGGTCTCCTTCTTGGAAGACAAACATTTGATCACCCACACATCGTTCCCATATGAACTCCTCTTGCTCATCGAGCTCCGTGGGTGATTCTGGCTGCTCGTCAAACCCTAGAGTCGAAATATCAACCTCTAAGTTTGCGGCACTTTCTTGCATGAGCATGCGTCGTTTCAGTTCGGCCTCTGCCATTTCCTCCTCGAAGCGATCCTGCGCAAATCCTGAATCATAGAAATCTCCTTGAAAGCTTTCATGCCCAAAGCTGTATCCGTTATCTTGCAGGTATCGGGAAAAGTCTGAGCCGGGTTGCACAAAGTCCAAGGCGGTTCCTCCAGAGTTAGACCTGATGTCCGGCGACGCACCATGATCCAGAAGAATCTTGGCTATGCCCTTATGCCGATTGGTGGTAGCCCACATCAACGCACTCCATTGATTGTGATCAACCTTGTTGACATCCGCGCCAGCCTCCAGTAAAGCCTCCACTACCTCATTATGCCCGAAACAGCTTGCGTATATCAGCGGTGGTGTGCCTTCATCATCCGTCTCGTTCACATCCAGGAACTCCTTGGCTGGCCCGTTGACTAACCGTCGTATCCGCTCCACATCGCCATTACTTGCGGCCATATGCAAACTTCTCTGAAGTACATCTCTCTTCTCGTCCTTGGTAAGTTTCGAATCCGACGCGATTGCATCTTCGCCTTCTCCGATATCTAGACCTTCTCTATGCGCTGCCTGGGCCGCGAGCATGTTCATTAGGCGTGATTCTCCGTCTTCCGGTCGAGGAGTTGTATCTTCAGCATCGTACGAGGGTGAGTCGAGAGAAAGATCGAACGCAAGGGGTCTGGCGGGTACAGGATTGGTGAGAAATTGCGACTGGCCTTGCCATGCGTCGTACATCTCGGTTTCTCCTCCATACGTCTGCAAGGGTTTCCGGTCGTCTAACGATGTCGGTAGATCGGCAGGCAGCTGCTTCGGCTTGTTGAAAGGTTCATCGTTCCCACTGAAGCCATGACTGTCGTCTTGAGGGGACCCGGGAAGGTCCTCCATATGTGGTTGACAGATGCAGCATCAATTGGGAGGGGGTCAAGAGGTCGTGCCGCATACGGTCTTCAGATGCGACTCCTGAACTGATCGCCGGTTCTTACAAGGGATGCAAGGCCAATGATAAGTCGCTTGTGACTGATGCCGCTGGCGTAGGTGCTGTTTATAGTCTTCGAGTCGCACGGTATCCAGTGCCGCTTTCGAGGGAATTTTAGTGTTCGGTGTTGTCTTGATAGAGAGGATTGAAGGAAACCTAGAATGGATTACTTGTTCAGCCATATGACGATCATTTATTGACAAGGCCGCTGGAAGCGGGACCCTGAGAACTCGGGGGATTTACCGTGGAAGCTTAAGATGACAGCGTCCACCAGGTCTCTTAAGCATAAATTAACCAAGGTAAATATGTAAACATTCAAGAAGAGAGCCAATTTATGCTCAGTCGTGAATCAAGCCTCATGCTTCTGTAATTGCAATCGAGGTATACCAGTCTTCGTTCGGAATACTGAGGAATTATAATATGAATAATGTCTGCCGTGGAGTCCAGTCTGTCTCAACAACATCTATATCTCTTCTATGGTACGGCGATCCTCGTATCGAAGCCATGATCTCAAATGTCATCAAATTCTAAAGAAAAATAACGAAGGTTCCTCCTTCGCTGCAATCTCATCGCTTTTGTAGTGTAAAAGAAAGGACTCGCTATAAAACCTCCCAGAACATGGGATCATATGATACAACAACTGTAAATGCCACGATCAATTCCCTCCAGCAGCACCAGCACCGCCTCCTTGGGTACTACCACCAAAGAAAAACCCATCGAACAAATCCACCCCGCTGAAGCCATCCGCCCAGTCATGGCCCGTCGCGACTGCGGTATTTCCTGCATTTGCACCGCCGCCAACTAACCCGGTGAAGTCCATTCCGAGACCAAAGTCTCCATCTGCGCCACCGAATAACGGGTCGTTGGCGTGGGAGGATGGGTTGAGGTCGAACTCCATGTCTCCTAGAGTTATGAGATCGTTGAAATCTCCGGGGTGAGAAGAGTGGCCGGGGGGGTTGCTAGTGGAGGGGAAGGCGTTGGAGGATGAAGAGGACGGGAAAAAGAAGGGGTTGTTGGCCGTGGATGACTGCGGTAAATTTTGGGTGGATTGCAGGGGAGAGGAGGATTCTTGCTGTTGTTGGTGGGAAGAGAATTGATGGTTATTGACTGAGCTGAAGGTGGTGGAATGGTGGTGCATAGAGGAAGGGTGCGGTTGCTGAGAGGAAGACGCGTTTCGTTGATGCTGTTGTTGTGAACCAGCTTGGGTTCGGAGAGGCGGGTTGTTAAGGTTGAAGTTCCGGAGCGCGGAGGAAGTGAGAGGTAGACTCTGAGATGTATCCTCAGGAAAGAGATCTCGTAAATTCATGTCGAACTTTGGAGGCGGCCGACGGCTTTGTTTATGTCGATGCGAGGAGGAGTGGTGAGGCGGAGGCTGGGGCCGCGATGACGATGTACCAGAATAGGACTGTGAGTCGGACATGGGACTTGTATACGATTGATGAGAAGAGGCCTGATGGCGGTTTCGATATTGTTTAGCTTGTGAGCCGAATCCCGTTGTCGACATGCACATCTGCACTGTTGCTTTACTCATACGTTCAAAAGCATCTTTACACGCTTCAGCCGGAGGGCATTTTTCCATTAGGTCACCAAGCACACTCGTAGCTGCAAGGACGGTAAAATCGACATCGTCGAGAGTCTAGTCTGATTAGTAAATGCGTAGAAAGGAAGACTAAGACGGCTTACCAATCTGCTCCTCACGACAGGTGAATGCCAAACAGCATAGAGAAATGAGATCCCAGCCATGAACAGATGGTGAGTAGCCAGGAAAGTATAGCTGACCAATCGGACTCGGTGCAATTGTCTGTACAACCGAAGAATCTTCTGTCCAGCTTCTGCCACTTTCAAAAAGACATCGTCCTCGTCCTCACCTTCTTCAATACTAGCAAGCGACGGACTGGCAATATCCTCGGTAGGACTTAGTTCCCTTGCCAATGGTGCTGGGACCGTCAGACTATTGCGATAAAGCGTTATTACAGCTTGCCAGTAGTTAAGCTCCAAAAACTGAGGTGAGAACTGGACGCCAGTTTCTTCCTGATACGGGGCCGATTCTTTCCACTCCCATAGTCTTCTGTCAATATCTCTCCGCCAGGAACGGAAAGAGTCAAATTTGACGAGGAATGGAGACGGCATCTTCGTGTGCATGAAACCATTCTTGCTGTTTGTCCCGTTTTGCCGAACCTGTTGAGCTTGCTGGTGTTGGAGAACTTGAAGTATTTCGGACTGAAGAAGGCGAAGTCTGAAGTAGTGATAGGAAATACGCTTATATGACGGCTGGCTCTCCCCTGCCTGCTTCAAAAGACCTGCCCTTGTGATATATTGGTCATCGAGTAGAGATGGGAATTCTGTGGTGATGACCTGATCCGTAATCCCAAATGGACGGCCGACGCAAGTGCTCACAAGGCGATCAAGAGAGTACACACACCACCAGAGACGTCTTCTCAAATCTCGCACCCATTCTCGCCGACCCCGCTCTTGGGGATCGATCGAGCGCGGTCGTGGAGGATCTGATGATACACCAAGCGCGACGTCTCCTGTTGTTGCTGGTATAGGTTCTTGACCATCTCCAGCCTCAATGCCAGAACCATCCTCATAGTGTAAGCCGAGATCGACTGCAAGACGGACTGCTACACCGATGATATACCACAATCCTGGGGCAACAGGTCTCAATAGCGCAAAACTAGCAAGCAGGAGAACGGCTTGTAGTTCCTCAAGACCGCCCCCAAAGCCTTCCGGACGGTCAGCCGCGGATGAAGCGCCTAGGAATGATTCAAGATGAACAATCGCAGACGCGTGATACTCTTCCGGTTGCTGTTGTTGGCTTGCCAGTCTTGCTCTCTTGGCAAGTGGAGAGGTGCCTCCTTGTTGGCCGTCGCCGTGTGACTGTGAAGATTCTATGTCTGAAGAACCCCATATGATACCGGCACCAATGCCGAATACAATATTTAACAGATACAACTCTCTGGGCGTTCTTGAACGACTGTCTGTTGCGTATGCATGGTTGAAGAGGTCCATAAAGTCTCCGCGATGCAATATAGGTGTCTGGGGATTGGCATGCTCAAAATACAGACGTACCAGCTTTTCGCCCAACTGTCTGTTTGGAAATGCCGCTTGCTTGAACGTGGGCTTCGTTTGCAGACCGAAAAAAGAATCGCGCATTGAGCTACCCCCTATCGCAGCAGCATTGGGATTTGGCTTACTTGGTCTGATGGCTCCTTTCTCGGAGCTGCCAGTGGCGACAGAACTCTTGACTGCGGCGAAGACTACCCGGGCAAAGGAAATACCAGAGGTAGAACCCAAATATCTGGGATCAGATGCGCCTTGCACCGACACCATCCCAATGTTGGAAACCAGTTTGTTCAACTTGTCCGCGTCATCTTGCTTCTTATCGTATGTTGGTTCCTTCATCAATGATTTCTCGGCGGGGCTCTCGGCCTTGACACGTCCATTGAGCTGGGCGCCTTTCTCTTCTCTGGGGGACATGAGTCCGCCATTTCCTAGCGCTATATCAGGATCGAATGCCTCGGGGGCTTTGAAGGATACGTTGTTTGCGACAAGGATCGATTCAAAATATTGTAGTCGCGTCTCAAGGTAATACACGTAACTTCGGGGTATCTCTCGCTTCGTGATAGGATCGTAGCCTACACATTTCTGTTTGGCCTTCTCGCAAGCCGTACATGCAGGCAAGCGCTGATCGCAACGGTTCTTGCGCAACCGACAACGATTACAGGCCGAGACATTCCGGAATGCCGAGGCGGCGGAGGCGGATGTGAGGGGAGTTGTCGATTGTTCTGACGATTGTGCGTGATTGCGCTCTGGAGTTGAATCGAAAGTCGAATCGATTTCACTGTCGCGATAAGACCTCTTCTTACCGCCGGGAGGAGAATTCATGGATATGATGATACTACATGTACGCGACGGACATTCATGACAGGAAAATGGATATCAAAGACTTCGAGAACGAGATCGGAACATGGACGTGTCGGGACAGAAAGCGATGTAGTGACGCAGAACGAGCTGGACGCTTAGCTGAGTACAGCACACCGGCTACAAGTATAGCGAGACGAAAGAGAAAACGACATCAGACTTTGACTCCACCAGTTTGGGTTGGGTTGGTTTGGTTTGATCTGGTCTGGTTCCTTTGATGCTGCGGAGCAAACAAAAGAAATTCATGGCGCAAGATCACAATCTTCCTTATCTCGCGCTCGGCTCCAGACAGTTGCTGCTTTTGGGCCAATGAACGCTCACGCTTCGCAGACCCTTGCGGAGATGTTGTTTTTGTGTTTGAATGCAATCGAGTAAGACCTCAAGCTTATCATCACGATCCCCCACGGCCTTCCCAAGCAAGAAGCACGCCACATCGACCTCCTATCTACCGAGCTACTTACCCTGTCTTCGTGTGAGCAGTAAGTGAATTACTATGTGCATAGGTTCGTTCTAAGGCATTTCTCAGTCTTCGATGGCGGAGAAATTCTGGGGTAGTGAATGTACAGTAGCACGCGCACAGCAGAATTGCTGGGAATGATATTATTGCAATAGATCTGTTTGCCGTCTCTCCCTCAACTACGCCATTGCGCACTCAATGTGCCATGCATGGTATATGTAGATAGACTGGTCCATGATAGATATGAGGTCTGGTTTGCCAGGTTAAAAGTGAGATGGCGATGTGCATTTCACATTCGATCACGCATTCAATCCATGTACCATCCTGCTTTATATCCTGCTTGGGACGCCCAGCTGAAGAATCTCACGATAACTTACCACGTCTGGTCCAGAACCAATGGCGTTGGGCGAAGCGCCAAGGACGGGCGTTCCTGTCATCAGATGAGGCTGATATTGACAACGCAGCCATATTTCCCGCATTTCACGTAAATATTGTCAATAAATGCACTGCCCTGTTCGACAAGGGCGGTGAACAAGGTCCCGATATGGCATACTGTTACCTCGACGCCGATGTCTACTACACACGCCCATGGATGCAGTACGAAAGTCATTGGGCAGAGTTTAGTCATTGGCTTGGTCATTTGACGATTGCCCGAATGCCGTTCTAGCCAGTTCAGCCAGTCGGGCAGCAAACTTCTTGGACAATTGGCGCAAATTTGCATGGTGGTGTCCTCGCCGTATTCTCGCGGGATCGACCATTTTGAAATTTCCCATGGACGCCCTGATCACGGACGCAACATGGGGTCGGAAAGTCTGCAGACTAGTAATCTGTATGCCACGACGACCCGCGTATCCAAGGATGCAGCTAAGCCAACAGGCCAATAATTTGCACGGCAATCTTCCTAAAAATATAGTCACCAAAAGCAGTTAAAAGGCGAGCTATCAAAGAGGGATCCTTGCTCTTGTAGCGTGAAGTCCTGCCGTGAGAGTGCCCCAACGGAATTCAATGCATATTCGAGGCAAGCGGTCAGAGAAAATGAACTTTCAATACTACAAGATCTGCCAATCATGTCGGAAAGGACTCAGAGAACCAGATCCGCATGATATGCTGCGAGTGGTTCGGCAACCGGCCTCTCCGCACCGTGCATATGCATTGACGGACCATCCCGCCGCCCATATAACCTGCAGTTGCCTTCTCAAGGCGAAAAGGTCAAGGCTACCGGAAGGCTACCGTAAGCAAGTTCAATGTTTCCAAATTGAGGCAATATTGGGAGAGTTGGCATCAAGGGGTCAGACAGACCGCAGCTTGCCAGCTTGACGCCCGGCAGGGTGCATTCTCATAGTGCCCGGCTTTATGGAGCTAGGATGGGCATGATGATGGTGCCGCGTGTCGTATATGCCTTCGGTATATTGGAATGGCCACCTTGGAGTGATCGGACTCGCAAATGAGAGCATGTAACGTCGAAAAGGCTGCCATATTATACTCCACGTCGGTCCTTGAGGTGATCCTAGCATGCAGCTTATCCACCGTGACTACGGCCGATTCCCTAGAGGCGACAGAGAGCCGCTGTGCGGCTGCCTCTGTGCACTGATCAATCAACACATCCCGAAGCATTTTTGTACCTCACCGCTGCATGCCGGCCCATCCGATAGGTTTCAGGCGTCGAGGCTGGTCCGAGGTCCTGGAGCTTCAAAAGAAGCGGTCAAGGAATGAGCAAGAGTATGGACTCCGTCTTACAGTGTTGATGATGTCGCGCCAGGGAGAGTAAGCTATCACGTTGATGAAAGTATACGACAGCAACTGAGTCCTCCCGGCTGACCAGCGTATCCAAGCTCGAGCACATAATGCAAGGGTAGGTGGGTTACCAAAGGTTGCCTATTGGGAGGAGCAGATTTGCTTGGACCCCATTGGACTCCTACATTGAAGCGAAGAATATCTTCTACGATATCTGCGGTGTAATAAGTTTGCACACGTTTGTCAGCGGGATTAGCGAAAAGCCTCACACTGCCCGAACTTTCTTCTCGATCGACTTCTGTAAGTCGAGTTTCGACGGCGAAGGCCGGCACTGCCCCTTGACGTCATGCAGATGCTCTCCTGACCGCAGGAGCTTCATCGGGAGCTGATGTCAATGCTGGAAGTCTTTTAGACGAGGGAAAGACCGACCTTGGGTGAGCAATCCGTCAAGTCATCTCGGTTGAGAGTGAGGCAAAGGATGCGGATCCTACGAGCTGCGAGTAAGGAACAGCCATATGATCTTCTTGTTGGAAACCCCTGTCTTCTCACAAGCCGAAGAGAACGTGAGCAAACATATTACCATATTGGGGGGCGGAAGTCGGTACGTAATTCCGTAACCACGATGCAATAGTTGTTTGATATTATCGTGTGCAACATTGCTTCCGGTGCAGGGAGAAAGAGAGCGGATTGTGGCCCACATCTTCCTTTGACCACGGCGCTGGAATGTGGCGTTCTCGTACATGTGCGAGACGATCTTGGGCCGATTGTTGCTGGAGGTGCCTGCAGAAAGGCAGAATTAATATATGTGAGCTGTGATAACTACCGGTGGCTCCAATGCATCAATGTCTCATGGAAGTCATGATACTACTGTAAGCAGTAATTTCTTTGCAGGATCGTTCGCCGGTCCCAGAATACGGTACTGTATAGTCCAGGCAGGTTTTCGATAAACTATGATCAATAGCGGTAAGTGAGAAGTCCTAAGATGTGGCTCAACGGCCGAGTAGCTGCACGTATTGAGGATTGAAAACTCGGGTTGCCGGAGCCTCGCCTCCTACATGGTATCTCATGGGCGGCGAGGCAGGCGGACAGGCAGGCGGACAGGCAGCTACTACGGCACTGAATGCGTGCGCGATCCACCGACCGAGGATATCCTACGTATCCTACTGCACGGAGTACTGCACCGTACAATATGTGCTTCGAAGGTTGTCACATAGCAAAAGGCTCTGAAACTTTGCTTTCACCAGGAACCAGATCTTCCGTTTCCCCAGCGGCGGTCTCTATTGGAGGCGTGACCGGTCGGCCGGGATGCGACTACCGCGAGGCGCTTGTGAGACTGAGGCGATTGGCAGTAATAGATCCCTGCAAGCCTTGGACACTAACGACTGCTTCCATCTTCCCCGAAAGGCTTCGTCGTCAGTGTGTATTCACTATCATAGTAATAGTATCCCTTTTCACAAAAGACCGTCGTGCCCCTCTATTGGCGTGATCAATGGACAAAAAGTGAAGACGGTGGGTAACAGCTACATTACTGCAATCTTCCTGATGCGTCGTTGGTTTCCAGGTAAGGGATTGCCATGTGTTGACCGTTGTTGGTAAGAAACATGACATGACATACCTTAGTCCTCTGTGAACCCCCCGACAGCTCTCATGTGTGACTTGCCTGGCTGGTGACTAAGGTATTAACGGCCTGGGTTAGTTGCAGAGCAATGCGCGCGTCTGTAATATACTGTAACTTATCTGCCGTTTTAAGGGATAGTAGGGGAAATTCAAATGCGCAGGATTGACGCAAGCTCCCCAAGCCGTCGGTATCGACTAGGCTCAGATCTCCTCTTCCCCCGGCTCCCTGCTTTTGTAATACTACTCGCTAGGTACCTAGGTAGGTACCGTAGTAGGTAGGTACCTTTAGGTAGTGTTCAAATGTACAGTAATTAACAATACCGTAATGTGACCTGACCCGGAGCTTCCAGAATGGAAATCTGCCTTTTGAACCCCTGAATTACAACTTGATTAGTGCAATCCATCAAACTTCTGGTGACTTGCATGGCACCATGTATGCGTTCATCGTAATCCATCGTTTGCCTGCTTGTGAGTTGCTCATTCGATGCCGACCGTTGCATCGCGTTTATGATAGTTTCAAGTCTCCGGCATGGATTGTAACGGTCAGCTTGCATTCTGCCAGAGCGAATCCAACCGTAGTACTATCGCTTGGTCATGTGCCCCTTCCGAGTGTCATCATTGATGGTTGATTATTGGGTGTGTTTGCCCGGTCATACCCAACCGTGCTTCTGATTGGCAAATAAGCACGCCTCACCGTCTTGTGGGAGCTGATGATCCATGCTCCGTCTTCGCAACCGGGTCAAGTAATAACTGAGGCGATGCTGGGTCTCCCTTTCTTTCATGATTCATACTGTACATACTGAAGTAATTTGCTGACCGCCATGCCGCGTCTCAAAGGCCGAGAACATGCGCGATAGTTATGATAAACCTTCTTTGACGCACACTATCGTGTTCGCTTGCCAACGAAGTGTGTGACCAAAGGCCAGGGGCTGAAGACTCGATGAGACCAATCAGCATTGGCATTGGCATTGGCCAGGGGTGTTTCGCGCAGACAATTGTGATACAAATCGGCCTGCTGCTCTCTCTCGGGGGTTGAGCGACTTCTTTGCAACTTTTATGGAGAACCGTGATCGGCCGTGATCCGTTTTACTGGGAAGCCGAAGAGCTTGTTGAGGGACAGCAGGAGTGCGTACGTAGTGATTAGGTGTACTAGTACAGACGAGGCAGAGTAGTTGCCTCAGAGGGGGTAGTGAACTCAAAAAAAAAGAGATTGATTACCCTCAGGCACTACTCGTAATAGAGCACAGCGCCTTGTGAGTGGTGAATCCTGTTGCTCTTAGCGAGGTACCGAGCACATGGTTAGAGGTCTTTAGCGTCGCCATCGCCCATCCCTGTCGCCTGTTCTCATCCTCGC
The DNA here is from genome assembly GCA_003868215.1 of Pseudophaeomoniella oleicola. Lineage (NCBI taxonomy): Eukaryota > Fungi > Ascomycota > Eurotiomycetes > Phaeomoniellales > Phaeomoniellaceae > Pseudophaeomoniella > Pseudophaeomoniella oleicola. Next base: position 59,114 of record QWDQ01000039.1, read on the forward strand.
CTCGTTGAAATGGAGTTGACTTCTGCCCGCCCGATGAAACTTTTTCGGCCTGGGTCCAGGTAACAAGCGCGCCCAAGTCGGCAAAAAGTGTTGATCTTCCATTGTTACCCAAGGTACTTGTAACGGTGTATTGACATCGTACGGTAACGATGGAAGTTGACGGGTCACAATGCTACTATGGTATATCACAACAAATATAACAGCATCGTCTTACTTGGTTAGATACGTGATTATTGCAGAAAGACGAACCATTCTGAAGTCGCGTCTGTTTCCACTGGTCAAATTATCTCTCAATTGGTCAATTGATTTGATGAGAGTCCCCAATAGACGGCATGATTCTGGAGGGGGTCTGGATTGTACTGTATCGTGTACCTTGGTATGAAGGATAAAACATAGAACCTGCGGCCCGACCAAAGATGAAGAGCGACACGCTTGATGGCAATGACGGCCGTATGCCACGTTCAATACGATAGTGAGGTCAACCTTGATGAAGTAAGTGCCTACCTAGGCAAACTAATTTCATGGGCACCAGTAACCAAAACCAGGCTGATCAGGTTCATGTACTATACAGTAATAGTCGGCGCAGGAAAGTTGTAGTTACATAGCGAAAGAAGATGATATCGGGCAGACATGATGCTTATTAAAGTCGGTGACACACCGTCGTACAAAGTGATATGACAGCTGTTTACCTAGGTAGCCAAGAGCAGATCAGATGACTCAATCCAATGTTGTGTATTCGTACTTGATTGATCGATGGACACACCACACCGTCTTTTCGGCTGGCTTCGCCATATTGCTGTCCGATCAAGTCCAGATTTCCTTGGTTGTGAATCTGCCTCACAACGTATCACCGGCGGTGTTGACTCCCTTGATTACGTTTGTCTCAACCACACCGTCATCTTGTCACCGTCGTGCCATCATCATTGACAACAGTCCCACGCTATCTAGATCGATTGGAGTGCAATTACCATCAGGCCGCATACTACCGAGACTTGAGGTATCTTTGCTGACGAGAATGGTCAATAGCAACCGTCCTCCACAACCCCCAACTAAGGTACTTACTCGCCTGGATAAAGTATACGTGTATAACTCACGGTCGCTCAATGTGGATGTCGCTTCCCTCAGAAAGTCAATTCTCCGATGCTCATGTCTGTCAGTTTACCAACCTGATGTACATAAATGGTGTACTTACACGATATATGTAGGTACTAAGGTAGGTACAGAGCAGGTAAGGTACGTATCTGTCTCCATAGAAGGAGAGAGACGAGATGTAGTGGACTGCTCTTCTCCACCCCTTAATCCAATGCCATCTCATCTGATGGGCATTGTAATCACTGTCCTTCCATTTCGTCCCCATCTTCCTCCTCGATCTTTTCGCTCCGGGCGGTGCTGAGTTGAGGGGGGGTATACCGACATGTGTTCAATTGCACTTGCTGGTTCGTCTCTCATGGGAGGAAAACCCAATATTGCCCTTCCTACCTGAAAGTCACTGTGCCACAGAGAACTAACCCGTTGGCTTTGGGTCCTCGTACATTAGATACAAATCCCTCAGTTGCTTTTTGGCTGATAATGCTCCCCTGGCTCCTCCAGTAGGAGACTCCAGGGACCAGTTCGAGGTAGAAGGTATGACTCGGTACGTGTACGGTAATGGCCATACATGACGTGTATTGTACCTTCGATCTAAGTGCCCCCCTAATCCTTGCCCCTTCCTCCCACCGATAATCCTTTCTCTTTTGTTTGGGTGTTTCGATCGACCTCACAACCATTATCAAAACGCCAATACGATCCAATCGTCTCGTTACCGGCACCTCGACAATCGGCCTTGCTTCTGACAGCTCATCTCATCTCTCCATGCAGCTCTCTCTCTCTCTCCATCTTCATCTTGCAGTTACGCGGTATTACCGTATTAAAAGACCAGAATCTCCTGTCTGCCTTTTCGCTTACCCACTTTCCTGCCTACCCGCCGCCAGAGAAGTCTCAGAAAATTCGACGATATCCACCGTACAATTGCTTCCATTTCGATTTCCTTTCCTGAATCCGGCCGTGCTATGTCTGAAACTCGACTAGTCATCCTCCGTGGGTTCGTTGTTGCGTTCGGTCTAAACAGTGACCGCCCTTGAACTCGAATTCCGTTTTGCGCCTATCCCTCCCTCCACACACACACCACATATCAAATCCACCCTATGCCACCCCTGACGCCCGATATTTCCAATTGACTGGATCCTCCCCTTGACCGTCAGTTGGGAAATAAGGACCTGCTCCAGTATGATCGACAAGGCGACTGGCGCCACGATATCCGCGCAGCTGGTTCTGCATACAGTGCTGGGTCTCCGCCAGGTCACAAGGTAGTCCCTCGTCTATGTCCACTTCGTTCTGCAGCTATGCGCGTCTGCCTCCCTCCCGACAGTCGCAGAGTTTCCTAAATTGCCTTGCTCTAAATCAATTGCATATGACGATGCTGCTTCTCCCTTGAATAGAAATACCCGTCTAATTTTCCTTCATTTATTATCTTGCATTCCCTCCGTTGTTCCTCGTTTCCTGCTCCTCCTCCTCCTCTTCTTCGCTTTGTCTTTCCATCCTCTCCTTACCTCGCCGCCATGTTGTGGAAAGTCTTACTTCGCATGCGCCGGCATGCTTCCAGACCCCAAGACACCCCCGATGCCTTCCCAACAAGGCAATTGTTCGTGCTCGGTAAGTGTCTGCGAGGTCGTGGTGATAATCACTGGGTTGGCACCCGAAGGCTGACATGTTGGTCTCCTAGCATTATGCCGCATCTGCGAGCCCATCGCCTTTATGTCCATCTTCCCGTATGCATACTACATGGTTGCATCTTTCAACATCACCGAAAACCATGATCAACTCTCCGCTTACGCTGGCCTGCTGATAACGGCCTTCACCTTTGCCGAATTCTCTACCGGGGTCATTTGGGGGAGAATCAGTGACAGGATCGGCCGCAAGCCTGCTCTCCTCATGGGGCTTGCTGGCACCGCAATTAGCATGACATTCTTCGGTTTCGCAAAAAACATGCCAATGGCTTTGATCGGGCGCGCTCTCGGAGGGCTTCTGAACGGCAACGTAGGGGTGTTACAGACTACGGTTGCCGAGCTTGTCACGAGCAAAGAGCACCAACCCCGAGCTTACTCAATTATGCCCTTTGTGTGGTGTCTGGGCTCCATCATTGGCCCGGCTATGGGAGGTGCGCTGGCGCAGCCTTGCCAATCGTATCCGTGGCTGTTCCCCACTGGGACAATTTTCGAGAAATACCCCTTCTTACTTCCCAACTTGGTGTGCGTCTTGGTACTTATTTGCGGTATCACGATCGGTACCCTGTTTCTCGAAGAGACCCACGCAGAGTTGAAATACAGACGAGACTATGGTGTTGAAGTCGGTGATTGGCTCTTGGCTAAATTTTTTGGACCAACGAAAGTGCAAGCAACCGACTCAAAATCCGCTGGCCTTGTTCTGCCAAGCTTTCACGATTGTGATGAGCCTCCTGCTTATCAAACCCGCGAGAACTCACCCAGAATGTCTTCCACGATGAGACCGTACAAGACGTTCGACGCAGAGGGCAACAACATTCGCGAGGTTTTGGGTTGTACCAAGATCTTCTCGAAAGAAATCATCCTCATTATCATCGGATATGGCATCCTCGCCTAGTAAGTATCACTGTCCGTTACTTCTGGGACTCATTGCTGACTCTACATAGTCACAGCGTCTCTTTCGACATGCTCATGCCGGTCTTTTTGAGCCAACCCAGATCGCATGTTCTACCTCACCTTCCATTTCAATTCGGCGGAGGGTTTGAGCTTCCTACCAAAACGATTGGCTTCATGATGGCGGTGCAAGGCGCCTACTCCATGGTCGCCCAGCTATGGCTCTTCCCATACGTCGTCCGCAAATTCGGAACATTGAATATTTTCAGGATGGTCATGGTGGTCTGGCCTCTACTCTACCTGATCGTCCCCTACACTGTTTTGCTTCCTGAGAGAGCGCAGATTGCGGCCATTTACTTCTGCTTGCTGACCAAGATCACGTTCCACGTCATCGCCTTTCCATCCAGTGCGATTCTTCTAAACAATGCAGTACCTTCGAAGCTCGTCCTGGGAACAATAAACGGAGTCGCCGCGTCTACAGCCAGCCTCAGCCGTGCTTTCGGCCCTGCCGTGACCGGGACTGTAAATGCATTCGGTCTACGGATCGGTTGTAGTGGTCTTGCCTGGTGGCTGAACGGCCTAGTATGCGCTATTGGCGCCGCTGAGAGCTTTTATATGAAGGAAGCAGAAAGCCGCAACGACCGACCTGCAGAGGAAGAGGAACAACCTACTTGTGAGCCTTTGCTGCATGTTGCTGCTGTCGATCCGGATGATATTGGTTCGACCCAAAGTCACGAAAATCACGACGATGTTGAGGAACTTGACCTTTCGATGGTCAAAGCATGATTGAACGATGGCCGCGTCCCGGATACTCTGCTATTCGAAGACCATCGCCAATGGTCGAAAATGAATTAGATTTCATATGTTATGTTTGGGGGGTGAGCATAAACTTTCTGTGCGCGAGCACATTGCTTTCGTTATCTATGTTCTCGGTGAGCCGGTTCACAGATTGGAGAAAAAAGGGCATGGGAAAAAAGGGGTTGCATACTACGGATTTTGGGATTTGGGTATCATGGGGCGTCGTGGTTTTGGAAATTTGCTATTTGCTATTTGTTTTCATGAGATACCACCGGGCTTTTTTGTATCCCGAAGCGCGAAGTTTTTGCCAATTTCTTTCCTACCTACATTTTAGGATTCCATTCTTGTCTTCCAAGGAATCGCCGGGGTTTTGTTACACAAGGGGACCACTACTACTACTACTACCACCACCACCACTACCATCAGGAAGCAACAGAACTGCAATGAATTGGGTAAAAAAAGGGTAAAAAAGGGAACAAATGGAATGGAAGAGCCGGAATGGTATGGGATGGAGATGGCGAAGTAGTAACCTCTGGAAAGTAGGTAATGACATACCTAGGTCGGTCGGTATCTGATCTAGTCGAAATTAGACAAGAGATATACAAGACATTTTTTTGTTGAATATAATATTTCGGTCCGTTATTGTTGTTGTTGTTGTAAGATATTTTTTGTTCCATGTGGTGATTTGTTGGATGGTTTGAGAGGGTTGACTATACAAGGTAGATAGGTAGATAGGATATAGTATAATGTGTGTACCTAGGTATTATATGGTTTTAGATGGAGATGGATATTGTTGGTACGATCATCATGGGAAAATTCAATACACATATACATATATATACACATATCACTATCATCAACAGACTTTCATTCCTTCCTTCATCAATATATATACGTGCGTACTGCACGTACGATACGATACTCACACACCATCAAGCAAACCCGCAACAACCCCCGAGATCTCCCCCACGCCTTCCCCCCTCAACGCGCTCACAGGCAAACATCGTATGTTCCTCTTCCAAGCGTTCGCGTGGCCGCTCGGATGCGGCGTGTCGCCCGCTTGTACTTGCGCGAGGTATTCGGTCAGGCGTGAGAAGTTGGCTTGCGTGGAGCTGGGGGAAAGGTCGGCTTTGGTGGCGACGACGAACCACGGTTTGGAGGAGATGGGGGAGAAGGTTAGGGGGGTTAGAGGTGTGGAGGTGGTGGAGGAGCGGGAAAGGTGGGAATGCGCCTTCGTGGTGTTGGTGCTTCCTCCGGATATCATGTGGAAGACGCCGGGGGTGGTGGAACCTGATTTTTCTTTGATTCCGCCGCCGACGGAGGTGAAGGGATTCCAGGAGACGAGTCTTTGTTCGCTGTCTCTGTTTATTTCTTCGTTTCTCAGCCTCTCGTATTCGCTCACTTCTTTCCACAGGTTCTGGAGTGCGGCCACTGCATCGGTGGCATTGAGATCGACCACGAAGGCGAGGATACGAGCACGTTCGATGTGCCGGAGGAAGCCCAGTCCAAGACCTCGGTCTAGATGAGCTCCTTCGATGAGACCGGGAATGTCCGCGATCGTGAAACTGGTTCGTGGCTCGCCATTCGGGAGTAACGAGCGCACTTTGGGACGGCCTTTGTGGTCATCTAGGATCACGGTACCGATCTTGGGCTCCAGCGTCGTAAATGCCCAATTCCCGACGCGAGTCCGACTATTGGAGATGCTACGGAGCAAGGTACTTTTCCCGGCGTTTGGAAGACCAACGAGACCAATGTCAGCGAGTAGCTTGAGTTCCAGTTCTAACTTGACTTTCACTCCAAGCTCTCCCCGAGAGGCAATCTTCGGGCGTGTCACTTCACGTGTTGCAAAGTGAGGATTTCCTAGACCTCCAATACCACCTGCAGCGAGAAGGAGCGGCTGTGACATCGGAGTATCGAGATCAAGGCGAATGGGTAGTTCAGGTTCCAAGTTCTTCAAGTGGGAGCGGCGAGGGCCAAAATCGGGCATACGAAGGCCATTGCGCTCCATGTCCTTTTTCATTCGGCGTTGCTCGTCGCGACCACCGCCGGGATAGAAAACCAGCCGATTGGCTTGTTCTCCGATGCCAGCTTCGCCCACACTGTTCCGTTTTTCTTGCTCTTCTATCGTAGGATCCCGTCTTTCAACCTCTCGAACCACGGTCCCAATAGGTACTTCAATAACCACATCCTCGCCACGCCTGCCTCCCTGGCTCTTACCCATGCCTCCCCTTCCACGTCCTGCGCGGAAGGTACCTTGCCGCGCGATCTTATGAAGGGATGTATGACCTTGGACAGCGCGAATGAAAATGTTGCCTCCCGTTCCACCATCACCACCATTGGGCGGACCATCAATTGTATACTTGTCTCTAAGGAATGAGACACAACCGTTGCCTCCATGTCCAGATGATATAGTGATAGTACACGAATCTACGAAAGGCGTTATAGAATAATCGTCGGGCGATGGATTCGTGTACTTGTTGGAGCTGGTTTCCAATGGCGAAACTGAAGGCAGGGTATTGACATGCTGACTAGACGAAGAGTGAGTCTCTAAGGCGGCATTTGACAGCTGCCGTATAGGAAATGCCTTCAGACGAGCTATGCGGCGCGCTGCATGCGACGCGAACCCGTCGAAGTGACTATATGAAACTCTCGGTTTGAAAAAGGCGGGATAGAGGAACGGACATGTGACTGATACATTCCTTGACATCGTCGCAGATGCTATGCTGTAACGTGTAAGCAGGCTACAGAACAATGGTGCCGTGCATCAACGACCAGCATTGCCTACTACGATGCTTCAAGAAAATATTGATTCCTATCGCTTATCAGATCGGGCTGCTTAGAAAGAGGCAGGTATGGCGGCAATGCCCCTGAGGACCCTGGGAGTTTTGGAGCTTCTCCCCCACACCTCTAATTACTTAGGTACGTAGTAGATGCTTGCGACATACGGAGTAGGCTTCTTAGATACCTAAGAGAAACAACAACAGCCGGTGACTGTCATTTGCTACGAGTAGACATGCAGTTCAATATTCCGGTGTATCGCAAGCAACAGCTACTTCTAGAATTGTATGTTGCATATGAGTATTGCTCAGTCAGATTGTTCCAGCAAATACAGTAGCTTACGAACTCCAGTGCCAGCTTGAAGCATACATGCCCATCTGGAATTTACATCGCCCTGACTCCAGGTGATCCCTCTTTGTGGTCCGGTGTGCTGTTCGCCCGTAAAGGTATGCTTATTGAATGGAGCTCGAGCTCTAGCTAACCTGTGGTCTCTGAGGTCCCTACGCGCCTGCACCCTTCCGCTTCCAGATTTCGTTCCCTGTGGCCTCGTCAGAACAGCACATCCCGCCTCTGGTGACGTTCAGTTCAGATATCTTCCACCCATTAGTGGTTCCGTTGACAACTTATACGTTTAGCACTGCCATTAACTACTCTCCAGTCCGTCGTGGAGAGCAGGAAACCGTCAGTGCAACGGACGAAGAGAGATTACCTCCTGGTGGGTTCAGCCTCAGGCATGGATTTCCGGAGTGGTTTGGAAGAAAGGAGCGCCGAAATGTTAGTGGAAGCAGTACCGGAGGGTCCGATGGCGGCAATGAAAGAAATCCGATACGAGGAATTCCCACTAAACAGCTATTGGAGTACATAAGATCAACGTTCGATGACGAGACGGTGCTCGATGATATACCTCTAAAAGCAGCAGGAAACCCAGGAGCATGGCACGCTTGGAAGACATATCGCAAAGAACATGTGTCCGAAAACACGCAAGATGATGCCTTGTCAGTACCCGTCAGCCCAACCAAGTCGGTCGGCCCTAAACATCCCGGAGAGTGGAACTGGGAAGGCGTCTTTGAGAAAAGAGTCCGTGCTGGTATAGATGCAAGTCTAAGTGACCAAATCCTTTTTGGTAGTAAGGGTGGGGCTAGTGATGATGTGGTAAGTGTTGCGTGAACACTTTGAGGATAACAGAACATTGATATTTCATTAGCTTCAATTTTCGAATTTTGATGAGGAGACGGTGAAAGAAATTAGAGCACACTTGAGCCCTTGAGCTCCTTCTCACCGATCATGCACCTTCCTCCTTGGGTGCTTCGGGCTCCGGGTCCATGTTGAGATGAATCACGGAAGTCGCGCGTCTCTTGTCCTCACAACTTTTTGAACGAGCCATCTTTGTTGTTATAGTCTACGACCGCTCACACATACAATTGGAAGCATCTCATACCAGTACAGTAGTATGCCGGGACCAGGAGACACCATTTCGGGCACCTGGATAGTTGCCGGCTTATTTGCACTTGTTATTCTTTTTATTGTAGCCTTCACGATTCCGTTCGTCTACCGTGCTGAACGGAGAGCTTCACAGCACCATCAACGAAGTTGGTTTCACCGAAGGTCGAAGAAGAACAAACACCACTCCGAGAGCTCCTCTGATAGCACTGAATCGACATCACATCCTGTGCCTGCGGAAGCATCCGACTCTCTTTCCGCCGAGACTGAACCTCAATTTGCTGAGACTTCGGGTTTACAGGAGAGAGCATGACTATTGGCTCTGAATCGAAGTATGAACGACGCGATGGATACCGAGATTACTCCAAAGGCATTGCGCCAGCTTGAGATGGATGATGTCGAAGATTGGAAGCCGTATATACCGCGTCGAAGGTCGTCATGTCATGACAAGGTCCGAAACAGCTACGCGACTTCGACCCCTAACTTATATCACTCAAGTTCGGATCCGAGATCGCGTTACGATAAGCCTGGTGGTGCAATCGTATCTGACCACCCTCATTTGGCGCCTTTGACTCAGAGACGGTTCCCCATTGATGGTCATGATGAGGTAGTTTGACCAATACCTATCTCTGGTATTCTCTGATGGTACTCTAGGCTCCACGTGGATCATCTCATACAGGTCGACGAAAATCATCTGATAATGGGATGTCAACAAAACGGCGTATTTTTGGTCGCATTTTACAAGGGTTCACTTCGATGAGAAGCGTGTCACAAAGTTCGACGACAGCTACGAAAAGTTCGCGGAGCTCATCTGGCCAATTGTCTGCGTCCTCCAAGCAAAGTTCCGTTGTTAGGAAGAGTGCTTTATCTGGCCCAGTCGACGACCCAGGATCCAGCCCTAACCCGCTGAAGGCTCCTCCAGTCTCCATGCTTAGTCCCGCAAATGACATCTATGATCCCCCGAGCCATGGTGTTTCAAGGTTTTCGAGGCTTCCAATCCCAACGCTTGCAGTCCCTTCTCTGGCGGTCTCTTGTGAGGCTGTCGCTTTAGCACATACCAGACGTCAGCACGTTTGGATTGCGATCGACATTGTTGGACATATGACGCGAGATTTCGACCTAGGTACGCTGCCAGTATCGCCTGGATTATCAGTCAATCTTGCGCTTGAGCTCAAGCCTGGTTTAGGTTGTTCCATTCACAGGGTTGTTGGCACACTCCGTCGCGAGACTCTCGATATTGATGAGAGTTGGATCGTTCTTGTACAAATGTTCACGGAGCCCCTACTAGATAGCACGACAATGTCACCGAGGAAACAATCCCCTTTGAGACCACGGCCAAGTTCCCACGAGCTCATGGGGGACATCCACCAAATGCTTCTCCCTGTCCGTCCTCAATCATCTACTTTAGTGCCCATCACACAAGACCTGCTGGATGTGAATTTGGCCTTCGAGCACACGTGCTTTCCGATAGCAGTCCAACTGGGACTGAAAGGACGGTGCTATCTTCGCAGAGTACATCCATCGTCACTAAGGGATGGGGACCCGATGAGATCTGAAAATGAGCAGTATAAATCTCTGTTTCATTCGAGAGCGCTCCGCTTGGCCAATTGTGAAAACGCAATCGCCCCAGGGAGAAGTCTGATGGTTCTGCAATCTATATTTGGGGATGATGGTCGCTGTGCTGTCCCTAGGCTTAGACATATTGCAAGGGCGACAATCGAGCACCTAAGGAGCAAAGCCTGGAATTTGGAACTAATGACTGAATTGAACCGTGTGGAAGAAAGGATGGATGCCAGGAATGTGAGCGATGAAAATCGTCTGGAGATATTGGACCACCTCCAGTATAGAATAGCCGACTATGACACCTTTCACCAAGTGCAAGGCTCTGGTAGTGCGGCAACGATAGGTACGTCGCCTGTCAAGGGTCAGTATCACGCTCTACCAATACAGGCTGACCGAAACAACACTCCGTTCAACTCACAAATATCGTCGACCCGAAGACGGCAGGACAACTATACCTCGAGTCTGCAGGATGTAACCAATGTTGGCCGACCTTATGGAAGTCATGGGTCGCCAGTCAAAGGTGCAGATCCACCAGGCTTGCGACGAAGAGGCAACGTTCGTATAGAATACAACCAAAGGAAAGGTATTGACACCTCTCCTCAAAGGATGAAACCCCCTCCACTTTTCTCTCCGGCAAGACCCTCGAAATCAACACTTGCGCCTCGCCACGGCGGCCACACAATGGCCAGTCTTTTCCCCGTCGGTAGAGAAAATCAGACTCCGTCTCTTCGACGTCACAAGTCTTCATCAATCAATTTGCGAGATGTCAGGGGTCAGCTCCAATGGGCACCTACGCAACAGTCACTCTTGTCTGGTGGTGAACTGCGAGGATCTAAAAGGCCTTCGCCCACTCATGCCTCTTCTCTCAGCTACGGGACTTTCGAGGCTGGCTCCGCAGATATTCAAATGCATGACGCTTACCACTCTAGAGATTCCGGATATTACGACCGAGATTCCCGGCTCTCAGAATATGGAAATGAAAGAACGCGCTCTAACCAACGATCCATGCACCACAGTGATGGTTCCATGTCTTGCTATTCGATGTCAGAGGACGCCGAGTCTTTACGTGAGCTGCCATATCGTTATGGTAGCGACGTTAGTGCTTTACATGCTCCGCAGGAGCAAGTTGGATATGGGTACGGAATGCCATCTCCGAGACATGTTCAAGTACCCAGTGGGGATACGAGAGGAGCAACTCAAGACGGGAGAGGCGATAGGGAGGATGAAGCAGGCCGTATCTGGGCAGAAATGGAAAACACTCTTGCAGGAGTCAGAAGTGAAGACGACGCGGATGCCGAGGACAATTCGGATGTCGACCTCTCTACAGAGATGGGCATGGCGCAGGGTGGAAGTTGCAGGTTCAAATTGGGCAAGGCAGGAACGACTGGACGACTCTACCGGAGGTCCAAAGTTTGGAACCGCAGATCTGGATCGGTTGGTTCTTCCTTTGACGCTGCTGTTCATCACCATGGTGGCGGTTATGCTGAAGATGAAGAGGGTGCAGAGCATCAGGAGGAGACGGGAAGGGAGATGATTGGAGCGCCTTGGCTGTGATTTGTATGTGGACGGGTTGATGTTGAGAGGGAGAAGGAGATTGGCTGCTCGTTCGTGGAAGGCGTCAAGGTGGTGCTTCGAGCAGCTTCCGGTATTAGGTTAATCAGTATGATACGATAGGCACGGCATAGCATAGCATAGCATAGCATGTTTTTTTCTCGAACCGCGCATGAGATAATCAATCGTTTCTCTCGGTCGAATAGGTTTCTTTTTCCTCATTGTTCTGATTAATTTCTTTATATATTCATCGGTCTCGTTATATAAGGTATATACGTAGTATCTCATGCTCTATTAGCATGTATGCGGGATGTTGACTTTGAAGCTAGCCAGGCGGTCGGGAACGGAAAAGGGGAGATCAAAGTAAGTATTAGATCCAAGGGTTCCAAAAGCTCCTTCTTGTTCAGGGGAGTTGAAAATTCGGGGGTTTCCTTTTGTCACTCATTCATCAAGCATGTGTCCCAAGTACTGACTGTATCGATTCGAAATGTTGAATGTAGGAGGTAAGATTTTTCATTTCAAATTCGCTTCCAACCTCTCCTTCTCCTTCCGTTTGGCAGCCTCGATGTCCGTTTTGCTCATGTCGAAGCGCCCGGCCATGGAGTTGTTGAAGGGGTTCTCGTCGCTCTTTTCGAATTCCTTCTTGCACAGCTCGACGCGCTGGTTGCGGCGCAGGCCCGGGTTTTCCTGTTCGATTTCGGGCAGGCGCCGGGCCTCGAAGGCGGCGTAGGCGGCTTTAAAGCGGCGTTCGGGGTGGCGGTCGATTTTGAGGTCGTTGGAGGTGCCGTTCGTGAGGGTTAGGGCGTCGAGGGCCGAGTCGATGCCGGAGGCGTTCAGGGTTGTGGCTTTTTTCGAGGTGGGGTCGTCGGCGGAGTCGAGTTGGGAGAGGTCGAGGGTGCCGCGGGAAGGGGCGGCGGAGGACTTTTTCTGGGCGGATTTCGCGTTGCCTTTTGGTTTGGAGGGGAGGGCTGCTTCTTCGGCGGCGAGGAGGGCGGCTTTCTCGGCTTTTTTGGCGGCGGCTTCGGCGGCTTTGCTAGCTGCGGCTTCTCTGGAGAGACGGGTGGTGTCAGTGATATCGCAGGCAGGCCTTCAAACAATGGGCATCGAAAGCCCATGAGATGCTGATCGTATCACATGGCTGCTACTGACTTCTTGGCGGCATCCTTTGCGCCCTTGGCCCATTTGGAATCTTCTTCTCGAGCTTTCACGGCGTCCGAAGCTGCTTGCTTCTGCGCAGCTGCCTCCGCTTTCTAGACAGGAGAGAACGGTCAATATCGTGATATCGAAAGATTGCCCTAAGGCACACGAGGCCAGAGAGTAACATCTCGTACCTTGGCATTTCCCGCAGCCTTCTTGGAATTCTCTCCTCCCTTCTTGCCTGCCATGTTTAATGTCGGTACGACGCAGAGAGTAGGAGTCGCTAAGAAGTATAGAAGAGCGAATACATGTAAGCCTCAAATAGAAGGACGGCCAACCTGCGGAATGCTTGCTGATGTATCCGACGTCGGAATCCTCGTTCGTAGTGATGAGTTTGAAAAAAAAAGGCCTGCTGGCAGTGGGTGCGTCATGTGGGGTGATTGAAAGGATCGGCGGGGTCGCGACGCCGATGGCACATGTCAACCCAACATACAACTGAAGCAGATCCTTGGATAGAAAGTGAAGATAATGGCTTCCTCAATCTGAGCATTGCTTGATGTAGTTATAACTTGAAAAGCTACGACATGTATAGCTTGCCGGCTTTATGAAGCCGCACAGGGCCTTGCACACTTTCTGGTCGCTAGACCCAGCCGATGGACACATTCCCGTCAATATATAGAAAGGAGACCAGAAAATGCCTCCTTGAACATAGACTCATAGGACTTTGAACAGAAGGAGTTTGACAACTTCTGGCTATGACGTATACTCGGACTCGTCTAGCTTGCACGACGGCCAGGTTCAGACATAATATAGTGGTCAGTGGTCGCTCCAGAACGCGAAGATCATACAGATGCTGTTAGCAGGAGCTGCGGCCATCTATGAGTTTCGTGCATTATGCCCCTATGTTATAGGTAGAATCTTGGAGGGTAGAACGTATGCTCTTCTATGACCCCCGTAAAGGTTTCGCCGGATGACTGTATCTCGAGGACGTTGCTTCTATCAGCGACCGAGACCAGGTCTGCACGCTCGTCAGGGCCAGTTAACTTGTCCTTCTCTGCAGCCCGATGGCGTCTCCTTGAACACTTGCCAGATATCAGCACTTGTTCTTTGCCCGAGAGAGATCGTGAGTCACGGCGATGGTCTTGCAAGATCCCATTAGATCCTTGGTCTCTCTGTGTCGTCTGTATCTCCTGAGAGGCGACGCCATGTCCGCGGTACTCACCTCCCTATCAGTATAGACAGTGAGTACTTCGTTGGCGTCGAGGCGTACCATAATGCCGATTCCGACCGCTCTTATGCCTTTGGCTACGAGGTTGCGGCGAATGCGGCCATGTCCTACTCCTCTACAATGGGAGATACCAGTGAATCACTTACCGGCAGGATGCGAAATTGCGCATTGTCCACTGAATTCTACTGGACGAAGTGGCATTAAGAGATCTTTCGATGACACGATGGGCTCTTGTCTTGCTGATCGACCAACATGCAACGTCTACTCACAGACCATTGTTAGCCTTCTCAGTCTTGGCAAGTTGATACGACGGTCTTACTGGCAGTCGGCTTTTGCGCTTCATTCTTAAAAAGATGAGCTATTAGAGCATCGTTCGACTCTGGAGGCAAACGTTCGAGTACGTCCGAGCTTTGCCGAGAAAGAGTAATGTGGATGCTGAGGAGGATGTGTCGACTCCTTGTAAAGCACTTCATCCCCCATCTGCTCTAATGCAAAGATGTTGTTGTGAGCTGAGCACTTTGGTATGACCATACTGTAGGGATTTTTGCGCCATCCAATAGAGATAGACGATTCCTGATTTCATGCACTAATTATCGTTGTAGAATGTGAACTCCATCTCGCTTGTGTCTTTGCATGACGATCAATCGCTTCACTCAACCGTAGTACCAAACCGCCGGTATCCAAGTGGGCTTTCATTCCATGCATCACATGGACGTACCAAGTGACAAGCAAGGGCGGCCGTCCATCTTACCGTAGTATCGTGAGTATGGAGCACAGTGGGCCATATCTTCTAGTCCAATACTTCCGGAAGTCGAACAATTTGGTTCCGCCGGAGCCCCATTTCCCCTTACTTCCCCGTCTATTGTTTGTGTACCCAGGCAGATGGTAATTGGTGAACCGGACATTTGGAAAGAAACGGTTCTCGGCAGGCGATTTGTCGACCGCTGGCTCCGTTACAGTACTGTTAGTTCACGTATCAACAGCCGAGATTGTTGGTTGTAAGGAAAGGAGGCAGAGGGAGTGAGGCGAATCATGTGGCTAGCAAGAAGTGACGAAATTTTGAGAGAGGGGTTTCGATGTGGTCAGTGTAACACAATACGTGCGCAGAGGTGCCACGATGCGGGTTTGCCTCCTTGACGCAATAACGTTATCACGAAGATAAAAAGCACTGAAACGTCCCAAACGAAGCATGTGTCAAATTGGCATTTGCCTATCCTGGGACGATGAGGTCGATTATTTTTGCCCATGAAAATCCGTGATTTGGTAGCCTGAATTGTAAATTGCCCATCTGTCGTAGTTTGATGTGATGTGTAACACTACTCTCTCCATAGGATGCTCCTGCTGCAGGAAAACCAAGAAGGTCGAAGAGGAGGGTTGCAGCTCATCTGGATGCACCACAGGTCCGAAAACAGAAATGTACCTCATCAATGGGTACTAAGTTATGTGGACGAGTGGATTGACCTCGACATTTCCCAGCAGATTGTAAAGTCGACCTGCCCGTAAAGACCAAGGCGCCGATCTCTAGAAGAAAAAGAACTTTAAGCGAGAAGAAGCAAGAGGCTTGTCTCTACTTTACTGCAGCCGTACGAAGGAAAGGCGGTATGGTACACGCTATCAGGGTAGTCGTATTCGCGGGTGGATTGGACCAACTGTCCCAAAGGTTTGGAATGATCCATTTCGCCTGGAAAGTGGACCGTTGCCGTTATTGTTACAGAACAACTGCTGCTCTGTAAACAGATAGGCATGAGATAGGTAGCCGGCGTCTATCGTACGTGTCTTTCTGATGACATTGCTGGACGTCTGAATCAGCAATGTGAATACGATCATACGGTTGGCATACCATAATGGCCATGATGACCATAAAGGATCTTTCTCTTCGTAGATGCCGACGGGAACCAGTCAATTGTAATTACTAGAAAGTTGAGTGAAGATAAGGGATCTGTATCCGAGCTATCGTGTCCCAGTAACTAGAAGAGGGAATCCTTGGAAACACGGGCAGTAACTTACAGTAGATGAGTAGATTTGCAGTTGGGGCAAGGTTCATGATGCTGAGGACGATGTGATTAGATACCTGCCATCGGGTGTAAAGAGGCACTGTGGTAGGTCATATTTGCTGAGGTGATCTCGGATATGATGTATCTCGTCGGGTCTGTTGCAGAGGCAACAATACATTATAATACGTAACCTTAGTTTCGAGGTTATCATCTACCGTACTACGTAGCAGTAATAATGCTCACACGCTAGATAATAACAATGATGGGAATAGCTTGGTTCTCTGGCATAATAGTCCTGCATCTAATGCATTTACTTTACTTAAAGAAGGCTGGTCACCTCGTGGCAGTTAGGTGCCGGACATTGATGGTCCATTGACTTACCCAAGTTACCTCCTTTAATTGTATCTGTAATGGTATCATGGATACCACAATGTACGGTAAGTTGCTGTAATTCGTGGAAAGATGTCGAAGGCAACCACCCGCTGGTACAGAACAGCGTATTGCAATCATGCACCTGCCGGGTAGGTGAGTCCTTCAATGTCAAGACAAGACAATCATAGCTTGAAGTAAGAGAAATGATAGTAAAAACAATTCATGCCAACATCCCATCGGACCATAGGTATGGATGTGGTTGCTAGGTACTAATATTATCTTCAGTATTATGAAGTCAATCGACGTGCATGGAGGTAAATAAAAGAAACGATGTTTAATATGTGATAAGGATACAGTATCCCGCTGCTGCTGTAATATACATACATACCTACCTACGTACTACGTAGTATATCCTAATCACCCCGAACTTCTGGACATGGTTCAAGACTTCCCTGTTCACTTCTTGGTCGGAAAAAGTCAATTCATCGTCCTTTTCTAATTACAGCGAGGTAAACAAGGCTCAACCATCCATTGTCCCAACCTTGTTGAGATGATTGATTTGTTCATTGGACAGTGGATGTTCGGTCGACTCTGAATCAACTGATCAGTCAGTGATCTCTGTGCGAAGATCGTTGTCGAAAGACACCCTCCTTCAGACTTGACTTTTCACTACACGCTCGTCGTACCACCGCACCAACTCTCCACCCGGCCTAGACTTTGCTACCCAATCGCTGATCCCTAAAGATCTTGCAGCGCATATCGCACGCCATAGTAATTCCGACAGAGTGTCACTGCCACAGTCAAATTGATTCGCCGCCTGCGTCTCGAACATATTCGCCTTGCGCCGTCACTTACCCATCTGGCCGCTTGCTCCTTCTGCAATTACCGGGTTTTCTGGATAGCGTTACGACTACATGAGGACATGACTCTACAAATGATGCGCTCGGCGTTGAACTGACCGTTAGTAACCTTCAGTGGCACAATCATGCGACACGGACTTGCTAGCGGAACGACAGCATTCGAGCGAGAGCAAACTCCAACCACAGTATATGGTCAATAGCGTACCCTGCAAGGGGCCGCGAAAGAGTGTCACCAAGTGTTGACGCAGGTTGCGCCGACACGTCCATTGGTCATGCGACTTATGGAGACGTCGGCCTCAATGGTGACAATCGACCCAGACGTCGCAAAAGAAATACTGGGCATAGAGAAGGAAGTTATCACGCGCGCATCAAGCAGTTCGGGGGATACGGCAGGGCATCAGCTCAAGCAGGATGCACCGAAAGTAAGTGGGAGTCTACCACACAAGAAAACCGGTCGACAACGCGATCACGCGACCAGACCGCAGAATAAGATTACTGGGAGAGTGAGGAACAATTCCCTCAGGCATGTCAAAAACAGCACAGAGGTTTTGCGACAACGTCCGATTAGAGGAAAGCAGCATGAGACATCTTCTGAAAGTGGCTCGGGTGTACGTGAAGGCCGTCAATTTACCGTTGGTAACGTGGGTAACAATGGTATCATTTACCTGAGGTGAGTTATATCCATACTGGCTGTACGACAGGACATATCTGATGCCAAGCTTCACAGGCCAATCGCGCACCCGTCAGCTTCAAAACCTCAACCTGCTGTATCAGTAACAAAGCAGTCAGGGCGAGTTCAAAACCATGCGCCTATCTCAGCAGTCAGGGACAGTGTCTGGTCAGGCTCTCAATTATCGAGATCGCTCGAGAAGCCGCTACCCCCGACCAGCTATCAGCCTAACTTGCCTTCGACGTCTCCAGCGCATGCGAGGTCAAGATCCTATTCCACTTTGGACGATCAGAAGTCCTCTGAGAGCAAAGAAGGCGTCTTGAAGATTGTTATTGATCGATCAAGAGTGCAGAAGCGTAAAACCGCGGAACTACCAATGCTGGAGATACCCATTCCAACGTACAGGCTGGGAAGCCCGCGGTTCAGCGCCTCTGGCAGACCTATCCTCCGGAGTTCCGTATATACGCGCACCTCTGTTTCAGAAAACCGTGCCTCGTCTGTGATCCGCCCAGACTTTGACACATTGTTTCCTTCACCTCCTCAGCTGGAATTCCCTAGACGACAGGATGAGTATTTCCTCCACCCTGATCGACGAATATCGTATGCCTATAGCGGAGTGACAAGAAGCTCTGCTGCCCTCCCGTCGCCCGGAAAGTATAGTGTCAAGGAACCAATCGAACCGGAAGTCTACGACACGCTTGTAACATGTATGGATGACCCATCTGTTGTTCGCTTCTCACCCAAGACAGGTGAAATCACCGCTGCGACCCCAGCACGAATCATAGCGCAAATCTCATCCGAGTCTTTCATGGACTATGATTTGGTGTCCGATTTCTTCTTGACATTTCGCTCGTATTTGTCGTGCGAAAGTGTCCTCAACCTGCTTCTCGCCAGGTTGAAATGGGCTATCAATCGTCCACAAGACGATGGACGCATCATCCGGATTCGAACATTTGCAGCTCTTCGTCATTGGATACTGAATTACTTTCTTGATGATTTTGTTGACAATCATGGCATTAGACTGCAGTTCTGCGATCAAATCAATACCATGTATCAGGAAGTAAAAGCTAGGCAGGATGGGGGAAGGAGCGATTTGAAAATACTGCTTGACCTGAAACGATGCTGGAACGGTAGATGCTCAATGGTTTGGGAATCGGAGGATTTCAGTGCAGACCGATCCCCTGAGTTAGATATCCTTCCCGGAGGCACAGAAGAGGATGTGGACCCACTACTAAATCTTCAGCATGTTCGACTTGACAGAAATTCTGGTGTAGGTGTCGAAATACAGGATCACGGAGCTGTCGAGGGGACAACATGGTTTGACATCACGGATGTTGAGGGTCCCGGTCCGCATGCCAGGCAATTATCCGAAGTATCTGCAAACGATATTCCCATTTCTCCAAGCAGCGAATACAGCGTGCAACCGATATCGTGCTCTTTCCCACGAGCCCTGAAAAGAACACCACCTCCATCAAGAGAGAGAGGCCCGCACCCGGTGCCGTTAGATGCACTCAAAATCTACTCTCCTGTGGGAGGCCATAGGCAAATACCGCAACGACCTAACGGTCAGAGTCATAAACGGAGTGGTAGCTTCACAGACTCCATACGTGATGATCGAGGGTCTACCGAGGGCAATATGGTAGCGATGTTCCGCGGCACTGGCAGCCTCATCCGTGGGCGTCAATTTCCACCAGCAGATGCCATCGTCGACGTTTCAGCTCCTTTATCTCCTAGTGCGCAGATTTCGCGCTTTGACCTCAACCAGGTCGATGGAGAGCGGCTGCAAGATGCGACGCTAAAAGTTGGCGGACCTCCCATGAGAACGTTCATGGGATCGATCCGTCGAGTACTAAGTACCAGGCATGGTACGAGTGGCCAATCACAGAGCGGAACTGCCAGTCTGTCCGAGAGTTCGCCTTCAATACGCGGAAAGACATCGACTCTACCTCTCAACATCGCTTACCAAAATGATGCCTCAAAGGACCGCAAGGCAACCCCTACTGCTAGGCGATATGCTCGTATAGACTTGTTATGCGCTGAAATCCACGAGAGCTACCAGTATGCGCTGTCACAAACGGCCGCTCGTGCATCTTTGTTAGCGGATCAGATCGGTATTGCTTCGGGAAATGAAACAGAGCAACCATCTATGATGGGCGATGGAGAAGGAAGTGCAGCTGTTGAAGACACTCCTCGTAGAATGCCAAGCCAACTTACGAGTGGGAGTCGTTCAATTGTAATAGTTGACGATACCGGCCATACTATGCCCACTATGTCTGGTGCTCTACTATCGGAGTCGTTTCTCCGTGTCGATCCGAACGAGGGTCTTCCAGAGAAAGACCCACGCGCCGATAGGATCTCTACTCGTCCATCTGGTCATAGAGCTTCGTCATGCGTACTAGGGATGTCAGAGGCTACGTCTGCCGCATCTCCTTCTGCACATTCCAGTCTCTTTCGCTTACGAGACGCCAATTTGCAAGATGAAAAACATGAAAATCGCATGTCTCGTCTCAGAAGGTCGTCCTCTATGGGGGCTAGCAAACGACTTGACTCCTTGCAATCGACTTCCACAACGCTACGCAGATATGCTTCATATCAGAGCAGTATTTCGAAGTACAGACCCCCCCCAAGCCTAGACACCACGATCTCAGCTTCCAATGATAGCCCTGATCGTCATCCTACCCGTCTTTTGAGACGACGTCCTGGTGGTGATCTCCGCAAATTCCAAAATGTTCATGACCTTGAACCAGTTGTACGACCACAATCAGTGGCTTCATTTGATGTGGCAACAGATTCTGTAACAGGTTCAATGCTGCTAATGGCGGCACGTCCTCGAATGGAGACTCAACAGCCTGCCGAAATTAGCTTAATGCCCACTCAGAAACATGTCTCAATGATGAGGACTCATTCTTCTCAACGCATGCGGCCGTCTTTTGAAGCAGTTGTTAAAAACTTCGCTGAGATACCGGATGATGAAGACGGAGGTCTCGAAGCGACCTTGATGAAATTGGAGGGGACGTATGAACGCCGCTCACCTGATGCCAAAAAAGAGCAAGATACGAATGCTACAGCCGAATCTAGTCCTCCCGAAATAGCTCTCATTCCAGACGAGCCAACATCCCAGTCCGCTATCGATGAGCAGCCGTCACAAGCGCAAGCGACTCAGCAAAGCGTAGCGGCATCTGCTGATGCTCAACTCAGACCCGAAGTCTCACCTCGCAGCCGTTTCAGGGCTTCATTTACACGGACGGTGTCTCCCATATTCGGCACAACGTCAATGTCTGAATCGACTGAGTCTTATAGCTCCGTACCCCTGCTCGAGCGTGGTCTTCGAGTAGAGTCAGTGAGCAGCCCTCAAGGTACGATAGCTACAGATGACAGTTTGCCACAGCCGCTCTTCAGTCAAGAACACGGTCACTATAATGAACATCAACCGGAAAGTTCGCATCCTTCGATAGAGTTGGTGGAAGAAACGGCAAGCATGAAAAGGATCCCACCGGGCTCCGCTATTCCCGAAAGACAATCTCAGAATCATTCTTTTTTGCTAGACGACGGTGATAACATTTCAGATCTCTCATCAGAGCTCTCTGTCGACGTCATTGACTATTCAGAAGTACAACCCCGTGCTATGTCGCCTTTTACTGCTCCCCCAGGTACAGCTTTGTCCGGCTACCAGATACCGCCGCATCCATTGGCTCATCCGCTAACTCCACCGTTCACCGGGACGACGTTAGACCCAATGACTCTCTCTGGTAGTCCCAAGGTTCATCAGCTACTACCCTTGACACCAGGTCCATCACCGACTATTGACCAGCGGTCAGAAGGGCCGGCTAAGGAGACCGAAGTCGAACAAACCCCGCAGCCAATACTACCACTGGTTCTACACAACCAAGGCCACATTCCCTTCGTCCTTGCTTATGATAGTGAAACCATAGCCCAACAATTCACAATCGTTGAAAAGGCTGCCTTGAGCGAAGTTGATTGGAGCGACTTAGTTGACATGAAATGGGATAACAAGTCGCCAATTGTCCTGAACTGGGTTGAGTACCTGCGAGAGAAGGAACACAGAGGAATTGATCTCGTAACAGCACGCTTCAATCTTATGGTCAAATGGGTCGTTTCAGAGATCGTCATGACCAGGGACACCCAGGAGCGTGCTCGCACGCTCATGAAGTATATACACATTGCGGCTGCAGCTCGCAGGATCCGCAATTACGCGACGATGCTGCAGATTGTGATCGGCTTGACCTCAACCGATTGCACACGTCTGAAGAAGACATGGGAACTGGTACCGGGACCTGACCAACGAGTTCTGAAAGACATGGAGACGCTCATCCAGCCGGTCCGTAACTTCCATGCTCTGAGAGAGGAAATGGAGTCGACAGACCTTCAAGAAGGGTGCATCCCTTTCATGGGCCTTTACGTGCATGATCTCACGTATAATGCACAAAAGCCCGCTCAGATTGCAAGCACTCGATACGGCGAACCCTTGGTTAACTTTGAGCGCTACCGAACCGCTGCAAGTATTGTCAAGAATCTTCTTCGTCTCATTGATTTGAGCAGCAAATATAACTACCGTCCTGTGGAAGGTGCCATTCAGAAGTGCCTTTGGATGGCGGCCCTCCCTGATCACAAGATACAGGCTCTCAGCCAATCTCTCGAGTGAGAGACAAAGAACCTGCAGACTCAACACACTATCATTCAAAGCGATTTCCTACCGATTTGAAATTTTTCTTAGGATTCGATCATTCACGTTTCAGCAACGGCGCCTTTCTGGGATAGGAAATTTCACAAGCAAGCAATCAACGCAACGTACATTTATACCCTTTTTTTATATTACAGTTTTATTATATCCCGTTCACATCATGTACGATGTATTCTCACGACACGACGATTACGACTCTCTATCTCATTTTGGAATGCTGAAAATCTTTGGTTTGGCAACTTGTGTTTTCTTGCGTTTGTTCCATTTGGTCTTCTGGACATAGATACGATATCCATGCTAGCAAGTAGCACCGGTAATGTTTCTTGATTTTGGGTTTCATTGGCAACTGAGTTAGTGGAAGGGGAGCGACTGGGACAATAGGAGGCAATTGGGACAATAGGAGGCAATTGGGAAACAAGAGGAGACCATGGTCCATATGTTCAGGTTATACGCCTACCTCGGTGGGCAATTAAGTTCATTTCGGCTGCATTGGACAAGGACCATAATATTCTCGGACTTGTATCGAAGGTAATATCATTGGAGGAAGTGAGTTTGAGGGAATGGATAGCTGCGTCGTCCTGCGTACGCTCGCTACCTGTCAGGTAGAGTTGGTAGTTCAACATATGATAATATCGGTAGCAGAAGCCACCAACCATTTGACATATCTATTTCTTCTGTTGTAAGTATGCAAGTGCATGACAACCTTTTCGCTGAGTTTCCTTCTTATCAATTAGTCATCTGTACCGTGAGTAAGTGAGTGAGTGAGTGTGCATTATTTCTGGTAAGTTAGTGAGTGTATCTATTCCCTACTTGAATCGGTGGGGGTTTTCTTTTTCCCGGAGAATTCGCGACGACGACGAATGAAACCATGAATGACAGAAACCTCCATCATAGCACGACGACCCTTGGCGATGCCACAAAATCAGACTTTTCAGAAAGACTTGGAGGAAACTGATAACGATATGGGACTTTTGCAAAGGACTTGCTGTTGTCTGTTTCTTCATCTTCGGAAGTGCCTGAGATGATGGCCTACCGACCCGGCGCTTAGATACAACGAGGCAGACAGACAGCGAAGAGATCATCATGATTTTCTCTTGAGACATCTACACCACTACTGACGCATAACCTATGGACCTATGAGAAAGAGCCCTAGAGGAGAGAGGCCCAGACCACAATGGTAATGTAAGATGAATATCTCCTAGGTGGTCAGTAAGGTACCTAATGTAATTAGCGACGACTGACGATGTCTGTCTGCCCGGTCACACCCCGTCGACCTCCCTCCACAGCCTCCTTCTTGCATGAACAGGACTCAGATTTTGCGACTGTTGATGCCTTGGTAGATGCATCTATTACGTACATACCTGGAATGGAACTCATTTGGCTAGCCAGTGCAGACCGACCTACCTGCGCCTCGGTCGAGTGACTGTGACCTTCTGATTCAAGTATTGATTTGAAATTAGTGAATCTGGTAATGTTAGGAACCTCCCTGGTAGGTGTGGAAAACTGCCTTGTCTTGCCGTGCCTTCCACGTATTCGTAGTTGAGACAGAAGGCAGATACAGGGTGCCCTTGTCGTTTTTTGACAGTCGAGAAGATGGCATTGCTACTAGAGGTGATATCTCAGGTATGAACTTTCGTTTATTATTTCTCAAGTGAAGTGAAATGTTTGTTGAGCTTCACCACTTCACCATACAGCGCGTGGATCTCTTTTCATATTTCTCACTTTGGCCACCTACCTAGGTAGTGTTGCCTGGGAGTTCCAGATATAAATCTGCGACTGATTCCTCTTCCACATTCCCTTCTTTCCTATCTTCATCTTTCACTTTTCCACTCCCATTGTCCTCCCTTTCTGCCTTCGTCTGCTAAATCTTGTGACCCCTCATTCTCCTGCTTCCCATATTCGTCTTCGTCTTCGTCCTCTTCTGACTCTCACCACAACTGTACCAGACATTCAGCAAGCCAGTCGCGATGACCGGCACCAAGAAGCGCAGCGCTAGCGGTCTCGCTGATCCTCACCTCCTGGATAAGATTGATAAGTTGTTCGCTTGCAATGTCGGTGAATATGTCGCTCTTCCTCAACTCGTGGTCGTGGGTGATCAGTCCAGTGGCAAGGTGAGATATTGTCCAAGAGCCTCAAGATATTGAAGAGACTGACTTTTTCCAGAGCTCCGTGCTCGAAGGCCTGACCGACCTTCCCTTCCCACGGGATAGTGGTCTCTGTACACGATTCGCTACGCAAATCAGCTTTCGTCGCAGCCCTACAAAGATGATCAATGTTTCTGTCATTCCTGGTTCAAGCTCGACGAAAGAGCATACCGAGGCTCTCCAAAAGGTTTCACAAACCACCGTGGATCACATTGACGCACAGTCTTTCGTGAAAATTATGAAGAATGTAAGTCGACCATCAGATTCGGCACCTACTATCTGACTTTTCCGTTGTTAGGTTCAGGTTGCTATGGGCGTTAGCACGACAGATGGGACTCTTCCCGTCAGAACATTCACCGATGACGTCCTACGCCTTGAGATATGTGGACCTGAAGAAGAGCATCTGACAGTTATTGATGTACCAGGCATCTTCAGAGCGCTGACAAAAGGCGTGACCACTGTACAGGATCGCACAATGGTCAAAAGCATGGTCGAAGGGTACATGTCGAACCCAAGATCTCTGATGCTTGCTGTCGTCCCTGCTGGTGATATTGCTACGCAAGAGATTTTGGATCTTGCTAATACGTTTGATCCTCGTGGGAGCCGCACTCTGGGCATCTTCACCAAGCCAGATCTCGTGGATAAGGGATCTGCTCAGAACATGATTGACATCATACACGGCAAGAAGCACCAGCTTGCTCTTGGCTGGCATGTGGTACGGAATCCCGGCCAAGGTGATATTGACAATCCGGACCCAGCCAAAGACCGTCATGCGAAGGAGAATGAGTTCTTCAATACGGAGAAGCCTTGGAATGTAGTGGAAAAGAACAAGGCCGGGGTCGCAACACTACGTGCAAGACTGCAAAATGTTCTGGCCGGTCATATTAGGCGCGAGTTCCCGAAGGTACGCAACATCATTCCAGTTCAGACGAATACTTACGGAGAGCTATCTAGGTCAAGTTGGAAATCAGCAAGCGTCTGCTGGAATGCAAAAAGGAGCTGGCAGGTCTTGGGCCCCAACGTGAAACAACAAGTGATCAGAGCAAGTATCTGCTCGAAATGTCAATGGATTTTCAACACCTGGCAGACTTGGCGACCGATGCGCGGTATGGAGGCGTCGAGATCTTCGAACAATCCCCGGAGCTTCGACTAGCCACACTGGTGGTTTCGCGTAATGAACAATTTGCCGACCTTGTTGCCAACTGTGGACAGACATTTCAATTCGACAAGGCTGAAGAAACCACTGAGATACCTCTTCCAGCAGAAAGCAATACGACGAACAAGGAGATAATCGGCCACCGGAAAAGTCAACAAGAAGTTCGTAAATTTGAAGACGTTGTTGACATCACCGACATGACTTTGTCCCAAACCACTGTTGAGGAACCAGATCATGGCATCCTTCCTTGGCTGAAACAAGTCTTCAAGACTTCTCGTGGTTTCGAACTTGGCACCTTCGACGCATCACTTCTTGCAGTCACCATGAGAAAACAATCTGTGAAGTGGGACGCTATAGCTAAAGGCTATATCGCAGACGTCGCAACCCTTGTTCACAAGTTCATTAGAGGGCTGTTGGAACACGTGTGCAACGACGACCGCGTGAGAGAGAGTATGATGTCGCTCTTAAACGATCGACTCATGGATGCATACCAAAAGGCATTTGACCAGGTACAATTCATCCTTGAGGTTGAAAGGGGAGGCACGCCCGTGACGCTCAACCACTACTTCAACGACAACTTAGAAAAGGCCCGCCAAAAGAGAGTTCAAACCACGGCCAATAAAGCTGCATTCAATCTCGTCGGTAGCCGCCCAGTTGTTGCTCTTGATGACATTGTCAAATGCCATCCCATGAGTAACGCTGATCACGTCGTTCGTGACGTGCACGACATCCTCCAAAGCTACTACAAAGTTGCTCGTAAACGCTTTGTCGATAACGTCTGCATGCAAGCCGCGGCTCATCACCTCGTGACTGGTCCTGATACTCCTCTGAAGCTGCTTTCACCCCGCTTCGTTGCATCGATGACCGAAGACCAGCTTGAGGATGTCGCCGGTGAAGAACGAATGCAAAAGAGCCGGCGAGCAAGCTTGAAGAAGGAAATTGCGGATTTGGAAATGGGCAGGAAGATTCTTGTCTGAGTGATGGCGGGAGGTGGAAACCCGGTAAAGCGGAGTGTATTGGTCGGTGTCAGAAGATGATTCAATACTCTCGGTGACTGTGACGAGCTTCGGATGGAGATTTAGGATTCATTTTCATTGGACTTTCCTATCCAGGACAGACCGGCGTGTTCGAGTCTTCAAGGAGGACACAAACGAGTCATTCGGAGGAGCCAGGCGTAAGGCACTCATTTCATAGAATAACAGTCCAGTACTACGCACTTTGGCCAGAAATTAAAAGGGTTTTTTTCTCCGAAATGCTCATGGCTTAGTACCTCCGTGCGGCATTGTAGAGCTGGGTACGAGTGATCTTAAATATCTTGTCAATGAGTTTACTCATTCATTCTTGCGCAATCAAATTGAAGGGCCGGCCTGACCCTCCTTATCAGCATGATTACCTGTCCTGAGTGCGCGTGAACAGTGGTCACGGTTGCCAGTTCTTCGTTATCAATTGTGAATCGTAGATAAGAGCCAAGGCTTACGGGTGCAGTTTGAGTTTAGGAATGTTATTTTGAAATATATTGTTCGTACCGCGTAGATTATGTTCATCAATAATGACAACGGCTATACGAGTCTTCTACAGACCCGTTAGATGGAGAGCTACTAAGCTGTTCATCCTTCTCTACTCTTTGCACCACACGCAGAAGGGTCGCGATCAGAGATCTGGATCCAAGAAGACATCAAGATCCGTCATCAAGGGACTGACCACATTGGCGAGGATGTATGTCTGAAATTCAGCGTCGTCCAGATCGGCGGTTTTAATGCTGTCGGGGACATAAAGGCAAGCTTGCACGACCTGCCCATAACGGGTACCTCTGTTACCTCGCACTCGAGGCAGTAATCTCGTCGCCATTTTGAGATCTCGAAGCTGTTCGTTTGTATCGTCATCTCCCTGGTTACGCAATTCTTCAAGCTCCAAGCCGAGAGCCAACTGCATCAGTATCAGCCCAAGAGAAAATAACGCGTCAGATCGAATCAGGCGAGCAAGAAGTGGCAAGGTAGAAGAAGTAGAATGAGCAGATTGCTGATTGTCTCCTATGGCCTTTTCCCGGAGATAAGGCTCGTCCACCTTCAGCACCTGCTGAGATCCGAGGAGGAGTACGTCCTGGATAGTCAAGTCTCTCTGCATCCATGATCCGCTCATCCGAAGAACTCCGAGCGCCAAATTGATGGCTAGACGAAGGGAATGCTCCCACAGTAGTTCTTTCTGTTGTTGTCCTTGCGACTTGCTCTTGTTGTATGCTGAGTGTCCTAGGAACTGTCTCAAGGGGATCTGCTCAAATTGGGGTATGATTATACTTTGGCACTCTAGGACATGTCGACAAGGGTCACCATCTGCCATTACGCATCCCAACTGTCCTGCGGCGTTGGTTGCTCGTGCCCGGCGAAGAGTTTGACACAGATCTTGTATTTGCTGTGCTTTCTCTCTATAAGTGAGGTCACGAAGAGGTAGCAACCGTGGGACTGGGATGACTTCCTCTATCGTAAATGCTTTTTTGCCTTTGACGTGTTTCAACATTGTCTTGTCCTCTTCATTTTCTTGTAGTGCAACACGTTCGCTGTTGCAACGATCCGGTGGACTCGATTTGGTCTCCGAGAGGTATACCTCGAGGTTTTGCCACCACTTGTCACCAACTGCGGACAGACTGTCCGCCGACTCGCTAGAGAAGACTCGCATTTTGAGTCTAATGGCTGCCTCGGAAGTAACAGGACCGCCGAGAGCAATGGAAACGGCATGCTGTTCTCGGCAGGAACACTTCCAGATCTGAGAGGACATCATCACTTTATGAAGGCTTTTCACTTGTCGTCGCCTGCGAGCCACGTCTTCTGTGTAAGCAGCTTTATGTACTCGATTATTTCTTGTTGCTGTGGCATACGAAATAACATTTCGCTTCGTAAGAGCTTCAAGATCTGTATTCGCGTCACGAATCTTGGTGAACAAATCTTGAAGTTCTCGTTTATTTACGACGAGTCTGAACTTCCCTCTTTCTCTTCGAACAAATCCAGCATTTAGCCATGGTATCTGAAGAGCATGAACGGTAAGTATGTACAAAGCAGGATAGCCGCATGAGGTCAAAGGACGCAGATCTAATTTAAAGCCGATCTCACTGGACTTACCGTATTGTTGTGATCAATTTGCATCAACCTTTGAATGTCCAGCAGCGAAGACGCGATACGCTCCGAGTGTTTGCGGAATAGTGTGTACTTGTGTGGTCCTAGCCGTTGCTCTAGAATCGTGTTGCTGTTCGTCACATCCATCAAAGAGCCAACGCCATGTCCATCATACAATCTAATCAGCTCTTCACGGGTCAAAACGCCATCAAGGAGCTCGATCACACGATCCCAATATATCATACGTTGGGTACTCAAAGTGACGGTATACTCGTCAATCGTGGTACGGAACCGACTCCATTCGCGGACTGTTCTAGCGGCATCGGGATACGCTTTGAGAGCTCCCACGAGCAATGGGAACCCCCCAAGAACGAGTCCTGCAACTTCCATTACAGCGCGAACCCTCCAGAAAGAACATAAAGTAACCCAGCAGTGATACTTGAACATTCGGTCTTCGATACCGACTTTCAGCCTCATGGCGGGGTAGGTAAGCACAGGCTAAGGGACGATATATCAGACTGACCAATCAGCTTCGAGCATCCTGATCAAACACCGTCTGACCTCTGTTTGTGCTCGTGGCATTCAGCTTCTCAAATACCATATGCCGGACATCAGTCGCGAATTCACCCTCCATTATTGGCGCTTCGAACCCAGAAACATTTTCATTTTAGACGCCGAGTGGCAGACAAACCAGCAGATAACGTTTCGACCCGGCCACTATGGATGAACGTGCTTTGATATCTGACGAATTCCACCAATGTCATGAACAGTTCAAAAAGCTATGTTCCCGCCCATCTCTAAGCACTGTCGAAGTGTCTTTGTCATCATGGACAGATCAGCTCGGTAGGCTCCGTGTCTGGGCTGGAAACATCGCTGCACAGCGAAAGGATCAAGCATCCCTGGACTATAGACTACGGGATGCATCCCATATCAAGGCACAGATCATAACACTCCTACGGAGTATAACAGATCAAGTAGTGGAAGTCCAGGTGCTTCTTGTGGAAAGGGCAGATATTGAACTCGAGCCGGATATCCCACAGTCGGGTAGCTCTTCCTTTCAAGACGAGGAAAATATTGGAGCAGACTTCAGCGCCACTCTGCCGAAGACTATAGGCGATGACTTAGATGACTTCAGCGAACAAGCCGATGATTCTAGTGACCTTGAAGAGTGCTTCCAGGCTGTGATTAATGCGATTGATTGCTTGTATCAAGCCTCAATGCTTATCAGGACCCCAGCTCGGCATGATCGTATTCTTGACTCTGAAAACAGCCAAGGAGAAGTCTTTAGGTTGTTTGACCAGGAACATGTCTCCGATAAGTTTCCTAGGGCAGATGACGCCGTTAAGCAACGACTCGGAGCTGCGATCACACAGAGACGGCGGGATCTTGAAAGTCGAAAGAGACATCGGGATAAGCTTCGGCATGGCCTCATTGAGAAAGAAGAAAAGGACGGCCTTTCCGAAGCACTAAGCGCTACAATCGCAACCGATTTGAGGAAGTCTGACTTGAAGTTGGACGATACGCGCTCTGAAAATGGCTTTCCAAGTTCTAACGTCTCTCAAACCTCAATTGGCGAGTCTTTGCTACACGATGACTCCACAAGGTACCCTGCGTTGCCAGAGAATTGGACTCCGGGCGAAGGCTTCGAATGCAAATATTGCAATCTGCCTAATGTGATCATTCAGGATCGGGTTGCTTGGCTCAAACATGTCTTAAAGGATCTTTACCCTTATATCTGCCTTTTTCCACAGTGTTCGACACCGAACCTAATGTATGACAGCCGTCATGTTTGGTTTTCTCACATACTGGAAAATCACCTGAATCCTCCAAGTGAGCTAGCTCCTGGTATACAGATCAAAAAGCTTCCCGAGAGGATAGATTGCCCACTATGTGGAGAGCACGTCATCGGGACCAGATCGGAGAAACACATGGCTCGCCACCTTCAGGATTTGGCCTTGTGGGCTCTTCCTGCAGAAGATATTGAGATTGTAGACGACATCTCAGATGATATTGCAAGCTCTATTGAGCTTTCGCATCCGATAGTCGAAGACGTCGAAAGCGAGGACAATTCTGGTGCAGGAAGGACAGACAAGGCGAAAACTGGTCCGCATTTCGTGAAAGTCCGACTGAATTCTAGCTCTCCGACGCAAGCTGATGAATCTGCTCATGATGATGAACCTGTACGACCCAAGAAAAATGTGCCAATTACCAAGGATATCATAGATGCTGAAAACATGCCTGATATTATCATATTACAGCATCTACTTACCAACTACTCACTCAATTTCAATCCTTACGCCATCAGTGATGGTCTGGTCACCATAAAGGATATTCGCTACCTTGCAGCACAAGGACTCTGCGTCTCTGATCCACGTCGTTTGGAACTGTCCTACAAAGGTAGAGTGTTGAAAAGAGACGAGGATACCGCAAGATCGGCCGGACTGAGACACTATTCGGAAGTCGTTGTGGTGATAGACGAAATCCCGGGTAGACCGTTGTACAGCCCAGATTCCGAACAAAGCGACCCTCGGAACATCTCGAGTCCTAGGACCAAGAAAAAGGCGAAGACCGATGACTCAAAACCGTCTCAAGATACCACATCACTGGCAAATGGCAACGAATCGGCGCCGAATACAAGTCTCACGCAAGTCCGGGAAATTGCTTTAAGATACGAAAGAGACTGGAAGCCGCGATGCCACGAATTTCTAACCAATCCTCCAGTAGACAAGAAGGTTTTGGATCGCGAATATCAGCGCTTGATGGAATCAGTCATTCAAGATGTCATCACGGAGATCGCGAATATTGACGTCAAAAGTGTTGCTGATGGTGATGATGATGATGGAGGACAAGCTCGACGAGAAGGAAGGGCTCTACTGAGGGACGTGGAAGATATCATAGAGCAGCTTGAATATGTTAGAACGCTGGATTGGTACAGTTAATGAATAACAAGAGCACTTTGCGAAACTTAACTTGAACATATATATTTATATTATATGTATAAGGTATGTATATATATAATACAGATTTCTTACTATATATCATCCTTCTCTGTTAAAACCGTTAAAATTCCTCCCTCCCCCCCCCCCTCTCTCTGCCTCCCTATCTTATCCACACATTCCCTCAATCCTTTAACTTCTTAACTTCCAAATTCCTATACTCCCATACCCCTCTCCTCTCTACTATAGATGAACAAGATATATATATAATCAAATGTAGTCAATAAGGTAAGGAAGGACACGAGATGATTTGATCGATCGGGTTCTTGAGGCTTTGCTTTGGATTTTGGATTTTGGGATTGAGAGTTGTGAAAAATGGGTGAATGGGATAGAAGTAAAGAAAGAGATAGATAGCTAGATAGGTAGATATTTCTGGAAATATGTTATCCTCTCCATGTTTGGTTAAGAAGTACGAAACTTGATTTTTAGGTAGGTAGTGACTTTGATAAGTAGGGAGGTAAGATGGTCATTTAGAGTAGATACTTAAGGTAGGTACCTACCTAGGTATGCAGACATGCTGTTTCTGATATATATTTGTTTTTACTTTTTTTTTTGCTTCACTTCATTTGAATCCAAGCCCAATCCCGACCCTGATTCCAATCCTGAACCGTTAACGACCTTCATTGATCCTTCTTTTTAGTCATGCCGGATCAAACAACTCCTCTGTTCCTTGCCATCACAACTCTTTCTCCTTCTCAACCTCCCGTATGATGATATCCCGGATTCCTTTCAATCCCCGCACATCTTCTCTCGACACCTTCAACACGCGTCTCTCTGCTGTGTCGAGACCTTTGAATTCCACTGGAAGCACGCTGGAGAATGTAAAATCTGACTCGTCCTTGAGGGCCAGTTCGACGGCGCCGGAGAATTTGGCTGGGTGGGCGGTTGATAGGGAGACAGTTCGGACTGGTTGGCCTTTCGAGGCTTCGACTTCCCTTAATGCGGCAGTGACGCCGATTGCTGTGTGGGGGTCGAGCACATAGCCCTTCTTCTCGATCGTCTCGCCGCGGTATGCTGATTTGATGGTTGCGAGAGTCTGTTGGTCGCTTACTCGGTGGGTGTTGAAGTCTGTCCTGGCATTGTCCAATAACTCCTTCTTGACACTGAATGATCCGGTCGTCTTGAGCTCCTCGAACCACGAGTTGACTTGGGATCCAGCTTTGTGAACAAGGGTCGCTGGTTCGGCTGATTGATTTGATGAGACTTCGTCGTCGAGTTGGAGATACCATAAGAGACGTTCGAAGTTGGAGGAGACGAGAATGTCCATGGCTGGACTAAGAGTCTCTTTGACGCCGTCCTCATGGGCCTTGGCTCCATCTTCAGCGAGACCACCTTCGGCTTTTGATGACGGGAGGGGTTTCTTGCTATATGTGCCTGTTTCCCAGAATCGATGAAGGATATCGTTCTCATTTGTAGCGATAACGAGCTTCTCAATTGGGAGACCCATACGCTTGGCGAAGAAACCAGCCAATATATCGCCGAAATTGCCGGACGGCACGACGGCCTTCACAGCGTTAGGGCCAATTTTGGCACCTTGTCGAAGAAGTGAGAAATAAGCGTAGAAGTAGTAGGTAATCTGGGCAAGGATTCGTGCCCAATTTATGGAGTTTACTGCTGCAAGATGGTGGGTTTTGTTCATCTCTGGATCTGCAAATAGAGCCTTGACGGTGTCTTGGCAGTCATCGAATGTGCCTTGCACGGCGAGATTGTGTACATTTGCGTCCAAGACAGTGGTCATCTGGGCTTCCTGTACAGGACTTACCTTGCCGTCTGGAAACATGATGAAGATACTGACATCCTTCTTCCCACGTAGACCGTAGATAGCTGCACTACCAGTATCTCCGCTCGTGGCACCAATGACCGTTAAGTGGTGACGCTTCTCCCCCGGCTGGAGAGATTTGTTCTTGCGAACCAAGAAAAATTCGAACAAGTTTCCGAGGAATTGCAGGGCGACGTCCTTGAAAGCAAAGGTTGGCCCGTGGAAGAGTTCCAAGAGATGAAGGTCTTTGGATTTGTCCAGGGTAACCACTGGTGTGACCTCTGGGTGTCTGAAGGTAGAGTAACTTTTGTCTACGATCGTTTTCAGCTCACTGTCTGATATTTCCGACCGGTCAATGTACAGCCTCATGATTTCGAAGGCGAGGTCGGAGAAGGATAGATCTTGCCATGAGGTGAGTTTTGTGGCCACTGAGGGGATCGAGTCAGGGTGGAAGAGACCCCCATCTTCGGCAAGGCCTTTGAGAACAGCATCCTCGAAAGAATAGAATTCCTGTTTAGAAGTATCATGATACCTCGTGCTGGAATATCTCGTGGACAAGGGAGCCATATTGACGAATATCCTTCGGAACGCTTCCGCACAGTTGAAATCGGATGGGTTGGGAGGGACGATTCCAGCAGGCGGGAAATCGTCAAGGAAGAGACAGACCAAAGCAGTCCTTTAGCATAGGCTCTCCAATCTAGACGATTGTCCTCAAAGCGTGTCCAAGCAATATTCGTTGACCAAAATGCGTAGATGAGTCAATCCGATGTTCGTAGCCCTAGTTCGCCGTTCTCCCTCGCCTATGATCGGAGCTTAACTTTTCACTGTTCCAAGCGTGGATCAAGTCAAACTCGGCAAACATCCTTACCTAATTTAAGCGGCAGAAAAAGTTCTTCAAGCACCGCCACCTAATCGGGCATAGTGCCATTATCACTGCGCAGGTACAAATATCTGCTGCGATCCTCCCATTCTTCTCTTTTCTTTTCTTTAGTCGACTTTACTTGTACGTGCCTCCCCCCCTACTGTTGGCGCTGTCTCAATCACGCCTCCAGTATCTCTGCAATGCCTTTCACCATCAGATGCTAACAAATTCCTACAGCATAGAATCAATTCTATAGTAAACGTCCTCTTCTGAGCTCCTTACCAGAGCCACAGAATCCTCACCCTGGAAGATGATTCAACGTCCTCGATACCCTAGAGTGAAGCCGATGTACCTTCGCTAGTTCCAGCCTGATCTTCGGATCGGTGTTGGCAGAAGGTGGTGATGATCTTGACCTGCCTGGAACGTCTGGTCTCGTGCCGGTTCCGGTGGGAGGTATCGATGGACTGAGTCTGACAGGTGTTGAACAACCAACATGGTGAACGGGACTTCGGAGCTATGGTTTTATGTGTGGAAGTGGATGGACGCATGCTGAGGAGGATGTTCTTCATTCAAGGTGTTCTGGCCACTGATGTTTTGGCTGACCTGGGAGGAAGACTTCGACAGCTTGTGAAGTGCGTCTTACAGCAATGTAGTTATCTATTCTTAAACTTGAAATCTAGTGATCTTTCATCCGGTTCATCTATGACCTCGCCGTTTGTTTTATGTGCGTGTTTTGTAGAAATCGACTACAATACTGTCGGATCATGTAAGCGAGCCTTGGCAGCGATGTGAAGTGGTCACAGAACTGCTGACGATTAATACCGTGTTGTCGTACTTGTGTCACCATCAACAATGGCCTTGTATCCATCTTCCCTTCTGCTGGGTCAGTGGCCAACACCAAACAGTGATGTGACTTGACTACTGCGAGTCCCCGGCTCATGAGACAAGACATCGATGCCGCGAATGCAATTTCGCGTACGCTTTCGCTACTTAACATGTCCTACCCAACCCGAGCGGCCTACCAAGAATCAGCGCTCGAGATACTGGTTCTTCTTTGACAAGGATCAGACATGGACCAATACGCCAATCGATGAGTGTATGTATCACTCTCTTTATCCATTCCGTAATGTTCCTGTCAATGTCAAGCCTGTACTCACTGACATCCGCTCCAGTGGAGTTTTTGGACGAAAGCGAGGACTTGAGAAGCGAAGCTACCGGATATGACGACAAAACCCAATCACAATCTCGCTCTCCTCTAGATCTTATGTTACCACATACGGGGCCACTATCGACTCCCCAAGCGGTAGTAAACTTGCGTAGTTCTCGATCGCCAGCGGATGACTCGATCAGTAATTGGCCATTTCGAAACGATGAAGAAGCATTCTTATTTCGCCACTTTCAAAGAGTCGTCTATCCATGGGTAAGTGACCTTCATGACTTCAGGCAATGTTCTAACACTTTGTTCCAGATCTCGACAAGTGACAAGGACAGACACTTCCGAAGCTATCTTCCACAGGCTGTTCTAGAGTGTCCTATGCTGTTATATGCTTGCTGCGCTATCGCGGCTCGCCATTTGAATACTACGGCCTCCTACTCATCCCTCACCCCGCTTCTGTACCAAGAGAAATGCCTCGCCCTCCTCCTTCCTGTGTTGAATTCACCGGATGTCTCTCAAGATCTAAATCTTCTCGCTACGACTTGCGTTCTGCGTGTGTTTGAGGAACTAGACTCGCCCAGTCCGCATGAGGATGAACAACGGCACCTTCTAGGAACAGCGTTGCTCCTGATGGGTCCTCAAGTCAGTCTCACAACCGGAAGTGGAGTCAGGTTCACAATCATCTGGTGCCATTTACGCCAAGAGATCTACATTTCGTTTGCTTTACAGCAAGCAATGAGAATCAATATGGATGATCTGATGTTCGATCCCGATTTTGAACCCGACGATGACATTTCTTGGGCAAATAGGATGATTTGGCATTGTGCTGAAGTTATGAGATGGGCATTCAATGACGACCAGCGTCAGACGGCCGACTATGATAGATTATGGATCATTCTTTCAACATGGGAGGACCATTGGCCGCGGTCATTCAGACCAATATTTCGGCGAGAGGCTGCCTTCGCAGAGAATCGACTCTGGCCAGACGTGTGGTTCTCCGGCATTGAGCATGCCAATTGTACCATGCAAGCCATTCTTGCCAAAGTCATCTTGATAACTCATGACCCAAGGCGACCTCAGCTCGGAGCTCATGCTCGCGCTGCCACAGCACAAATCAGAAGCGAACTTCAATTCTTAATCAGAGAATTGTGCGGTATAGCATTGTCCAATGATTATGAGCCACTGATGAATGCAGCTTGCAGCGTCATCAATGCTTGTGGAGGTGATTGGATCACCGATCTCAACGACCAAATCACATGTATCAGGTTCCTTGAAGCCGCGGAACCGAAAAGCGGCTGGCCCACGACAAAGGTCGTTGAAGAACTGAAAAAAGAATGGGATTTGTCAACAGCATGATATGGCTATGATGAAAATGGTTTACTATGTACAACATTCTGTGTGCGCCAATCTGTGCCGAGGCAGATTGTATAACGAGCAATATGCAAGCTGTGTTCCGCAATGGTCATGGCCCCTGCCAAATGTTCCCGTATCCCACCGGCGACTGATGCGCTATACTCTCGATCGCATACTATCCCCCGCTGGCCGTCGAGCACCGAGACCACCGTCACATCTCTTCTCATGGGATAAATTTTCACTTATGATATGCTCTGGTAGGCGGTTCCGGCATTGCCAGATTTTCGCCAGCATGCTCATTGTGTTCCATATCTCCCTCCTCCTTGTCCTGCTTTTCACGCGCCAACTCGTCATACTCCGGCAAACCTCCGGCCCCTTTGATCTCGTACTTGGGCAATGCCATCTCTTCCCCGTCTCCATCACCAGCTCGGGTACGAGGACTGACAACCCCGTTGCGTGGATCCACGATCTTTCGCCGGCGGTCCAAACGGGATAGGATCCACCACATGAAAGCCACGACGACAACGATGCCGAATGATGCAACGATAGCGATAGGAATGAAAATGTTTAAGTAGTGTTTTGTATTGTCATGATGGGCAGCGGCGGTGCTTGTTGTGTGTGCCGTTTGCGAAGCGGTCGGGGTAGGAGATGTGCTGTAGGAAAAGGGGGAGGCGGAGGTTAAGAAGGTCGTAGGTGAGGCCATATCGAAACCTCTGAGGTTTTTATGGACAGGTAGACCGGCGAGTCGTAGGAAAATGTTATAAGTCCAAAGTAATATTGATAGGGGGAAGCACTTCAACGAAAAGCGTAGCAGTGACTTTCGTCCTCTCGAAAGATATCTCGTAGTATTCAAGAGCAGATAAACAACGTTGGTATGTATGTGATCACCGTTGAAGAATAAAACAACATCTTTTCTATTCTCTCTCCCTGCGTCCTGCCCTCTCCTTTTATATCTACGCTCGTCCTGCCTTTACTTCAACTTCAAGCGTAGGTAACATACTCAAAACCTACCCAATTCGGACGTCCTCCTTGCTTTAGTTTACCTGCCCTACCTGTGCACGCACGTACGCATGCACGTTACATCTTCAAGTATGTAGGTAGATAGGCAAGTGACAGCTTACATCATATATACCTAACCTTATCTATGTAGATATTCCAGCGTGTTGCATTGATGGCACATGCCACATATCTTTTGGATGCTCCCTTTTCTCCCAACCACCATTTCTTGTTCGGCGTTCCTTGCAGATTGGGGAAGGGAAGCATTGTGATACTTTCCTCAATTGGAACAGAGAGAGCTAGCATGTGTGTGCCGTACATATGTAGGTTAGGTACACTGTAGAGACAGTAGTTATTGTGGTTTCTGGTCTAAGTAGGTAGGTAGTTTAATACAGGTGACTATTAGTCATCTGGGTAAGGTGATGATGATAGGGATGATGGAAGTTGGATACCAGGACTCAAGAATGGAAGGGAAAGAAAAAAGGGAAAGTTTTGATGAAAGAGGAAGGTTTTCTACATGGAGAAAGTGTTTCAGGGACCAATAACTAATTACTTCAGAGACTGGATGGGTTGAAGACGGGAGGGGAGGGGTGGCGGGTGTCGGAATCTGCTGCCTGAAGAATTTCCTATCTAGCTAATATCGCTGACATAGGAGGTTATCACTGATGCAACTAATAGCTGGTACATCTCTTGGAATAGTAACTATAAGATGAAGCTTGCAGAATTGAACATAATCATCTTGAAGATTGAATGAGACAACTGAAGTAATTACTAATTAAGTTACCTAGGTCTCTTTCAAGAATCTGCGAAGATGCTGTCATTCATAGAGAATTATTAAAACCATTGTTAAGCTGATCTTGCAATAGAAGACAAATAGAGAGACAGACGACCTCTTTCTATTATAAGTACCTTGAGATATGATATCGAGAAAGAAATCTCAGCTATAGTCTAGGTAATACTTGATTATTCCTTTCTTCTCTCTTCTCTCTCATACGGCATACCTTCCCCCTCTTTCTCTCCCCCAAGTATTATTACCACTCCATACAACCTCCGTTTTCCACGCCCTAACTCGTCTGACGGACGCGGTCTTGGCATTATGCCTCAGCGCGGTAAGTGAAGGTACCTATTCGGGTAACGCGGCGCGGGTACGTGCATGAGATGCGGGATGGAGCCTCATTGTGGGGTTGTATTGGTTTGAAAATACGATGTATTCGCAGAAAATGGATTTCAGTTTAGTTTGGGTACCTAGGTAAGATAAGGTGGGTGGTAATTAGGTGGTAACTAGGTGAGGTAAAGCGACTTCATCGTTGTGGACGGAGTCAGCACTGGGGCATGTTGACAGAGCAGTTAAAATGAACCTTCACCTATAATGGACAAGGCAGGTAAGGTAGGTAAGTTAGATAAGGTACCTTAGGTACATATGGTAGTCTATGTGGATAGGTATGGAAGGACATAAAGCAGTCACAGTGCGTGTACTGCAGGCATTCCCCCCCCCTTTCGCCTCCGTTGGTCAATCGTGATCGATCTACGGAAAGTAAATGAAATGCTCCCAAATCATCATCAGTCATTGTTGAAACGCCATCATTTCGCTCTCTTATCCCTATGCCGTATTCGTACAAAGAAGCCTCATGAACGATGTCAATAACCAGCTTATATATTCATATATCACATCCATCCAACAGCCCTCAGATGACATGATTATAGAAAATATTCATTTCTTCCAGGGCGAGCCGCTGGGACACATCGTAGTTCATCCTTGACCGCACTGAAAAGCTTGAAATTCGGTTTCATATCCTCGTTGACCTCGCACACACTTGCCATGTTACCGCATCGGTAGCAATAGTTGGGCGCAGACCAGACAGTCACCACATCCTGGTTCTTGAAATGATACTTAAACCCTTCATTGACCAGTTGGTGGGCACGAGCAATAAGTGATAGGCCGTTGACATGGCAGAATTCTGTTGCGACTTTGTCCCCGAAAAGCCAACCAGCACCTCTAGGACTAACAGCCCAGGTCTCAACATCTTCTGGATCTGACCAGACCAGATCGCAAAATGCTCCTTCATGAGGAATTTCCTGCGCTCGGGCAACAACACGAATTTGGTCTAGGGTCCTGATTTCAGGACTCAGACCACCGTGGACACAAAGAACTTTGCCATCGACAATGGCGCCCAATGTCATAAAGTCGAAGACTTGACAACAAGCCTTCCAGACGGACGTGTTGCCGTACTTTTGGGCACACTCTTCATAAAAGCCATATACCTGCGTAATCTGTCGAGACTCATGATTACCACGGACGAGCGTAATCTTATCTGGATATCTGTGGAGAGGTTAGAAAGCAACGAACACGAAGGCGAGCCTGCTTTCACTCACTTTGCCTTTAAACAGAGCAGCAACGTCAACGTCTCCAGACTGAAATATCCTCTGTCTACGTAGTCTCCCAGAAACACAAAATTGGTATTTAACGTCCGCACTTCCGAAGGACTGTCGTCGCCACCGTTACTGGAATCAACGTCTCCTGCATCACTGACTTCGCTGCTTTCGGTGCTCTCTTCCGGGGGACCACCGGAAACCCTGAGCTTCTTCTTGAGCTTTGGGTTTGTGATTGTAGTTGGTGGCTCAATATCAGCGGATGAGATGAGACTCTCCGCAGCTGTTGTCGGTCGTTCTGGATTTGTCTCTCCTGGCATCCCACCGGCGACTCTGAAAAGCTCGAGGAGATCGTAGAATTGTCCATGAATGTCGCCACATATCGTCACTGGCGTGGAGACTGGTTGTATATTCGATTCTGTAGCACTGATTAGCCAGAGTGTTCCAATGATGGCGACATATGTAGCTCACCTTCCATCATGAATTCCTTGACCATCTCACACAACTGCTTCATATGCGCCTCTGACAGATATTTGCAATTCTTCGCCGCCTCTAACCATTCGTCTGGGCCAGCATTTGGCTTAAGACGAGCAGGTCCCGGCTGAGGGACTCTGGGCTTGCTTGACATCGCGGGCGGCAGCACTTGTGTTTGGGTTGCAGTAACAGGGAGCAGGTATGCGGTCGGGTTAACCACCCTCCGAGCGGTGTAGACGTCTGCGTCGCTGACAGCTCGAGATCGGCGATGTGAACGACTAAGGATGGGAAGATCGGAGACAGCCTGGTTTATTCCAGTAAGACCATCAACTTCATCGATTACGGGGAACGACTCGCAAGGTGATGAATCCGTATCCTCGTAGCCCTGGTTGTGGGTCATGATAGTGATGGGCTTGGATTTCCTCCGCACGGGCCACAGCGACCGCTACATCACAAGAATAGCGGGCAAACGGCCTTCTCCAACGCAATCGTTTATCGCCGGTTTGGAGTAAAATCAAGTTCAAGTATGCAGGTCGCGCCAGCGGGTGATACAGCAACAGGATACAGATTATCGCTGCGGTGGTAGCTGCAGTGCAATGAACTGGAAGCAGTCTGCAATTTCCATAACTGCATTCTGCCTTGGGAAGGTTGGGCCCGCGCAATAGGCCTTGCTGCGACCTTATTCGATAATGTCGTCTCAACAGCCAGGCCCACGCTCAGCAGAATCTGCCCCTGCGTCAACGCCTGGAAAAGGTTCGGGTGGCGTGCTCCCCGTATCTGCTGCAGCTCTGAAAAAGTCCACGGTAAACTCTGGGTCTGCTCGATCTTCAAATAGGGCCCCGGCGCCTAGACTCAAGCTCATCCTACGACGGTTACCCCCAGGTCTTACAGAAGATGAATTTATCGCGGCATTAGGCCCTGAGTGGCAGGTAGGGGCTGGAAAGGTTGACTGGGTGGCATACAAGTCAGGCAAGGTTTCTAGAGAGTATGTCAAGTCGCCAATTTTATGAACGTAGCTCTGACCTCATCCAGTCCTGCGAAACCATCTAGACCTGCTCGAGCATATCTCAAGGTCAAGGACCAGCCGCTCATCACCCTACTCTCTGAGAGAGTCAAGGAAACCAGCTTCCAAGATGTGAAGAATTCTGTCAATGACCCTTGCTTGATGGGTCCTCCGTCTCTAGAGTTCGCGCCTTACAACCGTGTCCCTGGCGGACGAGTACGGAAAGATGGCCGTCAAGGCACTATAGATCAAGATCCTGAGTTCATTGCGTTCCTTCACAGTCTTACAGAGCCTATCACAAAGCCCACTGCGAACGGAGATGCCACTGAGACCAGGACAGAGGCTGAGAAAAATACAATTACACCGCTTATTCAGTACATCAAGGAGAAGAAGGCAAACAAAGCCAAAGAGAAAGCGGAGAAAGCAGCCGAAAAGTCAGCCAAATCTCAGAAGGGTAAGCAATCTAAGGAAGACAAAGGTGCGAAAGGAGAGGTCAAGAAAGTGTCCGTGATGAAGAAGGATAAGAGTGAGACCAAGGCCACCGGAGAGCAAGGCCAAGTCGAGAAAGCTACCAAAGACGCGGCCAAGGCAGCAAACAAGCAGGCTGCTGCCATGAAAGGAAAGGATTCCGCGGGAAAGACTTCAGATCCTGCGGCGCAGAAGGATGTAGGAAGTACAACTCCCAAGGCTGAACGAGAACGCCGTCCTGCTCGGTCTGCTCTCCAGACCTTACAGCGTGATTTGGCTCAGGCAGCGAGCCCACGCTCAGAACGTCGGTCTAAAGCTGCGAAAGATTCCGCATCCAAAGCCAGTGAATCCTCGGCAAAAATAGCTACAACACCTTCGCAGCCCGCAGCTGCCAAAGCATCGCAGTCGCCAAGTCCAGCGCCAACCGCTAACGCAAAGGCTGCAACCAATACCCCTTCTGGCGTGAAAGGCGGTAAGCAGGCTTCGGGACAATCGCAACAACAAACGGCGGCCAAGTCTTCGAAATTATTTCCTGTGCCGGCAGCTGGAGCGAAGGCAGCGTTCTTGAAACATGCAAATCCATCACAGGGTGTCACTGAACCGCTCCTCGTGGCTGAATTTTCGAAATTTGGCAAGGTCATAAAATGTGAAATTGACAAGCGAAAGGGGTTTGGTTACATCGACTTCGAAGAGCCCGAAAGCTTAAAAACAGCTATGGCAGCAAGCCCTGTCAAAGTTGGCGACAAAGGCGGTAGCGTAGTCGTGCTCGAGAAACGAGGCGGTCCTGGCTCTGGCAGCACTAAAGGAGGAGGCTCAACACCTGCAAAATCTGGACAAGCACGAGATGCATCCCCAGCTCCTTCGACCCCTACATCTTCCGTACAAGCAGTACATGCACCGTCAGAGACCGCCTCGAATGCCTCTCTGGCTCCAAAAGACAATTCTGCCCCAACCACTCCATCCCTCACCGCATCGACCCCAACATCTTCGGCAACTCCAGCCAGTGCCACCAAGACAGCGAATGCAG
Source organism: Pseudophaeomoniella oleicola (assembly GCA_003868215.1). Lineage (NCBI taxonomy): Eukaryota > Fungi > Ascomycota > Eurotiomycetes > Phaeomoniellales > Phaeomoniellaceae > Pseudophaeomoniella > Pseudophaeomoniella oleicola. The sequence goes on from QWDQ01000039.1 coordinate 102,731, forward strand.
GTGCTCGAGGTGGACAAGACAAAGGCGGTGGTCGTGGTGGCTCTGGACGAGGGGGGCGTACTGGCGGTAACCGGGGACGAGGTAATCGAGGAGGAAGCAACACTGGTAATGCTGGAAATGCATCAACACAACCCACAGCAGTCCCTGCTGGTGACAAGAAGTGATGGCCGATTTGTGACAGCATGCGCAGATGCATTCATCCACTCGTCTTCTCAAAGCAGAGCTGACTCATAATGATCAGTGAATGGCTTCGGTACAGCCCTCACGTATGATCAACCACACTCGAAACTTCAGGGATATTCCAGACCACACAGATAACTTGCTCCGCAGTTGTCTCAATCGACTTCCATAGCATACATCTCCGAGACCGCCGATGGCGCCTTCTCGACTTGCCGATGAAAGCCCTTGTTGTTGCACAGTATCCTTTACACCCCAACATATCAACAATATCGATCCAGAGTTCTCATCACTCACGTCTTACGAGCGACGACTATCGAGGACGAATCTCTTGCTCTTTGTAAGCACATAGCTACAACTAGACACATCCACCGGAGGACTGTGGCGAGATACGAATATCGACCGGTCTCGTTTCACGCGACGGAAATGACCCCTCAAGAGAGCAGCATGTTTACCATTACATACCTATCCTTTACCAAATAATCGTCATCAAGAAGACTAAATCTGAAAGGGGTTTTTTTTCCCACTTCGATCTCGATAATCGATCGCTCACTCATCCGAGAAAGGGTATATTAGTAGGTAGCATAGTCCTTTATTTACTATCCTAGGTACCTAGGTAGAGATACTTATGTACTTAGGTACCTAGCTTTCATTAATAATGAGACGATATCGGAAGAAACAATATGATATCCCAGAAAGCCTTGAAAAGCTGCCATGGTATATTTATATGATTAGAGAGTAAAACTTGAATAAATATATATTATCGAAAAGGAAAGTCGAAAAGTTTGTGCTTGCTTGGCTTGCTTCATATAGCAGCAACAACAACAGCAAGAATCGAAAACTATCTGAATTCAAGTGAGAAATTGATGATTTGGTTATTATATGAGTCGCTCGTTACCAGGGAACGACATCAAATCCAGACTCAATTGATTCAATTCCAAGCGGCTTTTCCCTTCCCCTTCCCCTTTCCCTCACCTTCTTCTCCATGGTCGTTGTTGCTCGGAGATCCTCTGTTGTCTCTAAGAGCAGTGATGTTACGCTCAAGTGCCGGATAGTCATCAGCACTGTGGTATGCATCGCCAAAACGCGGAGAGTCCATCTCGTGATATTGCTGTGCTGCTGCTGCTGCTTTCCTGCTTTCTTCCTCCGCCAGACTGAGACGGATGGCGAAGTCCAACTCGTCGTCTTCTGTATGTGGAGAATGTGTTGGTGGCACGCTACTTCCTTCACTAAGGGGAGTCGGCTGTGAGCTAGAGGGTCGAGGAGGTGAGGAGGGGGTGTTGCGTAACAGCTTCTTGGAATAGCGGATCGGTATCTCAGTAACATCACTGGCTGCAAGGGTGTCATAATAGGATGAAGTGGATATGCTAGAGGTTGGGTCACCTTCTGTGGTTGACGGTGCCTGTTGGTCCATAAGACTTAAACGAATAGCTTCGGCCACGTCTTGATCGACGTCTGCATCATTCAAATCCGTGGGGGGTGAAGAACCAGAAAGCGAAGTATCGAACAATGCTTTGGAAGAATCATTGATCGGAACAGTATCACTGCTGGCAGAGCTAACAGCACTGTTGGCGCGGGAACTCGCGCTTCGATTGACCTGATCCGAAGAGTACGATTCCTCGCTCAGTATGGTTGCATAGGCAATCATCTCCTCTTCACTAGCTCCAGGACCAAGAAGATCAGTGCCGAATCGTCCACTGAGATGTTCTAGTTCCTTGCGCCTAGCAATTTTCTCTCGCTCCATTTCCAGCTTTTCATTCGTTATGTAGTCCTTCAGTGCACCACGGCCAGTATGGGTATAACGTTGTTCGGCGTGGCCTACATTGCTACCTCGCTCTGATCTGCGACGGAGCTGTCGCTTGCTTGATTTGAATTGATCTGTTGCGCTTGAATTATATGACCAATAACGCAGATGAGTACCCAAGCTAACCATGCCTCGGAGAACTGTGGGATCTGGATCCAGGACCATTGCTCCAGCGGCATAGTAGTTATTGCCGACCCCATGTATGGACATCTCGGCCTGCATTAGACGGCGTCGGGCTCGGGACGAAAACCGAGAGTTCAGTGTTCTGATAGGCTGCGTAGTAGATGCAAGAGGATCCCAAGCTTGAACCAACCCGTCATTACCACCATGTACGACGTACAGCGAAGTAACGGCAAGGCAGGATATCTGAGGGGACTCGGTGTATATAATTCTGATAGGCGAGACGGAATTAACTATGTCTGTTGCAGGAGACGTTGAGGTGCGAATATCCCACAGTAACACAAGCCCCGTCATTAGGCCGACAGCCAGATACCTTCCGCGTTGTCCGGGAACCTCCGAAGGAGAGAGTTGCAGCTTAGCTCCGCTGAATGGAGATGACATTGGTGAAGATGCACTAGAACCTCCATTCATACCGAGCAATGGGTCTTCGTCGACCGTGAGAATTGCATACATTGATTCATCCAGGGCGCTGATGGAAACCTGGCAAGACTTTAGGCCGCCAAAGGTGAAATCCGACATGTACCACTCCGTTGCAGAGGACACCCAGTTAACTGAGTCTGAACTCGATGTTCTGGAGTCGGGTCCGCTCTTTGGCGTTGGAGTGATTGTCATTATTGAATGCGCAGAGGACGGGCCACCAAAGAGTGAAGGCCGCTTACTTGATGATTGAACAGCAGGGCTAGCTACGGATGCATGGACAGGTTCGGAAACCAGCCTGCGTCTTGTAAGGCGGCGAATGGATGCCCTAGTGTCCTCATCGAGCCCGGGACTGATGATGATGATGGACTCTCCAGCACCATGGCGATCATTCCCAGCAAAATCGACCTGTAAGATACGTCGCATATCCCATCCCTCGCAAACTTTTCGGAAATGCTTTGGTCGATAGGCCAGAAATTTCTCAATTTCTCTACTTTCGACAATGATCTGTTCCTTACTCAGCTCCATGCCATCAGACGATGACCGCGGAGAGTAGCTTCCGTCGACAGTCTCTGAGTTGAATGGGTCTAATCTCGCTGTCCGCTGAGTATTGTCGATCAGTGACCAACTGCAGGACCTACCAGTCACCCATGCTACCCGGTCAATTTCCTCGGGACTCAATCGCGGTTTTGTATCAGGGCGACTAGGAACATCGGTGAGATAGAAGACCTCGCCGAGAGCATTCATCACCACAACCCATATCCTACGTTGCGACTGTCGCCTGGAGGAGAGATTCTCGTCGACTTTGATGGATATGATGGGCACTCCGGGACTGAGTACCCATTTAGCTGTCGGCTCTCCTTTGTCATAACGTCGATCATAGACCGGACTGCTACCGAGTGCATAAGCCGATAACACACCGTTTGAGAACCCTGCCAACATTCCGAAAATACCGGAAGTCAACTTCAGAACAGATTCAGACTTCGTAATCCAGACTGAGGTAACAGCACAACCAAGCATCGTTACCTCAGGGATACCCAGGTCATGGTCGGGTGAGGATTGCATTTGCAGGAAGCGTCCTCGTTGTTCGCCAATGGAAGTATAGAACACTCTTCCTCCTGGGCATGCCTCGCCATAGACTCGCCCGTACTGCTGGGAGAGATCCATGACATTCGGCATGCCGACGACGTCTCCGGGACCGAGCCCATATTCGGCATCTCCAATGTAAAGATCCGCGAAATGCTTGAAAGCCTGATGGTCGTTCACCCCCCAGTTATCCACTTTCCCGAGAGCTGGGTCACTAGCAGTGACAATGCCCTGTTCACTCGCACCGTGCATGAACAAGGGTTGCTTCTTGTTCAACCCAGTTCCAAAAGTTGCATGTATATGACTGACGGGATAGAGAAGGCTCGAGCCATAAGTTGTGACTGCAGTGGCTTGCGCTCCCGAGCTATGCCTTGGGTGACCACTCCGGGTAAGTGACTGAAACTGTGACGGTTTACCTCGAGCGAGGGAACGAAGAAGTCGTGTCCGCAAGATATATTCGCTTCGCCATGAAGCTAACGCACTCAGCCTGGAGAATGCACGCCTGTCAGATCTCAGGATCTGCTGGTCGTCTTTAGCATACCGTGGGTCTTCCACAGTCGTTAAAAGAGATTCTGGACCAGGAAAGTATCGCGAAAAGGCGATTCTCCAGGCGTGGGGTGTGGTGATCAAAGTATGAAATCGTTTCGAAACAAGGCTCATAGAAGATAGTGATGACGGTGAAAGATGTGACAACAAATGAGTCAAGACCTCTGCTTATCGTCAGTAAATCTGTAGGAAACACCCGGAGGAAATCTGACCATTCGGAAAGTCTTCAATCGAGACATTGCTTCCACCCTCTTTTGACGGAACGATTTGGAACAGGATATGCTGCTGCCTTTGAGGTGTTCCTACACGTGAACGCTCGTACTCGTCGATGCGATTCAGATTCGAGGACCCTCTTGGCGAGTCGTCGTGACTGTTCAACCTTCTGATATCCGCGCGTCGGTCACTAACAGAGGAACCAGAAGAGCCAGAAGAGGTTGAGAGAGCATCGACTTCTGACGATGCTGTAGATCCTGCGACACTCCCTGGCCCGAAGACATGGCCTGGGTCAGGCTCATGGTTCCCATGAAGTCCATGCTGGGTGGTCTGAGTGGAAAGATCGGAGTCGGTTATATAGGATTCACTGGTTGTAGATCGTTCAACGGGCGCTGATTGCATATAAAGATTTGATGATGTCGCAGAAAGAGCGTTGTGACTGAGCCAGTTGGTTCAGTCAATGAAGTACCTAATTGTATCGCGTCGAGTGTTGTTCGCTGTGTTGTTGCGATGGAAGAAAAGGAACGACGAAGGCGATTTCTGCGACGTCTGCGACACACCAAATGATCCCTATCCCAAAACAGTATCCACGCCAAGTCCAACATGTAATCCGTCTTTCAATGCATTCTACTCGTCAACCTTGATGTCTTATAAACGATGTGTCTATGATTCAGGTCTCTTGAATTCTCTGAATGAGATACTTCCAAAGACGGTGCACAATAGTGTTTCTCCGGTTGGAAGACTTGCTGCAATGTGATACATATATCACGTGGCATAAAACAGGCAACAAACTGCCTAGCTAACTCTCGAATGCCCGTTCAATACAATTTCATGCCCATTTCATTTTGTTAAAAGCCTCTCGAGGTTTCTCTTCCTCGCCCTTATTTGCACTGTTCATGCCAGCAAAGAATGCCGACTTTCACAGAAGCGGATACTATCCGTATCCTTGTCGCCACGGACAATCATGTCGGCTACTGTGAGCGAGACTCAATACGTGGCGATGACAGTTGGAAGAGCTTTCACGAAGTAATGACCATCGCAAGAGAACGAGACGTTGATATGGTCCTCCTGGCAGGAGATCTCTTCCACGACAACAAACCTTCCAGAAAGTCCATGTTCCAGGTCATGCGTTCTCTACGAATGAATTGTCTGGGTGACAAGCCTTGTGAGCTGGAGTTACTCAGCGACGCAAGCGAGAATTTCCCAGGAGCTTTTGATCATGTCAACTATGAAGACATGGACATCAATGTTGCAATCCCTGTGTTCTCTATCCATGGCAACCATGACGATCCTTCCGGTGAAGGGCATCTGGCAGCGCTTGATCTTCTACAAGTGTCAGGGCTCCTGAACTACTATGGTCGCACTCCAGAATCGGACAATATTCACATAAAGCCTGTGCTGCTTCAAAAAGGTCGCACAAAGCTCGCTCTCTATGGTATGAGTAACGTGAGAGATGAGAGGCTATTTCGGACATTTAGAGACGGGAAAGTCAAATTTTACCAGCCTAGCACCCAGAAAGATGATTGGTTTAATGTGATGGCGGTGCATCAGAACCATCATGCATACACCGAGACCGGCTACTTGCCAGAAACCTTCCTCCCAGAATTCCTAGATCTTGTGATTTGGGGTCACGAACACGAATGCATAATTGATCCGAAATTGAATCCAGAGACAAGCTTTAGGGTCATGCAGCCTGGTTCGTCTGTTGCAACATCCCTAGTTGCTGGAGAAGCGGTATCCAAGCATGTCGCTATCCTCAGTGTTACTGGCAGAGATTTTAGATCGGAGAATATCCGACTCAAGACTGTAAGACCATTCGTCATGAGGGAGATCTCGCTTCAAGAGGATCCAGGGATGAAAAAGGCAGCAAAGAAGAGCGACAACCGTTCCGAAGTAACGAGGTATTTGATGAAAGTAGTTGACGATCTCATTGAAGAGGCGAAGCAAGAGTGGCTAGAGATTCAAGAACCAGCAGAAGATGAAGATCAGCCAGCCGAGATACCGCTTCCTCTGGTCAGACTCAGAGTAGAGATTTCTGCCCCTGAAGGTGGAACATATGATGTCGAGAATCCCCAACGGTTTTCTAACCGTTTTGCCGGCCGAGTTGCGAATACAAATGATGTCGTCCAGTTCCATCGGAGCAAAAAGAATGCCAATACTCTGCGCAAGGCCAATGCGGATGAGGCAGCCAGTGCGGAGGCAATGTCTCATCTGCAAGGCCTCGACATCGTCAAAGTCGACAAACTCGTCCGGGAGTTCCTTGCGGCACAATCCCTTACTATTCTCCCTCAGAACACTTTCAGCGACGCGGTGACTCAATTCATTGATAAAGACGATAAACATGCTATGGAGTCATTCGTCAATGAGTCTCTCGCTAGTCAAATAAAACATCTCATGTCTCTCCATAAGGCCAAGGCCAACGCTCAGGAAGATGACCAAGAAGAAGAAGAAGAAGAATATGATGATGATGACGAAGACGACGAAGATGACCTCGCCGAAAGAATGGAGCAGTATCGGTCACAACTCGAAACGATGTTCGAAAAGGGTCAAGTCAGACTTCCCAAAACGAAGAACCGGAAGTACAAACCGAAACCAGATACATGGGACAGTGAATTCGACGGTCACTGGGAGGACCAGCCTGGCTCACTTTTGCGTGACGATCTAGAAGACACTAATGGGCATGCCAGTGAAGAAGACGATGACGAAAGTGGTGTACGTTCTGCTGCAGCATCACGTGGAACGACATCAACACGAGGTAGAGGAAGGGGACGGGGTAGAGGTGCCGCGGCAACATCTACAACCACAACCAGAAAGCCGGCAGCCAAGAAGGCAAAACCCAGTACAGCCACCACTGCAGCCCAACGCGGTCGGAAACGTGCTGCCATTTCCGACTCGGACGAAGAAGTGCAATACCAACAATCACACAACATCTCCGACGACGATGACGACGCCTTCTCCGACGTTAAAATGGCCGACGTCGCCGCCTCCGACTCCGACCCAGAAGCACTCTTCATATCTGAAAAAGCAGCACCTGCCACCGCCACAACAACACGAGCCCGTACTCAACGAGCCACGACCAAACCAACCAAATCAACCCGCACCACCAAACTTCCTCCATCCGCCCCAAAACCAGCCAAACAATCAACCCTAAACTTCGGCTCAAGCCAAGCCAGCATCCTCGGCGGCATGAACCAATCCCAATCCCAATCCTTGGGATCTTCCTCCTCAGCTATCCCGCGAACAACGCGATCTACTCGAACAACAACAACAGGCACAAGAGCAGCAGCCACTACCACGACGCAAAGCGGCGGACGTGGGAAAGCTGTCGCCGTCGAGAAGATCGTTGATAGCGATGATGATGACGACGAGGATGACGGGTTTGAGAGTTTGGGGGCGGTTGTTGGGAGGAAGGGGAGACGGTGAGGAGGGTTTTTTTAGTGCTTTTTTTTTGTTTGGCCGAGGATACCTACTGTTCCTCTACCTAGCTATGTATGGTGGTAGCTATTAGGAAGTGGCTTAAAATACAAACATAGGTAGATCAACATTGCCAAAAGAGATGATGACGAAGGAATCAAATCACTTTTTGCAACTAATCCGCGATCTAAGCGTATTCGAAAATATTCTTTTCCCAATATGATTCTGAGGTTATGAATTGTATATAACCACCTTACCTACATAATTAGTCCGCGCTGCTTGCAACCCTTTATTTTTTTTTTATTCAACATATTCTCGATCCAATCACCTCTTGAACCCCCCCCCCAAAGGTTCAAGTTTTCCAAACCCCGTCGTCATATGCATACATGCAACATCTCAAGCATTTCAAGGCAGCTAGGGAAAATTGCAAAAAGTTTCGAAAAAACCTTTTGATCTGATTTGGTTTGATTTGATTCACTTTCTCTTAGTAAGGTAGTTGGTTGCCAATAATTACCGGTACGTACATACAACACATCCCTTTTTTTTCATATATTACCGGACTTTCATTTCCCCTTCGCGGCAACTTCCTCCGCCGCCTCGACCTCCTTATCCAACGGCAAGATATCCGGCACGGGACCCACGGGCGTAATGCTGAACGGGTTGATCTGCTTGTGACTCTTCGTGTAGTGTTTCTTGATGTGTTCGAAATTGGTCGTGTCGTGGAAGGCGGGGACGGTCCAGTACAGGTTGCGCATCCAGCGATGCAACGCTGGGTAGCCCGAGCGGATGTCTTTGAGGTTGCATTTGAAGTGCTGGACGTAGACGGCGTCGAAGCGGATGATGGTCGTGTATAGGCGGATGTCGGCTTCGGTGATGGTGGAGCCGAAGTAATAGGGTCCGCCTTTGTTGGAGGAGGAGAATTGGGATTGGAGGTGGGATTCGGCGCGGTCGAGGGATTTGAAGAGTTGGCGGACGTTGCGTTCGTAGGCTTCTTGGGTGGTAGCGAAGCCGGATTTGTAGACGCCGTTGTTGATGTCGTTGTAGGTCCAGTCGTTCGTAGCCTCGATCTCGTCACGTAAGGACTCGGGGTAGAGATCCAGCTCACGGCCTGGAGATCCTTCGGGAAGAAGGGAGTCGAATCCGTGGTAAAGCATGCGGATTATCTCGGAAGATTCGTTATTCACAATGGTGGAAGTCTTCGTGTCGTAGAGGATAGGCACAGTATAACGTCCTTCATAGTTGGGTTCCGTATCATAATAGATATCTTGAAGGTGGGTGAAATTTGGATGAACGGGATCTGGTCCGGCATTCTCGCCTTCAACCTCGCCCTTTTCTGCGAATCGCCATCCTTCGTTCAGGGTCAGCATCAACCGTGAGGCAATTGAGGCAGCTCGACCGTACCTTTCTCCAACATCTCCCAATGGACAGAAGTGAATCCTATGTAATCTTCGAGTCCCTTCAGATTCCGGGCGATAAGTGTTCTGTGTGCTGGCAAGATATGAGTTTCATTCGACTGCGAGGCTTCAGACTACATACCCCATGGACAGGCATAGCTGATGTACAGATGATATCTTCCCTTCTCGGGAGGATACTTCGCATTTGTCTCCGTTGAGATCCAATCCCGGAATTTGGAAGTATGACGCTTGAACTCGCCGGTCTTATCTTTGGGATCAACCCAGTCGGTGATTTTGGCCTTCGTCTGGAGCACATGTCAATCAACAGCACAGCTCCCTGGCTGCAAGATTGCAGTACTTACAGACATGCCTGCGGAACCGGACGAGAAAGTACGAATGGGTGAAAAGGTAGACAACTGTGACAATAAGGACCTTGTACGAGTAAAAGTAGTTGACATGAAGCAGTGTATTTAAGAGTCAGGTAACATTATATGAAAGAAAAAGAAATGTCTTCTATATTTTCATTAACTTACTGGCCTTTTGTCATTGACAATTGTCTCCCGTTGCATTCGGCCGAGTGATTCGATGGTGACGATAATTAGCGGAGTTGGCCTTTGCCTCTGCCCGCTGACGCTCGAGACTTTCGTCCTGACAAAACGATGACTAATGTTGCATATCTCGAGCTGAGCGGCGGGGTAACATCACCATAATTCATAGACTCAGAAAATTAATCATCGCAGTTCTTCAAATAACGACTCAGTTAACGGTTTATTACATCTGCACCTAATCGCTGCCATCGTTCACTGCAATAAATGATAGATTTGATATTCCGACGCCAGCCAAGCTATAGCTTCTCGCATCCGAAAAATTCAATGTCCCATGTTCATCCACATTGGCTCGCAGCAAATGTGCCTTCGCCAGAACGTCTTTTTTCCTAAAACCGCCCAGTAGCCATTCTAAATAGTGACTCAGCAGACGAAAGCTGACGTACACGATCAAAATTGTAACTAGAGAGATGTTGACCCTCTACATTTTGGGTAAAGTTTGTCTAGACAGAGACTTCAACACGACCCTCGTTGCCTGGAGCACCCTTGGCCAAAGATGGGAGAAGGTATGTAATATCATCCCATGGATGTCTGTACAGACCAGTCCGCAATCTCTTTTGGTCAAGGAAGTGAGCGATGAGACCGATGGATCGGCCGAGAACGAAAAGACCGTTCAGAACACCCATCTTGAGGTAATCTTCGGCTTCCTCGGGTGAGAAAGCACCGCAGTTACGGAGCAGATCAACGAAGCAGACTGCAATACAGCCATCAACATTGAGGATCAAGTTGTCCTTCTTAGAAGTGGTGACAGTCTCAACCGCCAGAGCATAGTCAAGTAGCTTGTGCGATGGGAAGCTCTTCAACACGTACTCCTTGACGAGTTCAACCCGGAGGTCAGGGTTTTGCCTTGACTTGACACGGTGACCAATACCAGGGACTGCACATGGTTAGCTTAATTTTTCCCAGACCGTCGGAAGATGTAGAACTCACTCAGCTTGTTCTCTTTACGCATAGTGTCCACAAATTCTCTTGGGCTGAGACCCTTATCGTAAGCCTTGGTGAATTCCTCAGCAGCGCCATCCAAAGCGCCTCCGAATCTGGACCCAATAGTCAAAAGACCTGCAACTAATGATGAAATCAAATCCTTTCCGGCACGGGTTGTGATAATGGTGTTCATGGCACCAGATACAGCCGGACCGTGATCGGCAGTCAACATGAGGACCATCTCAAGGAACTTGCTGGCGTAGTTTGGTAGACGACGACGGAACCACAAAAGTGACATGACACCACCAATACCGATATCTTCCTTAAAGACATCCGAAATTGGCATACCGGCATAAAGGAGCTCTTGACCACGGTCGTCGGAAATGGTCGAAATGAAGGCAGCTGGCTTTCGGACAAGACCGAGCTCTTGAGCCCACGAGTAATCGATGGGGATCTTGGGTGGGATTGGTTCTGGAGCTGGTTTGATTGTGCCTTCCTGCACCAATTTCTGGTAGACCTTAGCGAGAGTGGCGGGCATTTCCTCGAAGGTGTCTGGGACATGGAAGCCAGCGTCGCTCATAGCCTTGTTCTTGTTCACCGCAGTCTCCAGTTGGGAGTTTGCGGACGCACCAGCGTGACCGAACTGAACCTCAGTCTTGAACATGCTGGCACAAGTACCAATAGCCCATGCGACAATCGGCTTGGTGATCTGACCGTTCTTGACAGCCTCAATGACCCGGTATTCCTCGACACCACCAACTTCACCGAGCAGCAAGAGGATCTTACATTCCGGATCGGCCTGATATCTGAGCAGGTGATCAATGAAAGAAGTGCCAGGGTATCTGTCACCGCCAATAGCCACACCCTCGTAAACACCATCCGTGGTCTGCGACACGATGTTGTTCAACTCGTTAGACATGCCCCCGGACTTGGAGACGTAGCCAACGGAACCCTTGCGGTAAAGCTTAGATGCGACAATGTTGTCCATCATACCGCCAGTATTGCCAATCTTGAAAGCACCAGGTTTGATACCACCAACAGTGGCTGGGCCGATAATTGTGACACCCTTGGCCTTTGCAGCCACCATAATCTCACGCGCTCTCTGCGGATCTCGTTAGTTCTGTCTATCTGGCGCAAGAGCTATGCTACTTACTCTTTCTGGCACACCTTCAGCAATAATGGCAATAGCTCTAATTTGTGGGTATTCGAGGAGCTCCATGGTTGAGCTGTAAACGGAACGAGAAGAAGCAAAATTGACAACGGTATCGACATCAGCATGCTTAGCGAAGGCCTTATCTACGGATTGGTAGACTGGCAGAAGCGTCTCGCTGGTTCCCCAGTACATCTTTGAGACGAATTGACCGCCGAATGTGTAGATAATACCTGCCACGGAAGGTGTGCTTCTTTTGCAGATGAAGTCGAAATCGAGCATGCCTTGTACAGCACGGGGTTGCATTCCACTAAATCGAAGCCGTCAGTTGAGGGAGTACCTCGAAACGCATAGCTGAACACTCACTATACGAAACATCTCGTCTTGTTGTGGAAAAGAGTGTGGGAAAGAGGGCTCAATGTCCTTGACGGCGCTTGGAACCGAGCAATGTTGTCGTTCGCAGAGATGTTGCCATTGGCATTCGAAGTACCATTGACGTGCGTTGGCACGCCGTTGGTCGGGGGGGCGCTTGCAGGCATGAGGGGAGATTCAGGAGATGCTTGAGGAGATGCTGGTATTTGCCTGTTGCCCATGATGTTAGCTATAGAATTCTGGATGAAGCACAAGTATGATCACAGGACAGTGACTCGGACTTTTAAGACAGCGCCTCCGAACAAGAAAACGGAAGAACTCCTGCAGACGAGATAACACACCTTTAGAGTACCTGAGAAAGACAGGATGGGAGATGTGTTGGAGGGCCGATGCGCCAGATACGGAAGGGTCGAATCGGACAGTATGGGACCAGAGAGGAAACAATTGCACAGTCAGCGATATCACCAACGGCAAGAAGTTAAGAAGCCTAAGTTGATGATTGATAGATCTTCGGTCTTCTTGTTGGGAAGCAAATGGGGATGTGAGACTTCGGGGGGGGGAAGCTCCAGCTAATCTACGGTGTTTCTATTTCTCCACGCCAGAAGCTCGAATCCGCGATTGCTCGACAACTTTTTTTTGTTTGAACCTTGCTCACCTTTCTTGGTTCCTGTTGAGGTGGTTAGCTGTCCGAAAACAGGATGAGTTGATACTGGTTATTACAATACCGGTAATGGGTGGTAGTACCGTAGTAACTTACCTCGGTCCCTCAACTCAATTCCGTCCGTACCTTACTTTGGCTCGTTGGCCTTGATAGGGGAGGGGGTGGTAGATCGGCAGCCATTTGACCCTGATTGTTTACCTATAAGTACATAAGGTACCTTATCTACCTTAGGTATCACATACATTTAGATCCTTTTATACTCGAGACATTCATTGGATTTGGTCTCCGCTATGAGCGACTGAGACTGAGCCTTGAGAACGATCATGTTGACTTTCGCAGACTGCTTGTATACGTAAAATGGTATCTTATCTTGCCCAAGTGACAGTAATTCGGCGATATTTCCCCAAGATCTTCAAGAAAGGGCCGAACAAGTCAGAGATCTACAATCGCATTATTGACTTTGGTACGATATCCAAACCAGAATTTCCTCGATACCCCGTAACTATGGTCGACTAGCCGAGTAGCTGAGATTAATCCTCCATACCACTCCATTCGGATACTTTTCACCCTGGAGTCGTACCACTCAACAGCCTCCTCGAAGGCCCTTCGCTTTCCATGGCTTGGTGGTCAGCCGGGGACTTCGGGCATCAAGTCAGCCCATCCTCATATTTCACCTCCTTTTGTTCCCTACGGAATCCGCACCGGACCCCGTCGCGGACACCATATCACGGTGAGTATAGGAGACGGATGATATACAGTACGTCTGGATGATGGTATATGCCGTGTAGCTTTAAGCAAAAGGAGAATGCTATATACAGAGTAGTCACTTGTCATAACAACTGAGTACAAGTTTGTATGAGGGGTACTCCAACAAATTCCATTGAGATTGACTCAAAAGAAGTTAACTGCAGGTCCTGAAGTTGTTGAGTGACGGGATTCATGGCTCGCCGAAATCTGAAAGGATCCCGCGCTCGAAGCCTCAAGCTCCTTAACAATAGGCTGAGATACACCTGGTCTTGGAAGAGCGTAAGTGATTCTAAAGAGACCAGAAGATGATCAATCTGTAATTTGTGGTCCGAAGGGAGGGCAGCCAAGGATTGCTTTATCTAACGTAGTAGGCCAATTCACTCCATTTCGCGACCGCGGACATTACTGTATGAAATATTTCAGTACAATACCTTACCAGACAAACACTCACCGATACTTGTAGGAGTTTAGAGGTAGGTACTAGGTACTAGGTAGATCTCACAGGCTTCCGTTAGCCTGACCTTCTCGCCGTTACTGTGAAAGGGCTGCGGCGGAGGAACGACGGGGTTGAGCTGAGGACCGTTAAGTTTAGTTTACAGCAGAGAATTAGTGCTATGCAGTAATCAAAACTTAGTGAGCCGTACGGAGTAACTCCAGGGTATCTAATCTAGTTGACCCAACATTTTCACTTTTGAGGTCCAAATCCTTTGCCCTGTTTGCAGCTCCTACTTCCGACAACAAAAAAGATCCCCGTTCAATTAATTACCTGACAAGCCAAAAAAAGTTGCTAGCCAACGCGGGCACCTTGATCACCACCGAAAGCTCTCTCCATTGGATCAACATTCGCAGACCGACAGCTTTCACCCATTTGATCCGTCACCCAATTTACTCGACTTCTACTCCATTTCTACAAGATATCCGGATCCTTTGATCTATTGAGGATTTGTGTTGTCCTCCAAGTTGTCGCATCTTTGACACCACGAACATTTGTTCCCCTTCTCCGCAATTCCATTCAACAGCTCCTAGACGACAACATCCTCCTTCACCATGTCCGCAAAGTCGATTCTCGAAGCTGATGGCAAGGCCATCCTCAGCTACCACCTAACCAGAGCTCCAGTGATCAAGCCAACACCACTACCACCGTCGGCCACACACAACCCACCACCAAAGCTAGCTTCCCTATTCTTCCCAGAAGACGAATCGGTCAGCACCGTGCTCGACAAAGCTGAGCAAACATACCCCTGGTTGCTTGCCCCAGGTGCCAAATTCGTCGCCAAGCCAGATCAACTGATCAAGAGACGGGGCAAGAGTGGGCTGTTAGCACTGAACAAGACCTGGCCAGAAGCTCGCGCCTGGATCGAAGAACGAGCGGGCAAGGAGCAGAAGGTCGAGACGGTCGTTGGTTTCCTCAGACAATTCCTGGTAGAACCATTTGTTCCTCATCCCCAGGAGACTGAGTACTATATCAACATTAATTCTGTCCGAGATGTAAGTCGCCAGAAACTTTCCTGTGGAAGCTCATTTCTGACATAAGCAGGGTGACTGGATTTTGTTCACTCACGAAGGTGGTATCGATGTCGGTGACGTCGACGCAAAGGCCGAGAAGATCCTGATCCCGGTGGATCTGAAGCAGTACCCGTCTAACGAGGAGATTGCTGCGACACTACTGAAGAAGGTGCCAAAGGGTGTCCACAACGTTTTGGTCGACTTTATCTCCAGACTATATGCTGTTTATGTTGACTGCCAATTCACATATCTCGAGATTAACCCTCTCGTTGTCATTCCCGATGAGCAGGCCACTTCCGCCGAAGTTCACTTTCTTGACTTGGCTGCCAAGGTCGACCAAACTGCTGAGTTCGAATGTGGTACAAAATGGGCCGTCGCAAGAGGTCCAGCTGCCCTTGGCCTCCCAAGCGCTGTCATTTCGACTGGTGGAAAGGTCAGCATCGATGCTGGCCCACCTATGGAATTCCCAGCTCCTTTCGGTCGTGAACTGAGCAAGGAGGAGAAGTACATTTCGGACATGGATGCAAAGACCGGTGCTTCATTGAAGTTGACCATTCTCAACCCAAATGGCCGTATCTGGACTTTGGTCGCAGGTGGCGGTGCTTCGGTTGTTTATGCGGATGCCATTGCATCTGCCGGCTATGTCAGCGAGCTTGCCAATTATGGCGAATACTCGGGTGCTCCTACCGAAACCCAAACCTACAACTACACGAAGACCGTCCTCGATCTCATGCTTCGAGCCCCACTCCACCCGGATGGCAAAGTTCTGTTTATTGGTGGTGGTATTGCTAACTTCACCAACGTTGCATCTACCTTCAAGGGTGTCATTCGCGCTCTAAGAGAAGTTGCCTCGGTGCTTAACGACCACAAGACTCAAATCTGGGTGCGTCGTGCCGGCCCTAATTACCAAGAGGGTCTGAAGAACATCAAGGCTGTTGGTGAAGAACTACAGCTTGACATGCATGTTTATGGCCCTGAGATGCACGTCAGTGGCATTGTTCCCTTGGCCTTGAGCGGAAAGAAGACTGACGTCAAGGAATTCGGTCAGGCTTAGAGCAGTTCACTGTCAGGGAAGACTGGGCAGAGAGGTTACTAGGGGACATGGTGTTCTAGTTTACGATAATCCATTTTGAAAAACATTCGGCTTAGAGAGCGCATCGATATCAGGAAACCATAAAGGGGAACTTCCGCTTGTCTTTCATCAACGAAGAAAGGGAAAAAGGCGGGCGCGCGCTGGAGTTGTATTGTATGCTTTGTTTTTCCGAATCGCTGAGATGACTTTTCTGCTAGTTCTCACTACCCACTTCCATGTTCCGGTATATGTTGTAGTTTAATTATCATTGTGTCAATGTCAACGAGATTGACGTCTCATACGAACGCCCTCTCATATCATGTGGTGGTGAATGAACCTTTTCGACAGTCTCTAGTAATTAGCTATCTATCTGGTATCTCTTATCTACCTACCTATCAGCATTTCTTTCGGCCCTGCGATTTACCTTACCCCCTATTCCTCCAGAAGTGACCTAATTACTATCCATCCATCCACATAAAAAGATAAGATAATTACCTGAAGATCGAGAAAGATTATCGGGCTTTTGTAGGGAATGAGATGATAGGATAAGTATGTGTATGGTAATGTTAATGGGTTTATATTTAGCGAGACGTGTATTGCGTGAGATTAGAGAAGGTACAAGCAATATAATTTGATCCTATGAAAGATATGAAAAGAGTGAACGAATGAATGTTTTTGTAGATGTTATCCTATGTTATCTTCTCCTAACTAACTTCTTTACGACGGCTTTGATTCTTTCTTTACGCCTTCATCCCTCTTCCCAAACATGCCCCGAAACCGAGTTGATATTCCCAGGAGAAGGATCCGTTTCATTCACGAGCCGGTCCGCGGCTTTGTGAGGCTTGTTTTGGGGTAGTCCCGTCTCGACCGGGAGTATTGAGGTTGAGGTCAGCGCTGCTGGTGGTGGTAGTAGTGGTTGGACGGTGGTGATGGAGATGTGTCCACGGAGACAAGTCAGGTGGTTCGGTGAGATAGCGAGTTAGTTGGGGGTTTGGTTGAGGGGAGAGGATAGGATGGTTGTTGACTGGAATCTGAATGGCCGTTGTGGTGCCATGGGAAGGAGCGGTCATGGTACGGACTAAGGTGCGGCCTGGGGTCTGGGGCCATGTGTTTGGGCGGTGTGTGGCTGAGGTAGGAGAAGTTGTTTGGGTTTGGTAACGTGTACGAAGAGGGTCAGGTTGGCATGTCTGCGCATGAGGGTCAGTAGAAGTCGTCTCACTCAGACTTAGAGCTTGTCCAGGGTGGTCAAAGAGCGTCTCGATGAAACGTTCGAGCCTGCATATGCGCAAAGACGAGGTGGAACTCTTACCATAGAGCCCCCAATACCCTCAAGCTCCGAGGTTGCCCAAGCGCCAACACCTCGAAGAGCCTGGGAGGTGGAAGTTGAGGGAGTTTGCCGTCTGTCATGGAATGTGGGTGTCATCATGATGGATGGTCTGGTAGACTGTTGTCCACGAGTGACCCAAGAAAGCAAGCACTATATAGTAGCCAACTTCTACTTTGTAGCAGCAGGTGAAAAGACGAAACAGTAGTAAACTTGAGAAGAGAGATGGCATGGAGAACGGAAGAGAACGGAGGGAAAGGGGTTCTTATGCTCTCTCATTGGGACTTTGGCATGTATGTCGTCGCCTTGAACCGGACCGGTGTGATTCAGGAGTAGAGCATGATGGATATGGAGGTACGCTAATGCAAGTCTGAGAACCAACATCACTTGAGTTAGCATAGATTCGGTCGTGCCTCTGGTTTCAATAGCCATTGGAACTTTGGCAAATGCTGGGGCCGCGGCGATAGATTTGGCTGCATAATGGGTGGTGATTGGGACTTTCGTATGGCACGAATGTTGCCTTTTCACGATGTGGACTACCATTGCACGAGGATATCGACGAGCGGAAATGAAGTGATTAGCACCTTGAAAATGTCTCCAGGATTTGATAAGTGCATCGGGACTTTCGAGAGTTGGAAAAGGGTACAAAGCTGAGGAAGAGGAGAAAGCAGATTGAATCCTGAATTGGGACTTTCGGGAAGCACTTGCCGGGTCAACAGGAGCCAGCCGCGATTTTGATATGTAGTCGAGAACGCCTGGACTCAACCGAAGACCATTTGATACATTGTTTCATTGTGATCAAGTTTGTTCGCAGATGCAACCGAAGGAGGTTGGAGGTCGTGAAAGTCCCACTGCCAAGGCGGTGTGATTGTATAAATTTAATGTCAATTTTCATTGGCCTGTCATCGATCTGTCATCTAAGGCATCATCAGTCTACTTTCCAGCCTAATGCCATGATCGTACTCAGCCATCGTCCAGAAATGGTCATTTCGATTAATTGGGCAGATTTCGCCGTTCTGATCATACCCTTTCATCGCTGAGTGAACTGGTCTGGCAAACATGTCACCCATCCTTGGTCTGGGAAACCAATGGGACTTTCAGTAACCAATAGAAAGATACAAGGTTGACCCCTACCACTTGTTCAGCCTTGTCATCTGTGTAATATCCTTTCTCCTCCTAGATATAAAGTGGTGGTCTCTCATCGCTCATGTTCAACTCTCTTTTCATTCCTTTTTGATTCGCATTTCTACACTGCGCATGCTTTCGATTCAGACTGGGATCCGTCCAACGTCTGGAATACTCTTCCCATTCGCAACTTTCGATTGTACATATGGTTGGCCACACAGACAAAAGCCTACCGGAGACAGAATGGGCGAAGAAGAAGGAGCTCTTACACAAGCTATATGTAGAGGAGTCACGACCAGTGTCCAAAGTCGTCGAGATCATGAGGGACCACCATAGTTTTCCAGCAACGTATGTAAGCACAGCCACTGACCATGGCCCCTGCTAATGTATGAAAGCGAGAAGATGTACAAAAGCCGTTTCACAAAATGGGGTTGGACGACGTACAATAAAGGCACGGCGACAGCCGGAAAGAACATACGAAGACGACAGCTGCACAGAGTTGCAGGAACAGTCAATCAGCGGCCGCTTACAGAGAGACGTATCCTACCTGTCAAGGAATCGCCTTGCATAAATCTACAACTTAGGCCACCAACAGATCGGGGAAATGCTTTCTCAACGACATCAATGCGCGGGGTCCATGAGGGTTTAGTACAAATTGAATCGAGAGAGCGTACCTCCTCGTTCTCCTTTCAGTTTCACGAGCTCTCAGGTGTGCCTTGGGTTCCTGTTGCGACAAATCAAAATTTATGTTCCAGTGATTTGATGGAATGGTCGGCCGAACCATTAGAACCTAGCTGTAACGCTGGCTGTCTCTCGCTATCAACGAATGACTATGAGGTCACCGTCGATACTCATCAGGGCTTTGCAGACACTGATGGAATGCCTGTAGTCTCCTCAGGCGCTATTGGAACTATAGCCACGTTGGCTTCCGGAGCCGCGGATTCCGTAAGCCTCACGTCACAGGTCTCGATTTCCCTCGATGGTTATGCATGTCGACTACAAGAACACAACCGGAACTTTCAGCATGGAAATGGAGCCGGGGATGAGTCGCAGGCTGATGATGCAGGGAATCAAGAAGTGAACCCCTTTTCCCCTACGTACCTCAAACAACTTGCGAGGTCATTCTGGATCCGAACACAGCTTGAATATACTCCATCCGCTCCAGATGAATTTACTGCTGTTGAGAACCTGTTAGTATCCCTTGAGACATACTACCGCGCAAACTTGGAAGGTGAAAGATGGTACCTGAAGGACTCCCGGCGGTCAGTGACAATTGAGCCCAGCGTGAAGGATTTGTCATATCGATTTGAGAGGGAGCTTGAATTAGCTCTTCTGTATCCCGGAAAACGCGGTGTTTTCTACATGAATCGGGCATGCGCCTCGCTGACAAAGGCGCTCATTTTGGATGACCCTTTAATCCTCTTATATATTTTCTACTTCATGATTAGGTTTCAGAGAGAGCCGCCGGAGGCCACATCATTGTCAAAAGTCTTCATGGGATACTTCCATGACATTGTCTCTCTCGTATGCCAAGAGGCCTGTCATCCTTTGGTGCAGTTGTCTAGACTGCTAATCAAGTCTTGTTGTGATCAAGGTATCTTGCTGGTGCTGCTACAATTGAGTCGGGACATTTTCTGTCAGCAGCTGACAATGCAACATCAGGATGGCATTCTTAGTCAGACTTACTATTTGCAACTTTCAGATCCAAGTTCAATCTCATCATGGGAAGCCCTCTGCACAAGGGCACGGCGGTCACTTGGGGTACATTCTCCCATGAGGAGATATTGCTGCTCCCATCTGTCAGCTCTTTATGTGAATGCTGGGCGTTATGCAGAGGCAATTGCCCTCTTTGACTTCGAAGAAGAGTTAGCATATATTGCTGAGGTCACCGATCTTGATGACCTACTTTCGGCAACAAGATTGTTGGAGCCCCTACTCTACTGCCGTGAAAATTCACGTTGTCTTCACTTCTGTGAGGAAATTATTCGAGCTTTGGGTTCCATCAAAACCAATCTAAATACTAGTCAGTCAACTTACATCTACAAGACCTTGATACGGGTATATGAAGTACTTGAGAAACATGAAGAGGCAGACTCAATCCGAGAAAGACCACAAGTATTTGAAGCAGAAGAGGAAAAGATGATAAGTCGGGAAATGGAAAGAATGCGGATCGAAGCTGAGGCTGACGGTGTCTTCTTGGGGCAGTGACGGCCGATGAGGAAACCAAAATCTCTTCGCAAGTCTGGCAACAACGCGAACCAAATTGACGAATGGTAACTTATCGGGAAACACTCTAGGGCGTTCAGGATACCTCAACTACAAAGATATGGCTTTCAACATACTTTTTCCAATTTCTAAACATCGCTTTCAAAACACCCCCCTCCCATTCCCCTTCCTTCTCCCCATCCGCCATCTATTCGCCCCCTATCTACCTAAATTTCCACTCGACGCTATATCATATCTCATTTACTATATACAAATAAATTCAGTATCCATCCTATGACTTATCATCTTATATCTCCCATCATCTCCTTAGCACCTCCCTCCCTCAACCACCACCAACATCAACCCATCCCACAAATTGCTCTCTCTCCTCTCTATACCATCCCGTGGTATTTTGTTGATTACAACAGTTTCCTATAATAAAAATCTCAATATGTCAATGTTTTATATCGATCGACCTTCAGTGACTAGGAAAGGAAAGGGGGAAAATGTAGAGATTTAGTCTCGCTATGTATGTGTTGTTTTGATCTCCGGTCGTACCGTTACGTATTTTATTTACATTGCTAGTTGTTTGGGATGTAAATTAGTTCCCTGTGTTAGGGATGGATACTTACCTAGATAGGTTGATAGGGTAGGTAGAGGCGTATATAAGCACGCACGAGAGTAGAACCGTAGGTAGGTAGGTATGTAAGTACAAGGACGATGAGGAGGAAGAGGAAGGTAAGGGAAGAGAAGAGGATGGGGACCTAGCTAGAGTGGATAGGTTATATGTGCACTATTTTGTGTATGTTCGGAAGTAGATATAGTATGTGGATATTGGTAGATTTTATATTCATAGCAAGGTAAGGTAGGTAGACAGACTATAGACAGGTAGGTATGTAGAGTTACGTATATATATATATATCTCTCTGGACAATCGATTGTCAAGATTCCTGTACTCCCTAGCCGTAACCAATCGATCTACATTAACTACAGCAGCGCAACAGCGACAGCAGCTACAATAGCCCCAGCACCAGCACCAGCAGCGCCAACCCTAACTCCCGTTGCAGAGCCTTGGTAGGAAGATGCGGAGGCGCTGGGTGCAGCAGAGGCAGAGGCAGAAGATGCGATCGATGCGGCTGCGGACGAGAGACTGGATGAGACGGCGGCGATGGAGGAGGAGAGGGTTGAACTTGCAGCTGCTGCGATGCTGGATGATGATAATGATGATGATGAAGGTGAAGATGAAGATGTGGTGGACATGGGTGATGATGATGATGATGATGATGATGACGGGATTGGAACTGGGCTGGAGGATGTTGCTGAAACTGACATTGATGAAGATGATGCCATCGATGAAGAAGCCGGAGGTGGAGTAGAGGAAGAGCCCGGAGTAGCAACGATGCTACTAGAAATAGAAATCGGAACGCCGACGGATTGACACGTGTTTTGCACAGCTGTGATGGTTGCAGCTTGGTCTGCGGGACTGCAGGCGGCTTGGACACATGGGGTGACTGAACCGATTAGGCCGGTCTTCGTGCAGTGGCAGGCGAAATCGGTGAGGGAGGAACAGCCATCGGCGCCGAGGGCGGTGACCAAGCAGTTCAGCTGTAGGATGGTTGTTAGAGGTGGTAATTCAGTGAGGAGAGATTGAAGCTTGAGGAGCACGTACGGCACAGGATGGGATGTTTGGGAGCTGGGCATTAGCCACGGTCACAAGGGCGACGGCAACAGTAGTGTATGACACGTGCATCTTGATTGATGTGATGAGGTTTGCAAGTGCTCCGATAGTCTGATTAATAATTGGATGCTTCTAATGGACCTGAGGTTGGAACAGAACCGTTGCACAAGAAAGAAGATCTTCTGGAAAGTCAATGGAAGTCAGAAAAAGACAAGGGACAGCTTCAATACGCATGAAGAGGACCAGCCTCTCTTATATACCATCTCAATTTCTTCCAGCATACCGAGGTCCTCCCTCCCTCACTGGGCAGTCCATGACTCAATGGAAAACAACAAGGAAAACAAGCATTGACATCTCGTCTCATCACATGCACATGCCAATGAGTGAGCATTGATCCCTGAAAGAGTGCAGATTTCACAACGGTCAAGCAACGGGATACCGCGGCTCTCCGCATTAGGAGGAATGGGCCTAAACTGGGGTAAAGAGTACCTAGTCAGAGCTGGGGTAAAATAAACAGTAGTTCGTGCAATGATCGACAGAAGAACACAGACGAGACAATAAGAGGAAAGATGAAGGCTGCCTAACAATCCCCTGTCTGATGGTTACACGAGGTCGTCACAGCAAGTAAATGACTGGTCATGTTCCTTGAACGACGATCGAATGGGATCCGAAGGGCTGGACGTATATCCCGATCAGGTAACTCCGAGAACAAATCCGGCTATAAAGTAAGTATCGTTACAACCAACATCAGCTAGGTGTGTAACTTAGTCAAAAGCAATAGTCAACCGAGGGAATTTGTATCAGGATGTGATGGAATGATGTTAGTCCGTCAAGGTTGATGTGGATTGATTTCCCCGCAATTGGACGTAATTGGACAAACACCCCGGAAGAGAAAGGAGGAGAGAGGAGGAGGAGGAGGAGGAGGAGGAGGAGAGAGGGAAGACCGTTGGTTCTCTCGGGGTTCATCTCAGGAACCGAATAAGCTGGTGAGATTGATTAATTATTCTGGTTTTTACTTATTCAGAAACGATATTCAAACAGACCTAGGTCTCGGCTATCTGTTATTGGTATACATCAACGACGGGCAAATGCTTTCCGAAACATTCGAGACGCAGAAGCAAAATGAAGAGCTACAATCGAACCTCTTCAAAGATTCGTCTCGCATCTTACTTTCACTTGGGAAGATTCCGTAACCCCGGATCGGGTGGTTCACAATTAACGATCACAGACTGAAGCCTCAGGCCCTTGAACTACCAAATGCCAAATGGGGATAGCAAAGAAATTTAGGAATTTTGGGGTGATCCTTGGCACTGGAATTCTGATAGCATCACGTGAGTCTACATCGCATCCACATGGCGAGCGTCAGTGCAATTCCCTGCATCTGCAAATCCTCCTCTCCTTCAGCTTGGAATATCGCTCTTTTGTTGCTCGAAGAGATATCTTGATCCTTCGAGACGGATTGAACCGAGGTAGGCATCGCCGGTCGAATATGTCGTCGCTTGGTAGCTGGATCTAGTACTACGTAGTATGCGTTGTCTTTGCTCAGCGAGTCAGTCATGGTAGCTGCGGTTGGAGATCTCAAATGATAGCTACTACTACGGTACGTAGTACCTGATTTACCTTAGCTTATCACTACACAGTATCATGCAACTCTCAGTCTGCTTATCTCGTCATGACCCACCTCATCCCTCGAAGTACATAGTATAGTATCCTGATAAGGATGGTAACGGGTCGCGGCGCCTACTACGTAGTATCGTAATGGCGCTGAGTGCTGGTCCTACTACGTACCTAGTAAACCAGTTCTTTCCTTCCCTGCAAGCTTCTTGCAATAGAATTGTTGATGTTCTGCCAACGTCCTGTGTTGAGCTGCCCGAACAACGTTTCACAGTGACGGTGGATAACCTCCTTCTTGATGTCTACTGCCATGCACTTACCGAGGTTGCGCAGCAAAACGGGCTGTCTAACGTGTCGCAAACGTCGCAAAAAGTGCGACGAACGACAACCACGGTGTGGAGGTTGCATCTATCATCAGCTCCCTTGTATATCGCGGACGCATGTCACAGACAGGCGTCATTCGAAACGATCAGTTGCCTTGAAATTAGAATTGGATGCAACGAGCCCCGGAGATATGGTTCTAGCTGCGCCGTCACCGTCATCCGCGACCTCGTCCGCCTCTGTCGGCGTCGACGGAGAAACGAGTCAGGTGAACGACTCCGACAATGTGGGTATTGCGTCCTACAAACCTGCTTCGCCGCTGCACAATAGCTACGTCTGGGTTCCAGCCGACCTGGACCGGGAGAACGAACGAATGCTGTTTAATGTTTTCAGGTCGCACTTCATACCGCTATCTGTTCGTGCCCATGCCGACAGCACATATGTGCACCTGACCGACATGTACCAGACGGGATTTCAAAATCGAAACGTGATGAGATTATTCCTAGGGATCGCTGCGCTTGATCCATCTGTGTCCAGCCATAGCCCCGCCAGATCTTTACGCGCCGTATCTTATTATAACTCAACCATCAAGGAAATCCGACGTACAATCGATGAGAAGGGTGTGCAGGGAACAGAAGACTGGCTGTTGACTGCCACAGCACTTATGGCTCTGTATGAGGTACAGCCTTCACGTTCCATCGAAATACGCGCGCTAATATATCATGTCCAAGGAGCGCACCTCCCAGCAATTCTGTAACGTGTTGGTCCATCTGAAAGGTCTTGCTCAACTATTCAAACTCCGCAAACAAATGCGAGTCAGATGGGACCCTCTATCGCCGTTTCAGCGAATCGCGGTTGAGATGTTCATATACAATTTGATCAATATGTCCCTGTTGGACGGCGCTGCTGTCGGAATGCTGGCGTCCTTCGACTGGGACGATCTAGGAGACTACGAGCAAACACTGCCTTCTCCGAATGCTTCATTGCTCGCAAACTCCCCGATACTTGGCCCGGCTCACCATATCTACCGGATCCTCTTCGAAGTGACCCAGTTGAGAGGCCATGGTCCTTTGAGCGACTCCGATGCAGTACGGGCAGCCGATCTGGAGGATCGACTCATCCAGATGCAGATAAGCCTGGGCCAGTCACTTGACACGTGTCAAGAGTCTGATGAGTGGCAATGTACAGAGGGAGCTTTGCTGTACGTTTTGACAGCTCGAATATTCTTGTTCAAAATCATGCACCGTGAAGTCCACTCAACTCATCCGGTGATCGTACAGCTGGCAGATGAGGCTGTTAACGTGTTGGGACGGTGCGTCGTGAATGTGCCATGTGCGTCCTATTTCTGCTGGCCGTTGACGATTTTGTCCTGCACGGGGAATGATCCAACCCTTGTTTCTCTCGTCAGAGCAAAGCTCAAAGATATGTGGAACGCCTCGCTCATTATGCATGTCAAACGCACAGAAAACATCATCGAGCAAATCTGGACGTACACCCCTTCAACCTTGGATAATGGTAACAATGGAGCCAGTATAGTCAAGCGTGATATATTGGATTGGCTCTTGGACCCGGCCGGCTTACTAAAGAGTTGTTTCAATTCTTATCGCCACAGCAACTTTCTACATTTGACGCAAACCAGTTGATGCAGACGACCAAACGGTGTCATGGCCATTGAACTATCTGTTGAATCGGCCGCTGGGCACTACTCGGCTATCACCTAACTGGGTACACCTTCCGACCAGCTGACTTGACCGGAGGGATTTTACATGTTGATGACCTCAAGTTGTCACCAAGTCACCACTTCCATTCAAGATTCGATCTATGATCCTGGCAGCTCGCACACATTCCTCATCTTGTAAGGTGCGCGCAAGAACTTGCACAGCACATGGCGCGCCGTGGTTGAGCACGGGGTCATCTATCACACATTGTTAGCAGAGATGACCAATGCTATGGTAGCCGGTGGAATGAAAACGTACAATCTGGACCAACAGCTGGTTGTTCAAAGGTGAGTGGATCTGAATCAAGATCTTTGGATGATTGCATATAGGGAACGATGATCCCAGGCATCTGAAAGAATCGGACAAAATCAGCAATCTTCAATCTTCAAATACCCCAGGAAATGGCAACAAACGGCATCACATACATCAACAAGGTTGAAGGAACCAGTGTAGGGGATCCAGTTCCAGGTATCATGCGCAACGGCAGTACATTGCGCGGGCGGGGCCAAGAGCACATCAAGGTGGCCATCCACGAAAGCTCTCCTCCAATGATCACTGAATTCTGACCGAAGACGATTCATAGCTGCAAGCTCCCTCACCGTGAGTTCTTTTGACTCACCCAGTGTACCCAGGGTATTCATCTTAACGAGCGACTGAACAAATGGTTCCTTGCCTTCATCGACAACGCGCAATATTGTCTGGTCTGGATCCGCTTGATAATACCGAAACAGCAAATCGGTCGACATACTGATACTGTGCTCGGGGTCATGTGGAATTGGAATGACAGTGTGGCCGGCAGAGGTTAGCTTCTCCGCGGCTGAGGAGAGAGCCCTGCGTACGGGTGGATGCAAGGGATACTTCGGGTCTTCAGTTAATAAGCCAATGGTCAAATGTCGGCTCAGGTCAGGCAGACGTCTCCATGGTATTGCATGAACAGCAGCGTCGTATTTCCAAGGCTCCGCAGAGGCAATGGATTCCATGAAGCATTCGATATCGTCCACGCTGTGACATAAGGGCCCCGCACCGCCCGAAAATGGAATATATCCGTACATCACTCCTTCGGTCTGCCTTGAGTAAGGAACTCGGCCAGAGGACGGCTTGAATCCATAGACCCCGGTGCACGCTGCCGGCATACGGACGGAACCACCAAAGTCTGTGCCGATTCCGATAGGAGAGCCGTGGAAGGCAGCTAGAGCACTCTCGCCTCCGCTGGAACCGCCCGCAGTCAGGCTTAGATTGCGGGGATTCAGAGTACGACCAAAAACGTTGTTCTCCGAGTCGCAAGTCTGACGAGGCATTAGAAGCGTTCCTGCTTGCTGCTAACCCTTCTACGCTTACCATCATTGTTTGTGGCACATTCGTCTTGACATAAAGGACGGCGCCCAAATCCAAAAGGACGTCCACGACAGGCGTATTTTGCGTCTTTGGAGGGTTTTTCAAGAATGCGACGAGGCCAATGGTGGAAGGAAGACCTTCCAAGTCAAAGCAGTCCTGCCGCGATTCATATTGTCAGCGGGCGACGACACGTGTATCTGTGTCGGCTTGTTGATGCATACCTTGATGCTGAGCGGAAGACCATGGAGAGGTCCCTTGGGTTTCTTGTGAACCTTGATATACTCATCGAGAAGACGCGCAGCGCTCAAAGCTCGATCAAAGAAAATTTCGGTCAGGCAGTTCGTCTGCATCATCTTAGTTGGCCGTTGGATGCGGAGAAGCGACTTTACAGCGGACGTACCAGTTGATGGGCAATTGCGGCTCTTTTGCAAAAAGCCAGAGTTACTTGTTCAGAAGTAAGCTCTTGCGAGGCTAATTTCTGAAGCAATTCTCGAACGGTGTATTTCTCGGTGATGGTTAGCTCGAGTTCAGACAGCAGCCCGGACTTTCGAGGGAGATCCAGTGCGAGTACGTTGGTACTCGCATTCGGTCCTAACGGAATGCTTTCCAGCAAAGATTTTGGCAAGAGCCAGTCGGAGGGAATCGAAGCAAGACGCTGTTTCTGCTTGGCAGCAGCCGCTTCCTGCCAGGATAAACCGGTATCCGTCATTTTCACTCGGTAGAAGACAAATAATGAAGTTGATGTTGCACAGAAGTAAATGGATGACACAGATCAGACTCTTTATGTACTGGCGGGCGGATGCAACAACGGCATTCTGTTACCACTGGCATACATCGTCAATGGGGCCAGGTCTTGCCTCTCTGGTTGCTTGATCCGGTCGCACTTCTTGCACATCCGATCTGTCTCGATAACGAAGCGTTCATCAGGATGCCGACACGTCGTTATCTCGTCCAATGAAAGACATTTGCGTCCAAGCGTATGGATTTTGTATCCCTTAGCGGGGTCTCAACACCCTCCGATGAAATCAGAGCGGAAACAGGGGACTACAATCTACGTACTTCATCCTACATAGCTAGTCAATCTCGACATTTGCCTGTCCGACGATTAGTTGGTTGCCCTCTTCCCTATCTCGGGCAGTTCGTCACGCTGCTATACCTGAAATGCCAGCAAATGGGTCGTCAAATGGCAAGAAAGGGGCGTGGGTGTCTGCTTGATGTACCTCCATCGGGGAAGACGCAATCGATTTCCCTACCTAGGTAGGATAGTGATTGGTCACTACCTAGGTACAACGGACGTAGTAAAAAGCGCTATGCAGTATCTTATCTTGCGTCGGAACTTAGATTGACACTAAGGCGCAAATGCATCTGATTGGCTAGATAGACCTTACGTTCCCCAGGTTCGGGTCCAGGTCTAGTTTCACCAACCGACATGACTATCAATTATCAGAACGCGAGTGATTCGAAAGGCTTGAGGACTGTCTTCTCCTACATATATAAATGTGAATCGAAGCCATGGATTGGCTCATGCGGCATTGCCCTTGACCTTTGATTCTCTACTTCGACTGTGCCAACCAACCAGTCAAAATATGTCTTCCACAGAACCCTCGCACGAATTCGTCCCCGGGACAATACACCTGGTGGACGTGGACGGTAACATGCACGCCCTTCACGCCGATGGCAGCCGGCGTGACATTGTGCTGATTCCTACCCCGTCTGCTCACCCGGATGATCCTCTGAACTGGACTCCTCGACGAAAACTTGGGTCTGTCTGTTGTCTGTGTGTGTAAGTGTCGGCTCTCTCGTCCCATCCCCAAGGCCCCCGTTCTTTCGTTTTCGACCAACGGGGCTGACATTCTTCCTGTGGCCGTTCGTCATACTCAGCTATATTCTCTCTGTCGGCCTTCCTTCAGCAGCCATTTACTCGATCCTTGTGCCGATTTCCGATGTGACAGGGCTCACGGTGGCGGATTTGAACGCAGGTACTGGGTATATGTTCCTAGCGTTTGGTTGGGGATGCCTCCTGTGGCAGCCGCTGGCCCAGCAATTTGGCAAACGTCCAGTATATCTGCTTTCGACATTGTCAACCATGGTTCGTTTCCGGTTCTCTTGTCTGCTGTTCCTGTGGCGTTCCTGGGAGAGGCAATATTTCTGATAATTGACACTACACAAATTGTCTAGGCGATGATGCTCTGGGCTCCGCATACAAAGAGTAATAATCAGTGGATTGCGAACAAAGTCCTCCAAGGACTGTTTGGCGCTCCCATCGAGTCACTCTGTGAGATCTCCATCTCGGACGTTGTACGTACTCACCTGCCAGCCTCCCCTGCTCAGCTCAGACTAAATGATTTCGTGTTCAATCAGTTTTTTGCCCACCAACGAGGAACCTATATGGGTATATACGCGCTGTTCATTGCGGGAGCCAACTTTGCAGCACCAGCCATGGCAGGTTTCATCAATGACGGACAAGGATGGCAATGGGTTTTGGTAAGTACTTGTTGCACCAAGTACTGAGCCAAGTCCAAGAAGAAAGCTGATCCATCTCTTAGTACTGGTGTGCTATATGCAGTGGCGCTGGCTTCCTGATATTGTTCTTTTTCATGGAAGAGACCAATTTTCGCCGTGGTGACGTCCCACTCCTGGGCGTTGAGCCGGAGGAAGGGACCCCAGATACTGAGACTGTGGAAGCCATTTCGGCAAAAGAGACCGTCATCGACCACCCAGAGACACCCCAGCGAATCCAAGGCGATTCTCCTATGACAGATGTCTGCCAATTACATTCGAAAAAGTCCTTTCTACAAAAAATGCAGCTCTTCCAGCGCGAAGACCTCAACAGGAGAATCCGAATGAAAGGGATGATCCTTCGACCGCTCATCTTTGTCACCTTTCCTGTCATTTTCTTCAGCGGCTTCATGTACGGTGCAGTACTCTGTTACTTCAACGTGCTGAATGGGACCGCATCGTCGATCTTGTCGGCTCCCCCGTACAATTTCTCATCCAGCATGGTTGGGTTGACGTACGTGGCTTGTGTGATTGGAGTGATCCTTGGGTAAGTGATGTCTTGTGATGCGAACTATCATACCACTGAACAAAAAGAAATTGGTGAATGAGAAAAGCAAAAAGAAAAGGGCTGACTCCAAAATGCACAAATACAGGTCATATTACTCGGGTCCCATAGGTGATATGTTCGTTCTCCGCAAAGCCCGGCATAACAACGGCATAAGAGAGCCTGAGCACCGTCTTTGGCTCTACTGTATTCTGCTGATCCTTACTCCCGGCTCCCTGCTTCTCTGGGGCATCGGCGCTGCTCATCAGGTTCATTGGTTCGGATTGGTATTTGCCATGGGTGTACTTGCCGCTTGCATTACAATCGGCTGCCAATTGCCTATCAGCTATTGTATCGATTCATACAAGGCTTTGGCCGCCGATGCTATCGTCACTGTCATCATTATTCGAAACACAATGAGCTTCGCCGTGAACTATGGGTAAGTCAACTCTCACTGGCTATCCCCGCCTTCCTTTTGGGACTGGTACTGGTACTGGTACTGGAAAAGCGAATTTCTTGTTTTTCCCCCTCTACACCCTTTTTTTTAACGGACCTTACTGACATTGTTCGTGTGTGTCAGTATAACGCCCTGGGTAACAGGCATGGGCTATCAAAACGCCTTCATCCTCGCCGCTTTCGTCTCGTTAGCACAGATGTCTCTCGTCTTTGTTTTCATCGTCTGGGGTCGTCGGATGCGGAAGGATAGCGTTCCTCGGTATTTGAAGTATTTGAAACAGATCGAAGATGAGGGCGACGACCAAAATGGTGGTGGCGGGTTTGGTGGTAAGCATTGAAGAGGCAAGTCGTTGGCTGACTTCGTTGGTCCCTCTCCTGAGATACCAATATGGATCTGTATATATATACAACTACTGCAGTATCAACATTACCTACCTACCTAGGTAGGTACCTAGGTACCTTCCTAAACTCGGGGTGGTTAGGTCCGGTCAGGCTTAAACAATAAATTCAAGGCAATCTAAAATACTTGTCGCTTCAGCCGTGCCAGCCAACGTCTTCCTATCCTTCCTCTCTCTCTAATATCATAGAGACTCAAATATCGCTCTTGGTCCCTTCGTTTTCAATGGGTTAAGATGGCCTTATTATAGTGCTTAAGCCTGGGGGCCATTGATCGATAATGCAACAAGTACAAGTAATAACGAGACGCTCATGCAGACGTGTCGCTGGACGGTTGTACCAAAACAATTGAATCGGTGCTTCAGGTTCTCCTCCTCAAAGCTGTCGCAATGTCGACTTCTTTCCCATCTCTCCAGAACCCGAGAACCATCGGTGGCCGTCCGGGCTTTCCATCCCGAGGCAGCTCGTTCAAGAACATCCATCTTGTTCGGTCCTTGTAACCTTTTGCCTGCCAGTCGTTCACGTTACTGTTCGGCGGGGATGAGTTGAGTAGCGGTAGGATTTCGAACAGTGCCGGATCATGTGCTAAACAGAGAAAAACGTCGGGTGATGCATCGAATACCTTGAGCGAGCTGACGCTTTGATTGGCCACTTCGGGGTCTATGTAGGCGCTTCCGGGGGCTTTGCTAACGGTATAGTACGATGTTGTCCGCTTCTCCTCTTCGATCGGTGCTGGATGGCATGTCCCAAAGATCGAACAAGGACAGGGACTCGGGAAATGCGGATCAAGGCCATGGATGGTTGTATCGAGCGTTTCCGGTAGCGGAATATACGGTGATGGCCGCAAGCTTCCAGCAAAGTGACAAGAGTCGGCACCGAGAAGCATAAAAGTGGTAGCTGTTGTTCGAGCAAGACCACAGAGATGGCCGATGGCGTGACCTGGAACGTCCAGGAGGTAGAATGACCCATCTCCAAAGAAATCAAAGGCATTGAAATTGCCGATCTTGCTTTTACCGTCAAAAGTGATTTCTCTCAACTCTCGGCCGCTGCATACCATCGTCAAGAAATGAACAGCAAAAGGAACGAGGTCTCTCGACGATGTAGAGGTCTTGACTTACCTATAGTCCGTTTCCAACAGTGGCGAGTTAGGATTTGTTGGGTATCCAGGCAAAAGATTTGCTTTGAATCCGGGTCCAACAACAAGTTCAACGGAGGGATCAAACTTCGAGACGTCTCCGGTATGGTCGAAGTGCCAATGACTAAATCGTTTCCAATCAGCATTGTTTAACCATAGGACTGCTATGACTGTACGGACCTCCATATGATACTCGTGAGATCCCCCATCTCAACCCCCGCATCCCGCAGCACCTCATCCACATTCTTATCAACCCTCATCCCCTTCACATTCACCGACTCCTCAAACCTCCCCGTCAGAAACGGCGAGTAATTCCAATAGTCCTTTCTCGCACCGGCATCGAACAGGACCTTATTTCCCGTAACTGGGTGCGTCAGTAGGAATGCCATCGTCGGGCAATTGTAGACCTCATGGCCTGGCAGTACGGGGCTCAGGAAGTTTTCCGATTTGACGTAAAGTCTGAGTGTTGTGTCTACTGCCTGGACTTGCACGATCGATGAGGACTCTGGGATAGAGAGCGCGGGGGCTTCTTTTGGTTGTAGTTTGGCCATGGTTGGGATGGTCTAGCAAGCGGCTCTCTGATGATGCTATGTGTGAGAGAGAGAGAGATAAGTCTTCTTTTCCCAAACCTAGGGTTTGCTTCTAGGCAATGAATCTTGTCTACGTGGATAGCGACGACATTCGTCATGGCTTGGGGAGACTTTCGTAGATTCATTAGCTTGGACGGAGTCTAGGCTAGGTCAAATAAGCGTAGGATGCCTTATCATGATGTAGGAGTTATAGGGCGATAGACTTCGGGTTGACAGCCGAAGTAGTCGGCGGTCAGCATCCGCGGAATAGTCGGACTGGCTCCTGAGGAATCGATATCTTGGAATTATTGCAATAATTATACAGGTAGAATTTACGACTTAGTGGTCTGTTTTAGAGCTTGGTACTATGCAGATGACGATTTGTATTTTTACACTAAACACTGAATGCATAGCCCGGTCGAGCTCCAACGCTATCTACGAGGTGAGATCTTACACAGTCACTGGAGTGCTCTCCGATACGGCAACATTGGCAGCATGTTTCGTATCCAATCCCACCAGCGCCCTGAACCCGTCCTCCGCAGCCTGCACATCAGCAGCTAGGTCGTGGAACCAGATCGACGGCAGCCTCTTGTTGGCCTCCTCGGTGATCTTCTGGAAGTCGTGCCCGAATTTCGGGTCGACGAGATAATACGCGAGGCCGACTTCTTTGCTCTCGCGGACGACTGCTTGTGCGCGTGGTCGCCGGATGGCGTCGTAGACTTGGAAGGCTTTTTCGAGGTCGTCGGGGGAGCGGACCAAGCTCAGGACTTTGGATAGTATTAATGCGTCTTCGAGTCCTTGTCCGGCACCGGCTGCTTGGCTTGGACTACTTGCGTGCGCGGAGTCACCGAGCAAGCATATGCGACCATTGTAGTATGTGGGCGTATCTGGATGATGGAAGAGCGGCCATCGCACTGGTTTGACGTACTGATGGATCCGTTAGTCATCCGACGTCGCAACAATAGGAACACTTACATCGAGAAGCTTGAACAACCTGTGATCGAACCCAACGAATTCCGACATCATCTCTTCCCGTGACACTTCCTTGGCTGCTTGTTCGCCTTCCCATTGTTTCGTATCTTGCATGAATGCGACAATGTTGACTTCACTTCCTTTCGATATTGGGTACATGGCCCAGCCTCGTCCTTCGACCATATACCATCTGGCATCCAAGGCGTACTTGCCAATGATGTTCTTCGCGTCCTCCATTGGCGCAATACCCCGATAGACATAGGTGTGATTGTACTTGGCAGGGACTTCTTCAGGCCACCGTGATCCCAGGACCGCTTTCCTGCTCATCCCTTTGATCCCATCGCAGCCGATGACGGTATCAGCCTTGATCGTCTCGCCATCTGCAAATGTAACCGACACTTTTGGCCCAATCTGCTCCATGTTCGTTACTCGCTTGTTGAAAATGACGGAACCTTCCTGAACGAGGCTTTTCATGATATCCAGGAGAGCTTTCCTGTGTGCGCTGCTTCTCGTGAATTTAGGATGTCCAACGGAGCCACCGTGCCATCCACTTTTCGTGCCCAGGCCTTCTTCTGCTCCTAGGATTTCAAATTGTTCGTGGAATTTCTCCGGCGAGGTATTGCCAACCTTGACTTGATCGTACATTGCCGCAAAGGTCTCGTCCATGAGTTCCATAGCCTTCATTGCATTTGGACCCATGCCAATACCAGCTCCGACGGCGTCGAACCGTGGTGCTGCTTCGTATATGACGCATGGCACGTTGCGCTTCCGAAGACCGATTGCGAGTGCAAGACCACCAATGCCAGAACCAATGATGGCAATGGAGACGGCTGGTTCAATAGACCCCATACTGATCAAATAGTACTTTGAGTAAGGCTGTATGAACTGGTATGTCTTGGAGAGTGGACGGACGTTCTCTGTGAACACGGTTCTTGTTCAATGTCAACATACCCAATGCGGTATTCGCCGCCAGCTGATCCATCGGCGTAATGGGTCAGGGAAAAGACCATGGCTTCCGCCCCTCATCAAATCTAGCCAGACACTTTCCGATGGTGATTCAACGATGGAGTTCAAGATTGGTATGCTATACGAAGAGATAGTGATCTGACCAATCATGCAACTACCCGAATGCACATCATTTAGGACGAAGATGTGGAGACGTTGTAGTCCGGCAGTCTGCCGAAGTCTTATCACTTCGGGTTGAAGGTATGGATGCGAAAGGCAGGCAATACCCTCAGCATCAGTCCAGGGACCCTGTATCCGTGAAAGCCCTGCAAAGAGTGGATAAGGGGTCTTTATCTCCCCTCCGCCGCAGTGAGACCTGGCTACTATGTAGGTAAGTAGGTGCGTGTGTACGCGGCGGTGACTATTGCACAAGATCAGTACGATATTGGGACCATCAAAACCCGCCAGCATGGCCACTCCGATCACACGTGTAACGATGATGAAGATACCGGGCGAGGAGCAACAAGCACTGGCACTCAAAGGATTTGAAACATTCACAAAGAACCAAAAAAAGGTATGGGAAAATTCCACGATCTTTGTTTTGGATAGCACATCTGATGAGCCATGTTTGGTGCTCTTCAAAGGACGGGAAACCATACATTCTTTCCATGCAGGTTGGTCCAGCTTATGGAAATGTTCGAGATCAAGGCTATACGTTGGTTGCAAGGTCGGTTTTCAAGAATGCGGAGGATATGAAGTTCTACGAGACCGAATGTGAAGGGCATCAGGAATACAAGGACTTCTTGAAAGCCAATGCACCTGTTGAGGGCTTGATGACTTGTATATTTACACCGGAAGTCACGTATGAGATATAGTCATGCCAATTGGAATTTCTCTATAGATCAATGCTTTTCCAACAGAGATCCCCAACCCTTGATCTGGTCCATGATACCATTTGTCCGATACGCGTGCCAGACTGTTGCCGTATTGATTGCGATCACAGGCTTACCGAGCTCTTCCTCAAGTTCAGCAGCAGCTTTCGCCGCGCATAGATTAGTTCCCGCTTGTATTAGAAGCTCAACGTCCGGTCCATCTACTTTGCGGAAAGCCTCCTTGATCTCATCCCCCGTTACCTCAGCGATAGATGTGGCAGATGCACATTTCAGGCCGTGGATTGCTGCAACGTCACAACCGATTTGCGTGAAGAAGTCAACGACCTGTTGATCTCCCACAGGTTGATATGGTGTTATGATCCCGATCCTCTTTGCGCCATAGGCCTGCATGACCTTGCCGCAAGCGTCCGCACCGGTTGTGACACCCAGTCCACCGGATAGCTGGTTCATGAAGTTGACGAACTCGGCTGCGCCATCCTTGCCGCCCCAAAACGTCTCAGCCGACATTCCCATGACCAGGTAATCAACTTTGGCATGGCAGACACTTTCCACGGCACGTTTGATTTCCACGCGAAGTTCTTCGAGAAAGGCGAGCATAGCCTCACTGGAGCTGAGGTCTGGATTTGCAGCAAAGATCCGTCCAGAATGCCATGACACACCTAATAGGTCGTCAGCGAAATGCAAATAGGACGTGCAGAATTAGGTCATGAGCTCACCGTCTACGAGCATGCGATTGAATTCGGCCTCAACACTGGTATTTGTTGACGGCAATATCAGCCCGAATTGGGCACGAGTTGCTAGATGACCGACCATGGCAGAAGTGATTTACCTTTAAGAGAGATGTAGCACAGAGAGTATATCGCGTTGATATGGTCGACTTCGTGGTGGATGTTCTCAACGTATCAAGACCTACATTACTTACTTGGTTTTCATATGGCTGCTATGGCTCGTCGCATATCGGGGTATCGCTTCATCCGCTGATGACACGGCCAGTCGATTACTGTACATGCAGCAGTCTTGTCTTTAGTGACACCCATTTGTGGATTGGGCAGGGAAGCTGATAACTTAGCCCTCGGATGTAGATCAACAGTCCGACAACAAACAGTTCATGATGCTTTGGCTGGAGGCTGTGGTGAATATGGTGGGAAAAGTTGCGATCGGCTGTTTGTCCTATTGGATATAAGTCTTGACCCGCCACACGCCGCCCATACAGTAATCGGGGATCGTACTCCGCAACCAATGCATCCAACCATCCTATCGAGTTCACATGCTTCAGTATCAACCTCGATGTTGCCTTATCTCTCTGTCTTCTCGTTTTGCTGGGCTTATCGAACTTCTGGCTGTCGCTTAAGGCAATGTGAACATACCTACCCCTGTCCGTTGTGATCAGGCTTATCGAGTAGTATGTAGATGAGAACAGCCCAGATCAGCAACCGCTGCTGCTCTTAATATACTGTAAGACACCTTGACGTGATGCACCACCAAATACTCCAGCTTTGGGCTTGCGTCCGAGTCGTCTTCGTGTAGCTAGACCATTCCCCATCCCTTCATAATGTCAGAGCTCTTCAAGACCGCGGTGGTGGGCGAATCGCTAGTACCTGATGAGAAGCACCAGACCGAACGCGGCAACGACGAAGGTATATCTACAGGGCAAATAGAAACCCTTTACGACAACCCCAAGGAGCAGAGGAGGCTTACGACCAAGATTGATTTCAAAGTCATACCCATTCTCGGACTTCTGTACCTCATTTGTTTCCTTGATAGAACGAACATTGCCAATGCACGGCTTGCAGGTCTTGAGAAAGGCCTCAACATGCCATCCAATGGCTACAATACTGCGCTTTGGATATTCTATATACCCTTCGTCCTGGCCGAAGTACCTAGCAACATGCTTATGAGTCTGCCGTGGAATAAACCCAATTTGTGGCTCGGAGGACAGACATTCGTTCTCGGTAAGGAGTCGACTACACACTTCGGTGGATCTATAGATTACAGGGCTGACAACGAGCTTTGAAGGTGTCCTTGCCATGTGTCAGGGTTTAACGCATACTTATCGTGGCCTGTTGGGAGTACGCTTTTTGATGGGTATAGTAGAAACAGGACTACCTGCCGGGGCCGGTCTCTTGATCGCTTCATATTATCGGAAGAAAGAACTCTCTCTTCGATTTGCTCTATTCTTCGCATGCGGTGAGGCTGGATCATGCTTCAGTGGTGTAAGTTCGAATTCGAAATTGCTCTCGAACAATGCTGATGCCTCTTGTTAGCTGTTGGCATACGCTATACAAGGAATGGATGGATCCTCAGGGCTTGCAGGATGGAGATGGTAGGGATCCAATGCAGTCGCAACTGTTCTGCGTCAACTAATCAATTTTAGGATTTTCATCATAGAAGGTCTCGTTACCATTGTTGTCAGCTTCCTGATATTCGTTTTCGTACCTCATTTTCCTGCCCATGACAAATGGCTGCCAGAGAAGGATCGAGAATCTCTGTTGGCTCGACTTGAACAGGATAAGGGTGAAGAGAAGGGAGGAAGTTGGAAGCAAGCAGTGCTTGATTACAGGGTATATCTACTGTAGGCATTGGCATTGAGATCATTGAAGAATACTATTCTGACGGCCGCAGGACAATCCTGTTTTTCTGCGCCGACATGTCCGCTGGATCACTCAGCGCTTTCAACCCTACCATTCTATCTCAACTGGGCTGGACGTCAAGACGAGCGCAGGTAATGACCATCCCTGTATGGGTCATCGGTATCGTGGGCGCACTCGCAGCTACGCTCGTAAGCGGCAAACTCAACATGAGATGGCCCTTCATCCTGCCTGCAATCTGCATCTCAGTGGTAGGCTGGGTAATTCATTACTGCCAGGTCCAACCAGCTGGTGTCCGATACTTCGCCCAGTTCCTCATCTCGTTCGGCACATTCATCGCAATGCCTCTTTACATCGGCCTGTTGACCGCAAATCTCCGTGGTCGCGCTTCTCAATCCTTCGGCACTGCCGTTCAGCTAGGGCTGGGTAACTGCGCCAACTTCGTTTCGTCCAATGTTTTCATCACCGCTCAAGCACCAAAGTATCCAGTTGGATTCGGAACTGGCTTGGGCATCACTGCTTTTTCGTTTCCTCTTATGCTCTTGGTCGTCGTCTTGTTCATCCGCCATAACAGGAAGATTGACGCGAAACGAGCTGCGCTTTCTCCAGGAGAAACACTGGATCCCCTCGTCGATTTCAAGTATGTGTTTTGAAAGGTCATACTCCCTAGAATCCTGATGGTTGAGATGATGCGCAGAATGCACGTAGGACGAAGTCAATCTGATTTGCGTTGGACATGATCACTCTAAACGCGGTCTTGCTAAAGAGGAAGCTTCAATTTTTGCAAAAGTAAAGCCAGACTCTGCCTTAGAGATAGATTTCAACAATATCAAATTATCTATGCCCCAAGAAGGGAGCACTTCCCAGAAGAAGTTCAATTACAGGTAACAACTGGTCATTTCCCTACTGATACACGTTCCTTTATTCGTACATTGTCAACAAGAGCAACCGGCGATCACACGTGCTAGAGGGAGTGATCCCGCAATACCGCCTCGATATCATCCCAGTGCCATCCCTGAGCTTGGCTATCAGCGTCTTCGAGGATGTGAAAATGCCCCCAAGATTGCGGGCCATGATCCCTCGGTAAGACCGAGACACCTGATGGTATATAGCTTTGCGGCCCTTGGTCATGTATCGGACTTATCTGGTCTCTAGTCTCAGCAGCCGAGAGTATACCTTCCTGCCCTGATGTCTGTGCGGGGACACCACCTGTCTGGTTCGCGGTCTGGAGCTGCGTCGACTTGTCAATTTGTGGCTGACGTACCGACGTCAATTCGTCAGCCGTTGCGTTGATGTCCATCAGGATCTGTCCCCATTTCCGCATCGACCCTGGGACAAGTGGATTCTGAAGCTGCCTTTCCGTGATGCCTGCCATGGCTGATAGTAATGATTTCGATTCCGTTGCCGAATGCGGTCCATGCTGCTTGACACGGCAGGTAATGTCCAGAACAAGAATCAGGGATGCCATTACCATGTAGAACGTGTCCCACCAAACAAGCATGCTGAACTTCCCGATAGAATCCAACTTCTTCAAGTGTTGTGCAAGTGCTCTACCAGAATCAACGGACATTTCTGACACCGTAACAAGTGCGTGAGGGAGTGCTAGGTGCGGATCCTTTGACAAGGCCGTTGCGCGTTGCAGAAGCGCTGATCGAGAAATCAAAACAACGGTGTAATGGTATTGTACATGGAGCAAAAGCAGAGGCCTCTGAGAAGACGGAGCAAGAGAGTCCAAGACCTCCGGACGGAGATGGAAAGGTAACGCGTCCTTCCACTTGTTGAGATCTCTAAGCACAATGGCTGCTGGTGATAGAGGTTTTCCAAAAGCATCATCCACTCCTGTCGAACCGCTGCCAGCAGGATTCAAGGCTTTGCAAGCCGACCCTAATAGTACCAGTAGTCGGTGGGACCACTGTAGAAAGCCGTGAGGACCCTGAAAACCAACAATCCTCTCGTTTGGACATCCCACGGAGCTGATATTGTATCCAAGAGCAGTGGGCCTATCGTATGATGAGACTTGCATCTGTTCAAATGCATATAAAGTCCACCATAGCTGCTTTCGAAGTTCTCTGACTAACGGAGTCTGAACTGGCTTGATGTCATCCCGGTGAAGTCCTATGGCAAAAGCAATGCGAACTGCAGTGCCTGTGAGGTTCCAGCATGCATCCCTGTGAGTATTGTTATGCAAATGCAGTGCTGCTAACAATAATGCTTGGATGGCCTTGATATTTGAGGAAAAGATGACAGTCGGCAGAAGTCTTTGAATATGCCTCCACCACTCTTTCTCTGCCTCCTCTGGAATTGGAAATCGCACAATTCGTCTTGCCAACACGAGTACACAGAGCAATCCACACAGCCAGATCGGATCTGCGGTAGATGTCGAAGTAGACCAGGTCTCGTATGATTCCCTGAACGATGCTTCATGTAGCACGGCAAAATCGCAGTTGATGTTGTCGAAATAAGCATCTATCAAAGATTCCTGTATCGAACTGTCCAGGTCTCGAACTGCATCTGACGGTGAATCGAAGTCACTCGACCCATGACTTATCAAGCTTCGAGTCCGTCCAGAGATGTCTTCATTTTTTGCGAAAGATGGTACTTCCGTAGCCTCATCTGCAGCATTGGAACCAAACATTGCAAATTCGAATGCCGAATAATTTCCAATCAACGTACGAAGCTTCAAATGAAACGAAAAAGAGCTTGCTGGTCCGATATACTGGGCCTGACCT
Organism: Pseudophaeomoniella oleicola; assembly: GCA_003868215.1. NCBI lineage: Eukaryota > Fungi > Ascomycota > Eurotiomycetes > Phaeomoniellales > Phaeomoniellaceae > Pseudophaeomoniella > Pseudophaeomoniella oleicola. The sequence goes on from QWDQ01000039.1 coordinate 144,045, forward strand.
TGCTGATCCGGAAGAAGTGGTATGATTTCCTCATCTGTATCACCATTGGCCTTGTTTTCCTGATCTTCGTACGTGGTCTCCGCCACCGGCACAGGTATTCCTAACGATTTCCCGAGTTGTTGTAGTTGGTCGTCACTTGAAAGGTCAGCCTCAGGTACGAGACCCTTGACCAGAGATTCGAGAAGCGCAATTCGGCTTCCGACAACTTCCACAGAACCATGAACCCTTTTCTTACGAGGTTGGGTCGTTGTGCATGTTATACCATGAATTTCGCAATATCGACATTGCGCATTTCCAGGCTGTCTATCGCATTTCTGTTTTCTTGTCTTACATTTGTCGCAACTTGTCTCAGTTCGTATGCGCTTGTGCGGTGGTACTCTTCTGCTGTTTATTTCCATTTTATAGAGGGGTTGCAGCTTGAGCAGAAGGCTCTTGTTGTAGCTGGGTCTTGAGAGCCAATGCTGTCTGTGTACAAAGGGAATGCAAAATGCGAGTCGAACAACCTACCCACTTTCTTACGGCGGTTTGCGGCGTCTGGTTTGCTTCCTTGCCCTCACACCAACACTCAATATTGTCATCGTCGGCGAATATGTCAGAGAGTAGTTCGTTACACAGTAGACGGTGCAAATGGTTCTCTGGTTGAGGATTGGTTATTGGTTAGTGATACGGGAACTCCGTTAATGTCCCCGCAATTCTCCACGGTTGACTATCTTTTGGTGCATTTCCTCTCGGTGACAAACCTCAGTCAAGGTTGTTGGCATCTATGATGGACCATCATTCTTAGAACCATAGGACTTTTTGGTACTTTTGTTGTAGCAGGGATTGGGATTAACAGATCAATGACTTGTGAAACACCTTGATCTGATGGCAACGTCCTTTTTACCATCCTTATCCTTCAAGCTCTCAACACCACCCAAGCGCGCTACGGTCTTCGAACTACGATTGTAGAGGGCCTGACATGCCTCTTGTTACAATGTGTGTGGTCTTGTTGCTTCTTGAATTGAATCCACTGCAAAGGATGTTACACATGATTTCAATAACAGCATCGTGCTAACCCCGGTTCCCCAGAGAATCGAGACCTTGTCAGACCACAAATGCACAAACATTTGACTATAATCTTGCTATCCCTGACACCTTCTGCAATGCGTATTCTTGAATCAATTTCTCAGCGGCCATTTCGCCAATTACATATGCCGTTGATTGCACATGATTACTAGGTATGGTCAGATTTTGTGCGAACGAGTTATGATGCAGATGGGCAGATGTCATCACTTACTTGGGAACGAAAGGACAAACACTCATGTCAGCTACTCGAAGAGATTGAACGCCAAACACTCGGAATTTGGTGTCGATGCAGGCAGTCTCAATACTCGTACCCATACGTGCTGTGCAAGACATATGCCAGGAGCTACCGATATTACCCCGGATGTGTTCCTAGAGTTTCGGCAATGTTAGCCAACACTTTCGAAATAAGATATACCTGGTCCTAGGTGCCCATCCATCGGTAGGACTTACCCATATAGCTTCATCCGAGTCGTCCTTGGGTCCTATCTTTCCTAGCGTCTTTGTTGCAAATATAGGAGCCGACAACATTGCCATGGTCTTTCGAACCCCTTCGATGAGAATTCGTCGGTCAAAAGGATGTGTAAGGAACTTAGGATTGATCAGAGGTGCATGATTCGGATTATTTGACCCCAGAGTCACAGTTCCCTTACTCTGGGGGTTCATAATGAGGCACATCGCTCCGAGGAACGAGCGGTCCGGAGGAACCGTATAATCGAGGTTTGACGCAGGGATATGCTGTTGAAGTCAGCCTACGGAGGAGGAACTGATGATTGTTGTTGCTTACTGTTGCAATTTCGAAATGTGGTGTTGTTGACGCTTGCAGGAATTTTTGGGTCCTTTGCGGAAGACTTGCATATTCTGTGCTTGACAACAACGCAGGACTCTTGAACCACCCCATCGGAGTTGGGCTTTGCGATTCGTCATCAGGAGTATCCGAGTCTCGCCCTCTGACAATACCGATACTCGAGAAGCAATGATCTTGAAGGTTCTGGCCAACGTTCGCCGAGGGTTGCACTACCTTGATGCTATGCTTTCTCAATTGATCCTCGGGACCAATACCTGACAACATCATTATTTGCGGGGTATTCAAAGCCCCACCGGATAAGACTATTTCATTGTTTGCGTTGAACACTCTCCCATCAGTGGTTTTGACCGCGACTGCTCTCCGGTTTTCGAAAAGGACACGAGCGACCGTGGCTCCCGTCATGATGGTTAAGTTAGAAGGTGGGTTCGAGAGATAGGCCATCGATGCTGTCAGACGTCGACCATTATGGATACAGACGCTGCCCATTCCCATTCCAATGGGATTTCCCGAGTTGACATCAGGATTCATGGGACAGCTTGACTGTTCAGCGGCAACGAAGATGTCACGCAGATCAGAACGCCAGGAGTGGCCATATGTGAGATCTATAGCCCCGGTGCTGCTGTGATCTTTTACCGTTACCTCAGTGACGAAGGGAGCAAGCAGGAAGTTCAGATCTTACCTTCCAAATTTGCGTTGACATATTTTCGCAATTTCTGGTCTGGAATTTCGGGATGCAAGTTTTGGATCTTTGCAAGGCATCTACGTGCATTTGACCAGTTGAAACTTTCATCTTCTACCAGTTCAGCCCATTCATCATAATCATCCCTGGGTCCAACAACCCATCCGCAAAAATTAATGGCAGTACTCCCGCCAAGCCCTTTGCCGCGGGAATAGTCTATCGACTGGGATGACAACTGGTCTTGTGGCACAGTCTTGTAATTCCAGTTCAATGGCGAATTAGGGCTGAATGCTACTTGGAACCTTGCAGTTGCAGAGAGATCAGAAGTAATATCGTTAGTTCCGCCTGCCTCAAGAAGCAACACAGAAGGTTTGGTAGCAGAGTTGGAAAGCCTGGATGCCACCACCGACCCTGAAGCTCCCGCTATACTCGTTGTAAGCCATATCGTACTTCCTATAATGGGGAAAAAAAAACGTACCACCGACAATGATGAAGTCAAATGAAGATGCCATCACTTCATGCAAAGGCTCAGATTAAAAGGTGTCGATTCGTTGAGGTAACGGAATAAACTACTGCTCCTGGTTCAACGACAAACACTGGAAGGTTCCTGCCAGACCTGTAGGCATATTGGAGCGATTACCATACGACGAGCTACCTTCGATACCAGTAGTTTTCCTCGCGCAAGGCACATCGGAGCTAAGACTTGTCATATCCCACGAGATGGAAACCCCAGGGAAATACTAAAATGAGTGGGTTCATTTCTGGATAGTGGAGTCGTTACTTATCTCGATCTTCATTTTAAGCCTCTACAATGGGTTCAAGGTCGAGCTCCCTACCGTCGGAAGCACGTAACCGTCGGGTGAATGACATCCGATGGCCACCCTCATTCTATCAGAGCGTGTCCATGGACTCAGACTTCAGCGTCAGATTGGCCTTGGGACCCATCTACAGGGTTCCCGACTTCGATGCTTGTTCTGACCCCGGCTTATCGCAAGAAGATGGATACTGTCCCAACTATGGACCCAAGTTGGCTCCGCGAATCCAGATCAAGCCAGGGGTTAAGCGAAGGCCAGTATCAGAGATAACTCAGAGGGCGCAGAGGAAAAGTCATAAACAACCTCTTCTCCCTCAATGCTCGACCTAGCTTGCACATACCCTTGTCCATTCGAGATTGTTCCAGGATGGTTTTCTCAACGGTATTGAACAAGCTCGAGGTCAAGCCTACGGATGATGAGTATGAGTCGATTGTTAGTCTTTTACTATGCGTCTCAGAGGTTGTCAGAGTACTGATGATTGGGTAGGAAACAAGCCGTTGGGGAAACCGAGACGTCTACCCAGTTCCTCATGACAAACGTACATACAAAACATATGACTTTGTCAGTTACTGGGGTATGTTTTACTACACGTATTCCTGGCTCAAGCTGACCCCGTCAAGGAACTTGTGGTGTTTGTCTGTCATCATGGACTATCGGCAGTAGTTTGATCGGTACCGGTCTTACAGCAGGCCAAGCCATGGGCGCTGTGGTATGTCTTCGCAGATGCTTTCAGAGAATTATTAGATGCTAATGGCGGACATAGGTCGTGGGAATGTTTTTGTCTAGCATTAACGCCTACCTCAATGGAACTCCTGGTGCAAAGCATCATCTAGGATGTAAGCCTCGTCCGTACGAGGTCATCCTTGCTTCAGAGTACTGATGATTGGTTAGACGGTATGCTTGCTCGAGCAGCATTTGGACTATGGGGATCGTATTTTACGGTCATGCTCAACGTGTTCCAATCTTTTGTGTTCTACGTAAGTTGGGCGACCTTGGATGCTCATGAGAGAGCTAAGCTGATGTCGGACAGGGAACACAAATGTATTACGGAGGTCAAGCATTCGTCATCATTCTCAATTCAATCTTCCCAAGCTTCCTTCATATGAAGAACACTCTTCCAGCAAGCGCTGGAATCACGACGCCAGGATTGATCGGATTTGTTCTATTCATCATCCTGTATTTTCCGATCATCTACTTCATACCGGCGCATAAGATTCAGAAGTTACTTGAGGTTCAAGTCATCGTTGCAGCAGCAACGCTTCTCGGTATAATGGGATGGTCTGTAGCTGTGAGTGAACCCAAGATTCTTTCCACGAACATTACTGACCACGTCTCAGGCAAATGGTGGCAGTCCTGGTAATCTCGTCTCGCCAGCGATCAAGCTATCAAAAACAGAAGCTGGATTTCGCGTTGTCCAGGGAATCACGTCGGTCGCTGGAACTTATACGGGTGGCAGTGACCGTGTCTCTGATTGGACTAGGTATGGCAAGAGACGACACACGTCTACACCAGCAGTTCTCATACTTTCCGTGACTGTGATTCTGACGGCTTTGATCGGGATCATTTCGACCTCTGCACTGGCCGAAGCTTATGGAACGCTTGACGGGGCGATTCAATGGAATCCTTTGATCTCGCTCCAGTCGGTCCAGGCAATGCAATACACAGCTGCCTGCCGAGCGGGAACATTCTTTGCTGGGCTCGGTCTCTTGTCGGTCACGGTTTTCGTCAACTACACTCAGAACTGCGTTTCATCTGGAATGGATGTGGCCATGCTTGCCCCAAAGTACGTCAGTCAACGTCGGGGTTCTATCATCTTTAGCATCCTCGGCGTTCTCGCTCAACCGTGGAGGTTCCTTACGCAAGCAACCACATTTATTACCGTGCTCAGCTCTTTCGGGGTCTTCATGAGCCCTGCTGCGGCAATATTGGTCGTCGACTTCTGGCTGATTCGAAAGACGAAATGGAACGTCCCGGACCTTTACAGACCCGGGGGCATTTACTGGTTCAATGGGGGTATCAACTGGCGGGCTTTCGTTGCATACACGCTTGGGATGTTCCCTGCGTTACCGGGATTCGTTAATGCAGTCTCGGGCATGGAGATGGCTGTCACATGGAGACGGTTCTTCCAGATCAGTTACTTCTTTGGGTACATCGTTTCTGGCGGGTTGTTCTACATTTTCAACAAGATCTCCCCACCTCCGGGTGTCGGGCACCAAGTTGACTTTGACATTGACGGCGCGACCATTGTGGAAGACGAGCCAGAATCGGAGCACTCTCATGGAGAGAAAGATATGGAAGCCGTTGAGACGAAGATTCCAGTTTGAATGATGTACATTAATCATGCTAGCAGGCTGGACGGAGGAGGGAATCTGAATTGTATGAAGAGTCATCAATGAACGTAGTCTGCTTGAAGACCGCAGTGCAAGCTATCGTTATTAGCCAACACTATCAGAACTTTCGATTTGACATGTTCACAACGCCTGATCTAATATCACCATTGAACTCAGACCAACCCAGCTGGGAAGTGTATCGACCTCTGGCCAGAACCCTGATCCCAGATATGGCATGAGTCTTCCTAGGTAACTCGGACTATATCAGTAACCCGCTCGACGCGCGCGCTTTCCTCCATTCCGCGACATGTTGGGAAAGGCAGACACGAATATTAAGTCTAACTGGAATAAAAGAAGCAGCCGAAATCCAATGACTTTAGGTACAAAGGCACATAAAGGATACCCTTAGCTATACTAATCCCGTGGTAGGTAGTAAACCTTCGCATCTCAAGAAGAATTCAGATCCAGATCCAGATCTTTCCTACTAATAGTTCTAACGATTCGGTAGGCAAGAGAGGTGATAACAACTAGGCCTGGAGATAAGTTAGACATCACAACTCATCGCATGTCAGTTTCCGACCGGCGCAATTGATGATTATTAATCTTTTTTGCCAGCCGGACACACGAAAGTGGACTTGCGACTTCTTTCGGGGCAACTAATCAATCAATCATCTCCAGTTTCTTTTCTTATCTCTTTCGAACATCGCATCGCTGTCGGAAGCCCTTTGCCGCACGCTATGGAAGCTGTAGGTAACAAACAGACAAACAGATCGCCTTGTTGTATTAGCTTCAATGAATTCATTGTTGTTATCGAATAGGTTTGTGTCTTTCGGAGTTAAGGCTCTGGTCTGGTCGATGTTCTAGAAACCCCTCCTCTTCTCTCAAGCCTCGGTCACGTAGGGAACAAACAGATTGGTTGAGTAGGGAAAAGCTTCATTCTTGTTATTCCTTTTCAACTTATATATATTTGGTTCTACGTGCCTAATGTCCTCTCTCCCTTTCCCCCATTGTTTCGTGGTGGTGTAATAGATCTTGTGGAAAAGATATTGGGACTGTCCTCGTCGTCGTCGTTGGTTGACGAACGTCTTTACTTTGTTATCGTTACTACTACTAATATTGAAGAGATTCTCGCGAAAATGGGTATTCCAATTGAGACGGATCTATTTATTAACAATGAAGTACGTGGCTAAAAATTCTAATTTTATGGCAGAGATGGATGGGTGCATGTTTCTATCTACTGATACACTGTTGCAACAGTTCGTTCCTTCATCGACGGGGGAGACGTTCGATCTTTATTCTCCTTACTCGAGAGACCTACAAGCGAAGGGTGAGCCCCGATCGAAATCATGTCTCTCCCTTCTTGTTGCTGATGGTGATGGCTGAACAGTCGCCGAGGCATCCATCGATGACGTGAACAAAGCCGTCGACGCCGCCGAGGCCGCATTCCCAGCCTGGAGCGCCCTATCACCGCTCGAGCGAGGCGCGCCCATGAAGAAGCTCGCCGAAAAGATCCTCGCCAGCAAACCGGAATTGGCCGAGCTCGAGGCCATCTCGATGGGCACTCCGGTCACCGACCACGGGTTCGAGTGCCATTATGCGGCTGTACATTTCAACTATTTCGGTGAGGCTGCGTATCCGCAGGGGCATACCAGTTTGAACACGCCTGGCTTTCTCAACTTTTCGGTGCGGCAGCCGTTTGGTGTGGTCGGTATCATCATCCCGTGGAACTCGCCGCTCGTTTTCTTCAGTAAGAAGATCGCTCCGGCGATTGCGGCGGGGAACACTGTCGTCTTGAAGAGCAGCGAGAAAGCGCCTCTTACGGTATGTATTCTATCGGATATGCTGACAGACCCCAAGCCTGGTAAATTTCGAGCTGACAACCTGCCCAGTCATGGAAGGTCTCTCAATGGATCAAGGAATGCGGCTTTCCTCCAGGTGTCATCAATGTCATCTCCGGCCACGGTCAGATAGGCGCCGCAATCGCATCTCACATGCGTATCCGAGCTCTATCCTTCACCGGCAGCTCCCGGACCGGCCGTGCCATCCAAATCGCCTCGGCCCAATCGAACCTGAAAAAAGTCGTCTTCGAGCTCGGCGGCAAAGGCCCGTCTCTGATCTTCGAGGACGCCGACATCGAAGAAGCCGTCAAAGCGACCGCGTTCAGCATCTTCTGGAAGAGCGGACAGACATGCATGGCCAACAGCCGGATCTACGTGCAGGAGAGCATCAAGGACAAATTCGTCGAGGTGTTCAAGAAGGTCGCCAGCGAACGTGTGATAGGCGATCCGAAGGATTCCAAAACCACGCACGGCCCACAAGCCGACAAGGCGCAATACGACACAGTCCAGAAATACATCGAAAGCGGCAAACAAAGCGGCGGCCAACTCATCCTCGGCGGCGAAGACACGCCCTCATCTTCCTCCTCCTCTTCCCAATCCCACCCCCTCACCATCCCTCCCGTAATCTTCCTCAACACCCCCCCTTCCGCCTCCATATCCCGCGAAGAAATCTTCGGCCCCGTCGTCCTCATCAACACCTTCACCTCGGAACCCGAAGCGCTCCGCTACGCCAACGACACCGAATTCGGCCTCTACGCCTCCGTTTTCACCCAAGACCTTTCCCGTGCCCTCCGCGTCAGCAAAAAGTTAGAATCGGGAATGATCGGCGTCAACGTCGCGAGTCCGACGGGCTGTTGGGATTTGCCTTTCGGGGGCTGGAAGAGTTCGGGGACGGGCAGGGAGAGTCTACTCGAGAGTATGGAGCATTTTACAGAGGTCAAGTCTGTGTATGTGAAAGTGCCGGGGATTGGGGGGTGATTAATTCACTACGTAGTAGTAGGATTCAAGATAATAAAGTAAGTAGGTAGGTACCTAGGTAAGTACCTACTAATTACCTATCTACCTTACGTAGAATAGGTTTTTTTTACTTGAGTAGTAGGTAATTAGGTACCTTCCTAACTTGAGCAATATATCAAGAATCGATTGTCCAGCTTGATAGGAATTCGTACATCTTACAGCCACCAAAAAAAAAAAAAAAAAAAAAAAGAAAAAAAAAAAAGTAGAAACATTCGAGACTTTGTATTTCAATCATCATCTACCTACCTACCTAACCCACCTATTCGACGACGCCGCCGCCATTCCTGAACGAGCAAGCAAGCAGGGCAACCAGGCTGGCTGGCTGTTTCTATTGAGACGAGACGAGAACGAAACGAAACGACCGCTGAGAAGACCCCACAGAAGTAGGTGGTACCTTAGCTTCGCCATGTATTTTACTAGCAGAATCTCGCCCTAAACCAGATCCTAACGCTTCAATTTGACCATGACGTATGGAATCTCGACGTCTTCTTCCGTCGTATCTTCGGCCGTGATCTCGAAAATGACGTTCTTTTGGTGCGAGGGGATCTTTTTCTTGGAGATGGTTTCGAGCAATTCACTCAACCTGAGGCGGGCGTCGTTAGTACTCAGGACCGTGCGAACGAGACATGGGGTAGGGTAATACATACTTTAATGGTAGTCTATCCTTGAGTTTGGATGGAGGATAGAAGCTTGCATATAGTAGACTGACACCGGAGCTGATCATCGTAACGGTCAAACCCTTCTCTTCAAAGTCGTCGAGGAATTGTTGGAGAGGGATATCGTCAACCTCAAATCGATCCCAGAGTTTGTCGATAACAACTTCACCGTTCTTGCCTTGGTAATTGCCCTTGGGGCTTCCAATAGGTTCACTGAAACCAAAGAACGGCAATGCAAGATTTATGAACCCGTTCTTGTATTGTTCAATGTCGTCTTTGCCATCAATAATCTTAAACAATTCCAAGACCACCAGACCGGTGACCATAGATGTTGTTGTGGCGATGGCAGGAATGATCTTTCCAGCGATGAACTTCGTTTGATGTCTATCGGCAGGTTGAATCTCATAGTTGAGAGCACGGAGGTTGCTGGCTGCGTTAATGAAGTCAATGTGGTGGTTCGAGTCATCATCCTTTTCGAATTCCACTGGGGTTAGACGGAAGCCCGGGAGATCCTTTGATTTCGGAAGCGAGTCAACGACCTTTTGAAGATCGTCATCTTCAGCTCCAGCCGCCGGTCCCTCTTCTGGGTCTGGGTCAGCATCATTTGCCTTGATCTTGACGTTGGCGTCAGGCTTGAACTCCGGAATGATCATATTATCGAGGAGTTTGTGGTAGTAGTGCTTGTCGGTGGTAGGAGACTTGATCCCGTAGTTGAAGGCATGCAAGTTAGCAGCAGCGATGATGAATCCCATATGAGTTGGGTTTTCCGGATCAAATTTGAGAGGAGTCGGAGCACGCTTTGGTCCTGACCAAAATGGTTGTCCGCTGGAGGTCTTTGAATCTTTGGGGAAGTTGTACAATAGTTGTTGAATGGCATTATTGTACTGTCTCTCGAATTGCTGACGCGCCCATACAATGCAGTCTTCGAAAGTGAGTGGTTTCTCTGCAACCAGAAACTCGTGAAGGGTGTCCAGAGTGATTTTCTCGTTTCCTTGAGCCTTCATCGTCGTATTGACAAAATCTGGCTGGCTGAGGTATTGATTGCATGTTTCTGGAGGCCCCACGAAATATTGTTGGAATAGTTCACGAGCCCAAGCGATGGTGTGCTCGATCTTGTTGGGGAAACTCTTGAGCGTACACATTGGGAACGAGACTTCTGGAGGATCTTGAGAGCTTGAATATGACTCCGTCAGTCTTGGTAAGATGACCTGAGTGTTTCCCTTTGTGCCAAGAGTACCGCTTTCAAGCAGGGGCTTCATGAAAAAGACACAGCGACGGTCGACATAAGTTCGAGCCTCGACGTTATCCAAAGCGTTGGTCACCACATCTAGCTTCTGCCAGAACTCCTCGTTGTAGACCTCCTCTGTGTCTGGACCGACGCGGTCCTTCTGACAGACGATTTTACCCTTGAGATCTGGATTCATCACCTCGACAGCGGCAGTGGCAGTCTCACTTTTAGCCTTTCCAACGTCCTTAGCGCGGAACAGGAACTGTCGGTTAAGGTTACTCTTCTCAATAGTATCCATATCTGCAACAGTAATCGAGCCATCCTTACCAGTGGCCAAACCGATCATGGCGTAGTTCTTCAGCATCTCACAACCGATGGCGCCAGCGCCAACCAAAAAGTTCTTGATATTGCCAATCTTCTCTTGGAATTCCCGGCCAAAGACAGCGATTTGGCCGTCATATCGAGACCCCGTGGGCTTGCAAAGCTCTTCCGAACGCTTCACTGAAGTTGGAAGTGACTCAAGAGAATCGAAATACAACCACTGTAAAACAGGGTGGAACTTTCCAGACACCGACTTCAAGACTTCTTGAGCCGCAATGCCTCCAAAGAAAGCGTTCATTGGACTGAGGTCACCAGTCGCTTGGTAGCTGAGCTCAGTAATCAATTTCTCATCGATCTCAACTTCAAGACCATCTTCCTTGGCAATCTCCTTTGCATAGCCGATGACTTCTTGGGCATCCGCGTCGCTGTGAGGCTTGGGGAGTCTATTCTTGTGTGTATCGGCAAAACGATGAAGAGCTTGGACTCCAATGTGAATTTGCTGTGGGTGATCAAACTTTGCAAAATCAGAGATCAGAAGCTCCGGCTTCTTTAGTTGTTCGCTCAGTGGTTGGAAGTCGATAAACTTCGGCATCTTTACCTGCGTGTAGAGACCACCACCTTGGTAAGGTCCAAGGTCGGAAACATCACCAATAGAGAAGGTATAGGGTCCTTTGACTGTAACCTTCCTTGGTGCAGCGTTGTTCAAGCCTTCCATGCCTTTGACTTCTGTGAAAGTCACGTAGTCGCCATCCTGCAAGCCATGTCTTGATTCGTCCAACGCAGAGACCAGGCCATCGGCATCGATATCAGCAACGATACCGTTGAGAGGATTTTCGCCGGTGGCATCACCGACCGTAAAGTTCTTCCCGAAATCGTTGAACAAATACCCGAAAAGACCAAATGTGTCTGTAATGATCAGATATATCCCATTATGATGGCAATATTCTGAGATTGCTACTTGATCTTTCAAGGTTGTGCCAGTCAAGACGACGACTTGGAACGCCTTTAGCGACTCCAGCCCATCGACCAAGGACGGCAGCTTATGGACTTCGACTGGGGTATACGGGTTCAGCTCCGCAATGCGTGGCGCCGTCACCTCTGCTCGCGATTTGCCGACGTCATCTTCGTGGAGAAAGAATTGTGAGGATAGATCGGCGATAGCTACAGGTGTAGGGTCGTATAGTGTCAGAGACTTGACGCCAGCGAGGGCCACATTCTTGGCTATAAAGCAGTTAGACTACTGCGCATTCTCAAGTTATTATGTTGCAGGGGAGCACGCACCGATCTCGACACCGAGACCTTTCAACCCCACTATCAGGACGTTGGAAGAGCCCATGCGCTTCATCGCCTCATGGCCCAAGACATACAGCTGTCTGCTGTAAAGTGACTCATCGATATCCCCTTGCTTGACTTGTTCGACCAAGTCTATCGCCTTGTCGACATCCATCTTGATGGAATCTGTCATGATTTTCTTTTCAGGGCGGGCCAGCTCTTCGTGAGATGCTTTGCGCTTGTTCCCCAGTTTGACGGTTGAGATCTCTTCAATCTTGTGTGGTGAAATTGTGGCTAGCAGTACTGCGGTCTTGCACCAGCAGCGCAAGACCAACTAGACCTGGTGGTGTTCGGGAGCAAGTTCGATCTTGCTGTTTCGGAGGTGGTATCGTCAAGTTGGTTCCGATAGCTGAAGGTGGGACAGCTGCGTAGATATGACCAGCTCAGGATCTGTCAAACCACAGACGGTAACGCTGAACCAAGGCTGTTAAGAGAACGTAATTATGTTGAAAGAGACAGATGGGTAATAATTGTGCTACAAGATAAATGTGTTGCGATCGGATCAGATCACAAACCAGAATCACCTTCTCTACCTGATGCTTAGTAACGAAGGTTCGCGAATCAATAATTGCATCAGCGTTCCTTTCTCCGTTGTTTGCCATTTGCCGCCGCAGTAATTACCAGGTACTTACGTAGTACGCATACGCAGTCTTGGTTAAGAATCCGTTAATTACATAACGTGCCCTCCCCTTGTCCCTGTCTGACTAAAACTTGGCGTGCTAAGAACCCCCCGATGAGAACCCTGAAGTTGCTTGCTTCAGTGTCCCCGTCAGGAACCCAACCCACGGGACCAAACTAAACCACAACCGGCAACATGCTTTGAGGCAGCCTCCTGACGTTGAATGTCTACTTCGACAGCAAGTCAACACAATAACTGACTTGACCAGCTGCTTGAACATGTACTTAGTGCATCGTACACATTGATCTATACCGCTTCAGGTGTTCTTTCCAGTTACCATCTTTCGCTTTACGACTTTCAGAGGGGTCTCGCTCTCATCAACGCCATAGCGGTGACGGTCTTCATCCTCGGATGAGAATGGACCCCCTTGATCCCCGATGTGAGGAGCTGGCACACCCCGGCAAAGCCAACTTCGGCATATCTCTGTAAGTGATCAGGCATCTCCTAGAGGTGTAGATTGCAATCCATTAACAGCCAGCGTAGCTTCCTCCTCGTTGGAATCCTGGTGTCCTATCTTCCCCAGCATTATCGGATAATTCGCCATCGTTCATCCTTTGGCTTGTCCCCGTACTTCGTGTTACTGGGAGAGGTATCGGCGACATGTGCATTCGCCAACATCCTCACTCTGCCCCAAAGCAGGGCTGATCTTGCCTGTTGCCAAAATATCAGTGGCTTTGCATGCTTTTCCGGGTTGCTCGGGATGGCCCAGGTCGGGGCTCAGTGGGTCTGCTTTTCACTAGTGTAAGGCTCCGTTCTCACGTGTATAGCTTGCCATGCTGACCAGCATAGCGTTCTACTATTTCTTATATTCTTCCCTCGCCCAAAGCAAGAAGAGGTCATTGCTGCACCAGATCCGAAGGACCCTTCTATCAGGACTGCCCTCGTCGTCGGTGCAGTCTGCGTCGTCCACGCGGTATTGACCTTCGTTCTATCCGTCTATTTCATCATTCTACATCCATCCAGCTTACAGGTATGGGCAAGTTTCCTCGGCGTCCTGTCCACAATTTTAGCCGCCATACAATACTTTCCGCAAATCTGGACTACCTTTCGACTCAAAGCTGTAGCCAGTCTGAGCATCCCGATGATGTGCATTCAAACTCCCGGTAGTTTCGTGTGGGCTGCAAGTCTTGCTGTCCGTCTGGGACCGTCCGGTTGGAGTACATGGGGTATCTATCTGGTTACCGGCTGCCTGCAAGGCACTTTGCTATGTATGGGTATCTTCTTCGAGTTGAACAACAGAAATGTTCCAAGGCGTGCAGGGACACCGCCTGTGAGATCTTCGGACGATGCCACGGAGACAACGCCACTCATCAACGCCGCAGAATAGCAGCCTCGTTATTATAGTCTATCTTTGTCTGATCGTTTCTCGCCTCAAATCTTGATGCCATATTTCTCGTAATTAAAATCTTCCAACGTCCTCAGCTGCTCCCCCCATCCATCATCAATCTCTCCAGGGTGGCCCGGGCTTCCAGGTAACCCCGCCGGACCCGCCACTTCTAACTCTTCTTCCTTGTGCTCCCCTGTATTCCCTGCGAGTACTTCTTTCTCCCTCCCTTTGTATTCCTGCAGCAGGCCCTGATGCGGACACCAGACAACCCTCATACCAGCTCTCCTACCAGCCTCGCAGCCCGGTACGCTGTCCTCAAACACCAAGCACTCCTCCGGCGTGATCTCGGGTTCACCGGTACCTCTCCGCCTGATCTCTTCATTGATCAACTGCAACGTCAAGAGATAGATGTCCGGTAGAGGTTTCCCTCTTCCCTTCGGTATGCGCTCGTCATCGCCCTTGACTATTTTGCTCTCGGGAAACAGGTCGAACATATACTTCAGATGGTCTGTCTTTACCTTGTATGCCTTTGCATGACTACTCGTCGAAACCGCCATGTGGACCTCTCCGCCGTTCTTGCCCCTACCTTCGGTGCTTTTAATGTCCTTCAACAGCTTCTCGACACCCGGTAAAGGTTTGCATTTCGGAAACTCCCGTTGCTGCAGCGCTGTCTGCTTGAGGAAGAACTCGTCGCGTGTGATCGGCAGTTGCGCCCAGTCGTGAAAGATCTTGCCTGCGGCGGCGCCTGGGCGGCCTTGCATTTGGGCTTTAATGCGCCATGGGAGAAGCGGACGGCCAAATTCCGAGAGTATGGAGTTGGTGCAGACCGTGTAGAGATCTTCGGAGTCGATCAGGAGGCCGTCCATATCGAAGAGCAATGCCCGCACCGGGGGAAAGCTGCGTAGAGATTAGCGAATGGTGGGAATTGGATAGCGGGTCAGGCTATTAGCGTACTCCGACCTTGGAGCCATAATGTCAATTGTCTTAACAGCGAGCCTCACTGCCGTTCTTCTACCGATTTCCAGACTCTTTCCTGGATTTGAACCGCCAATCTCCTGGTGGCATAACAATCTAGCGGGCTTGAAACAATTCTGCCGTAGTCTCCACTGGATCGGGTTAAGCGGTGACGCTGCCGGACACTACCCCTACAGCCAGACGTGTTTACAAATTATATTCTCTTTGGGGTTTTTACCCCGTGAAACGATTCCAGGAGCTTCTTGCTGCCATTTTCTGATCGGCCAGGAGCCAAGAGCATTGAAACCCTCCCTACAGTTTGTCTATGTGCATCATCGGGTCATGTACAGTGCAAGGCAACGGCACAATCTAGGGTTTGGGCGTGGGATATTACAATGCAGGTCTCCGTCGTCTCTCGCAATGAGGTGATGACCATATCTCACCCTCACTCTGGATTCCTGAAAGCTGTGATTGTTCTGCGTCGTGGGGACAACGTCCAATCAAGACGGTTAAAATTCCTGGTCGTCGGAATTTCAGACTTGTGAATTTTACTAGCATCGAGTGTTAGAGAGTTCGGGATATATGATAAACCGGACTAGGTGCGTAGGAACTACTGGCTGTGGGAGAACTGCCAGTTTCTGCCGTAGGTCGCCTCATCGTAGTCTCCTACACATGGACAGCGATGGCGTATTTACGCGATGGCTTGGGGGTGAACAGGGTATTTTGCTTCCGTCTATGGCACATGTTCTTGCAGCCATGGGCACCGGTGCGACGACATCGTCCAGGCTGCTTTAGTTGATATCGTCTTAAACATATAGTTGGCTCATATTGAGTTTCCCGTTACCCTGTCAAGGGGAATCGTTTGGCGGTGTCAGGATCCAGATAGTCGCTACGCAAGGTTCGTCGTATGTTGAAAGGTAGAATAGTGTTCCCATGTGGATGTAGATACGGGTGGATCCTTAGTATCGGTCCCAAAATGCTCTTGTCCTAACACAGTCTGTTTGGTGGTCATGTCAAGCTGCTGGAACATCGCTACCATATTGCGGCCCCAGCCAGGCCAATGAAAATACGCAATTGGTCTTGCCTGGTGGCAACTGGAGACATTATAACGCCCTTGAAATGCCGGTAAAACCAAATGGAGATAACGCAACAACAACAATGCCTTGACAGGGAGGATGGAAGGAACAACAGAGTTTATTTTCATGCCATGACTGCCCGGGGTTGAGTCAGCGTGAATGAACAGCGGGGGTCATCTAGCCAATGGACTTCAAGGGGTAGCCCGCATAAGAGATGTTCAACGGTCGGGACCACTCCTGAGTTGGCCACTGGTCGTACTATCTTCAGGACAACACACGGCAACACTATCCCGCTTGTCTACCTATCATCAGTCTTTCTCGGCATTGACCACATGGTCAATGCCAAATATGGGATTCCCATTGGGCGCCTCCGCCTCACAATCAATGCCTGCAGGAAATAATAGTATCCTGACTTGTAGGCGCGTTCGAGACACTGCACGGGCCCATGCAAATATTGGTGGCTGGAAACGCGTTCACTCAGAGACAAGGTATGTCCAGCTCAAAAAGCAGGGGGGCATTAAGTAAATGATGGATTGTACACTTTTGGTCCGGTACCGGATTGGTCCAATGAGGCGTCCGATGCGACCAGCCTTGCACATAGTTTCTAGATTTCGTGTAGTAGTCGTAGAGGCTAAAATCAGGCGTCTATTTTCCGAGGGTTAAGCCTATGTTGATGAATTGAAACTGGTTGTGAGTCGTATAGACCACAACATGGATTGTTTGGTGACAAACCTAGAAGGGCCAGTCAAAATGGCCATTGCATGTTGCCTGGTTAGCAACCGTGGCTGAGTGAGCAAATCGTGAAAGGTACAACCTCAAAAAGTGAATGCGGTCAACGTATGAAACGATCGAGGCTAGGCCGGTAAATGCAATATTCTATGATAGGTAGCCAGAATGGGTATCAGTGAAAGTCCGCAGGCAATGGAACCAGGGCTGAGGAGTGTAGGCTCTTAACATGAAAAGTCGGGGGGTTCTGTACGAATTGAGGCAATGCTGCTCCTGTTCATAGAACAGCAAGTACTATGAAAGCCCCCGTATAGAGCCGCAAAGTCGCGGAACCGGCGGTCTGTGTACACACAGTTCAGATGCATGCCCATAGAAGGTGATCCTCTTGATACATGAAGCCGAGCCGCGATAAAAATTCTATCACGCTCGTTTGTACCGAGGTGTCATACTAGGTAATTGTGTAGCAGTAAGATTGTCAACATACAGACCAGGATCTGCTTGCAGATGGGTCAGAGGCTTAAAACAACAAGTGGCGTGCCATCCCTAGGGGCCGAGCCTAGATGATGCTCAATAATCTCTCAATCGAATGGGGGTACTGGCCCGGGAGTTTTGCCGTTATGTTCATGGACAGCAGAATTCCAGCGCCGATATAGGACATGGTTTACTAGTAAATCCCACACGAGCGATACAGGGTCTGTTCTGTAGTATGGCATGTTGTACTACGGTAGGACATGTACCAGGATTGTCGCTTTCGTAGCGTGGGTGTGGTGCTGTGACAAGAAGCGGGTGGATGTCGGAATGAGATTTTGAATTAATTACCATTTTAGAGGCTCGCTACCGAAAGGATGGAAGTTGTGGAGAAAAGACAAGGCGAAGATCAAACAAAACAACATCACCGCAAACAATAAACAAGGAACATGAGGAGGATCCTGACTCATTTGGGTACCTGAAGCAATCTTCTATCAGGTACTGCAGGTCGGTAACGTATTGTAATATCCACAGAGCAGGCTAATTTAACAAGGATTCTAGACCAACATCCTTTGGCAGGACAGGCGGTCTGGCAAGTTCGCTTACAGCATTGGAAACATGGCCTGGTGATGATAATGCAGGCTCACTGCTCCGATACCTCGATGGAATTTACCGCCGAGGGTGTCTGCTACGGTATATGCTGAGGTCTTCCGATTCGCTGTGCTTTCCAGGTGCTCGGCTTCAGTGTACCTATCGAGGTACGTCGTAGATCAGAATCCGCCAAGGGGAAGGTATCATCTCGCTCCGCTCTAGATCTTGTTTCCAGATTGCCAGTACCTCCTGGAGCTGCGGCTGACGGTGCTCTGCTTCAGTATCTCGAGTTGCCGTTGTAATTTTTCGTATCTATGTTCTGTACACCAGTGGTAAATACAGCTCCCTGTAGCTATGCAGGGCCATGCTTTCAACTGGCCTACCTCCTCGTTCATAACAGCAAGACGTCAATCCAAGAAATGTTGTGCGGCTTCCATTAATTTGCTTTATGGCGTTAGCTCGTGCGTGCTTACCACTTTAAACGTGCTTCGAGACCTTGGTAGAGATGAACGTTACTGTTGGTACCATATGACGATTCCGATCTGCCTACCAGATTCTTTGAAAAAGGAAAATCCGGTGTGCTCAATATGTCGCTCATGTTTGAGCACTTATCTGCTTCATACTGTGACTTTGGTCAGGTACGGATTCTAATACGTACCTCCGACAAAATGGGGACTGAAACTTCTGTCTTGCTTTGTTCATATTAGTTGTCACTAGTTCTGATCGCTGCGATTCCCGCTATGAAACTTCTCTGGCCCCATGGTGGAAAGGGACCTAAGAGAACGGTTTGCAAATCGGTGGAACAGTGACGCTCCGCAGGATCACGTTTGCTCATCCCAAACACAGTCCAAGGCTCCTGCAATAGCGAATTGAAGCTTCATCATGTCTCCATGCACAACAGATGAGCCGCTGGACTTTTGGGATAGTTATTCATTATCCTGGACTTCTGATGTGGAGCAAGGTACGCCCTTGACGTGCCTCAGTCTCGGCTTGACAGGCAGGGCTCGTCCTAAACCCTCTCATAGCGTAGTTCAAAGCCACGCATCAGCTCGATACCATCTCTAACTTGACCTGCAGAAGGACCAGACTCCAGTGGAAATGCTGTTGTTGTCGATCTTGTCAGTCGGATGTCAGGGAGGCGTTCCCACTCCCCCACCTGATACTCAAGGCCAACAAACTGAGGTATACGCTGAGCTTCGGCCGCGAACTGGTAGGATCCCTGAATCTTTCCTATGACCATTCTGGTAAGGCCTGCTTTGTTGAGTTGGGGCTTAACGTCCACCTGAAATAAATCTCTGCCGGCCACCCTGTTCCATTTCCCTTGCCGATCATTGAGACGAAGCTAATACCTAGTCTGGCGCAGACAAGTGGACTTCGTATGGAGGTGTTACGGTCTGCTTCCAGAGATATCTTCTCCGCCTTCCAAACACCAACCACATTATGCTAGCCGACCTTGTCGACAGCGATATGGACGCTCTTATGCAGGCCGTATGCAACAAGGAATATCAGTATTGGCAGACGTGACGTGTTTATCATTCTGGAAACCTCCGGGCCCACCGTGTCGACAAACGAGAAGCTAATCGTCAGAAGATGCTAAGAGTGTAGATTTAGTTGCAGTTCGAGGAGGATTTCGAGGAGACAACAACAGGGGAAGATGGAACGGTCGCGTCTTCGCTGGTCCATTGGCCTTCCCGGTGCTTCCAATACCTCATCCTAGGCATATAAAGTGCTGTGAGCACTCTCCACGTCGACAAATGTGAGGGCAGCTCAGAGCGCATCTTCCATTTGCAGAAACAGATATTATATACCTGATGGTCTCCGCGACCATACGCTGGTCTTCTCTTCACTTCCGAGACATCTACATTACCCATCTGTTGCAACAAGCCATGTCTGAATATCGAACTCGAATGCAAGCCCATACAATGCACGGCCCAGCAAAGGGTGGTTCATTTGCCAGCGCTGCTGCTGCTGCGGAAATGCCACTATACCCATTACACCGTGACTGCTTCGGACAAGGTTGCGATGTGTGCAAAGCTGGGTTAACGTCAGTCATCTCACCTGAACACCCCTCTTCTTCGTTCCCGTCGAAGCTGACCATCCTGCAGAGACAAACGTTCCGGGCCCGAGAAGAGGGGACGACATAGATCGGGCTCCCATGCAGCCACAAGTGTGTCCACGGAGTGACATGCCCATCGATATTCAATCATCACATCGGTGGAAGATAGATTGAAGGGAAAAAGTCATTGCATCAAAGATCTTGTGGGGGTTCGGTCACTGCTAGATTGTCTGCTTTCTGATTTTGACTTGCCTTGCAGCAAGTTGGCGAGAAGTTTCTTGGAGCAAAGATCACCTGTGACGGGTTGTCATACACACAGGTGCAAAAGTGATTCTACTTCATCCTCACGTTTCTTTGACCTTGTTGATTTGGCGATGTTGTATAGATGTTGAGGCTTTTGACGTAGGTACTCGTGGTCTCACTTGGTTAGTATCCGTTCGTATCTCCTTTGTCTTTGCTCAATATCTCCCATGTCTTTCCACTGAAGCATCATGCTTCTTTTGTTTGAAATTCCATTATCGTTTCAATGTCCGTGAAAATGGACTTTTTGGCATGTCCTGTCA
The DNA here is from genome assembly GCA_003868215.1 of Pseudophaeomoniella oleicola. Classification (NCBI taxonomy): domain Eukaryota; kingdom Fungi; phylum Ascomycota; class Eurotiomycetes; order Phaeomoniellales; family Phaeomoniellaceae; genus Pseudophaeomoniella; species Pseudophaeomoniella oleicola. The sequence goes on from QWDQ01000039.1 coordinate 164,571, forward strand.
CTTGCGTACGCAACATTCGCACTGGTTGCTTTGTACTTAGTCTGGATCATGTGGCCAATGCCACCGTGTCTTTGGGTGCACGCAAACATATCTTTTCCTATGGAAATCAAGAATGTCAGAAAAGGAGCCAGTTTTGTGCATTCCTTTCATTCCTTGGGTCGGGTCACAGTGAGCTGGTAATAGCTGAACAGATCATCACTGATTGGTGGAGAAGATTCCTTTCTCTTGCCGTCCAAGATTCACAGTCAGTCTGCTGCTGGCCTTCCGACTTAACCGTCGATTGGCATCCAAAGTCGGTCTCACGGAGTTGCTACTGGTCAGGATAAGTGACGACTCAAGCTGATCGCTCTGGAGACAGCTCTCCGTGCGTTGGCCTATTGAAAACCTTTTGCGGTACTATGTGGGATTCTTAGCCGCATCCATGAGATAAAAGATACTGTACCATCGATGAAGGGTGCAAGATCTTTTCAGTTGCCTTTCTGGTTTGTACCTACGTGAAGGAACCGCTTATGTCTGGCCCTTCTCACTGTCCATTCAGATGATGAGCTTGTGCCCAAGAAGATATCCAGATCATGCAAGGCCGCGGACATTCTCCAATTACCGCTGAATGTCACAGGCATCCTTCACACCATATACTTGACCGCTATTGTGTTATCCAATGGCCGTCATTCTCATCAGTATCTCTCCATGATGTACTTGTACACCTACAAGGCGTGGTTGCCTTTTCGGAGATGGATGATCACAGGTCAGTGGAATGGAAGCGCTTGCTATCATTTGCCTAGGGAAATCGGCAGAGCCTCGGGCTCCAGCCTACAGTCGCCAACGCCGATATGAATGAGGTTGGACAGCGCCCAGGTAACAAAGTGCATACGCCGACTGCGAAACTCATGTGTCAATACCTTCCCTTAGACTCATCTCGAATTTAAGACTGTATGCGCTATTTTCACTTCAAGAGTACATACATGTACACGGGTTACCCACTATGTCTATCGACCTTGCAGCCTCAATAACCAACTTATTGTCCTTTTCCACTGCTATCATATGTGCTATTTACACTATCGCTTGCGAATTCAAGGATGCCCTGCCAGGGTATTGTAACGCAGTACGACTACAAAATCTCGATAAGAACATTCTTCATCAACTTGAACAGCTGCTCCTTGAGCCACTCCCCGCCGATATCCGGAATGGATGTGAGCAGATATTTCAGCACCGTTTGGAACAGTACAACACTGCGCAGGCCCTTGTAAATGAAGGGCAGACGCCTCTGCGCTGGTTGGCAATGAATCAACGGGCACATCGAAGGCAAATTGCCCAGATGCAGATGGAAGACAACAAGTTGTTACTCCTCCTTGAAATCGAAAGCTTGAAACTTGCGCGCCATGACGTACTTTCGCAATGCTGTCGAGCTGATCATGCGCAGCGGCCTTCCATGCGTGGCCTCACGTTGGAGAGACCACTGGCGTTTAGTGAAATAATTCCGATAGAGTCAGACATTGTACAAGCTTGCCTGTCTGGAGATGTTGTTGGAGTGCGGCTTTCACTTAGCACGCGGCGAGTAAGCGCTAATGCTAAAACCCCAGACAATTACACGCTTCTGAGTGTATGTTATTATTCCTCTCCATTAGTCTCTAATGCTCACTGGTACAGTACGGCATAGCTGGGGAATCTCTCGAAGTGGTACACGAGCTCTTGAACAGCGGCGCCAAACCAAATATGTCCTTTGGTGACGATGAAGAGTGAGCTTTCAATATATCATCTCTATCTATCAAGCTGACAGCGTGAGATCTCCTCTTGATAGTGCTTTCTACTATGCTCATCCCAACATGATACGCAACCTCCTGACTCAAGGAGCAGACTTTGATCATATCAACAACATATTTTGGTCCTGCCTATCTTACCTATGGCGCCCATCATGTTCCACAGAAAACACCATCGAGATACTGAGCATTTGTCAAGCCTTCGGGTTCGACAGCTATAGCCAACCGGATCGAGGCTCATATACGGCGTTACATCGGGCAGCCGCGTTCGGTACATATCATGATATCGAGAGACTAGTCAATATCACCGGGAAGGACTTGATGATGAATAGCAGAGTCAAGGAACTCCTCTGGCTTCCAATCCACTGTGCTGTCATCAGAGGTAATGAATCGACCTTTGACTTTCTTTGCTCTCTGGCCCCTCTTGCTAAGTATGCTTTTCATCCTGACAGCATAGGTTGGGATCTCCTTCATATCGCAGCAAGGAGTGGATGCCTCGGTATCTTAGTGAAGCTTCTAAGAATGGGTGCGAGCACCGAGAAGCTGACCGGGATCTCTGACGACTTAGTACCCGAACCCCTCAAGGGCAGACGCGTTACAGCGAGAGAAATTGCTGTCGCTTGTGGTAATGACGAGGTGTTCCATGAGGCAATGAGACTTTGCATCTGACCTTCTTAAAAGGTCGATAGTTCCTCGTCGGAGTGAGATCACCTGATAATGTTTTCCTTCCACACTGTTTACTACCACTGTTCGTTGTCCATTACAACTGGCTCGGCGTGGATGAAGACACAGCTCAGCGAGTCCGGATGTTATGTAGGATGTCGTCCAACGAAGGTTTTCAGATCTGTTGTTGTTTGCCTTTACATATTTCTCCACATGCTTTAGTATCATATTTGATTGTCTTTTATACCGTTCCCATGTCCGGTCGCATCGGAGAGACTGACTGTTCACCGAACGCCGCCGAAAACCCCGTCACCGTGCGTCATGCATTCCGACTGGCTTGCAGCAGAGCTCATATTGAACAAGGACTATCCTGTGTCAGCCACAGCTCAACCCCATATATATTCGAGAATATGTACATGAGCGGCTCGGTACCCTGTCAAGATTGTGATAAGTAGAGCTTAGTGGCTTACATTCTACCACATCCAACAATTGGCAGCAACCAATCATCAATAACTAGCAGCGGTAACAGATTGTCCTGTACGTTCAGCTCACCCTTTCGTGTAGGTACCATGCAAAGAAGACGTTCATTACAGGTTCCAAAACAACATTCACTGAGTTCCATCTGAACCTCCTAGTTCTATCCTAGCAAGTTGAAGCTAGCCATCATCAACCATGTCACCGCTACTTGCCGCTCAATTAATTCGAATCGCTATAATCTATAATGTTTTCCGTGAAGCAAATACCATATTACCGATCAATACATTCTGCTCGTACTCCGTTCTGTGTTCTTGATTCGAGGGTCAAGTAGATTACTTTCTAGTAACTTCTGCCCCCTGACTCGAGCATCTGTGTGAAGCGGATATTATTTGTCCACAGAGTACGTGATACAAAGCATCACTCCATAGGGAAGCCTCAAACGCGGGAGGATCCATCACAGGTCGCATCTAATTACATGGCTCATCAGACTGCCTCCCAAGCGATATCGATCAAGTTGGATAGTCCCCACAATATATCTGCGACTTAGGGGTTGAGTGAATTGTGATATCAGGTCTCGACGATGCGAGGATGTGCCAATGAAATCCAATCATGCAACCAGTATACATTGCGTTTAGCTAATGAACAGTGTTGGGGACCACTAAACAGGGGGTCAGAACAGCAGCTAAACTCATCGTCGTATCGCCTCAAATGTCTAGTATGCATGATGCTTGCTGCGGAGGTAGAATATCACTTCCGATAGCATAGTTTCTGCAACGAGAAGGCGTGGGTGGAATGTCCGATGAGTGTCCGGAGGATGATCATATAAAAGGCCAACACCCGCCCATTTTCTCCCCCGAGACCCAACCCCTCAATCTACATTCTTTCTCGCCAAGTCCACCCACAACTTCACCGTATGTGTGGACAATAGCAGAAGCTCAGCATGAACGGATGACGAGGTCTATCAAGGTTCAATTGGTTTGCATTGTCTTTTGTCATGGCGGTCGGTAATGGCTTCTATCTCGTCTATCCGACATGACCATCCTCGAGTGTGGCTCTGGGCCTGATGATCTGCGCACAAATTTTGTCCTCATCCTCCATCCTCCAACCTCCATTGCATCAACGATGGCTTACACAGATATCGTTTGGTGTATCGAAGGCGATTGTCTGACAGCCATAACATCTTTGAGGAAGGGCACGAAGGGGGCATGTCGATTTCCTGAGAGGAGCGTCGGAGATGGATAAGAGTCGTGATGCAATACGTTGATTGCCACTGTGCCGTACATCGGGGGAGTCGATCTGGTAACGCCATGGGAGGAAAACACCACAAGTTCTCGATTTAGGCTTATCACTGCCGAGCAGAAGATCAGTGTCGATTCCATCCGAGAGGCAGTTTCGACTTACGTTCCTCCTCCACATTTTGTGCAGCCACCTTGGCACGGGCATTTATGGCCCTTCAACATACAAGACATGACGTGTGTTTGATTCATGAAGCTTACTATGGGTCAGCAGGGCTTGCTACTTGCACACGGGTTGCATACTCAACCATCATAGGCATCCTTCTCTTGAATTGTGGACGAAAAGATGAACAGGCCTTCCAATATCAGACTTCGGTCAGAATGTGGCAAGAATGCGGATAATTTACTGGCACCAGTATCTTACAAGACACAGGATCGAGGAAGAGAGAAGGGATATAACAGTGGGATCTTCTCGCCGGGGGATCACACTCAAGCAGCACTCTCAAGGTGTCACAATATCAAGGGTTTACAGATGTACACAAGCCTGTGAGCATCTGAAACGAGCCAGCAAGCGAATAAACCATTGTGCTATCACTCGAAGATGCAACCTGTATGCATTACCTTGTGTCACCAATCTCCAAGACTCCCTCTTCGACAGTTCCCGACAACAATGGTGGTGTTGTTCGCTATGTTCACCGACGATGATACTAACACTAGGCCGCTCTCCGCCGCAACAACCGTCGAGAGTAACACCCACACATTGTCCCATACCGTGATGAAAACAGTACTTCAGAAGAGAAACTATACCACCGTGCCTTTGTATCAACTCAGTCTAGTACAATACCATCATTGCGTTGGACACGCAGATGTATCATGGACCGGACTAAAAGACCAAGAAGACCACTAAATAATTGGACCGCTTTATCCGAACTATGTGTGATACAGAAATGGGACATACCTCCATAACAGAATATAGCAGAGAAGGGGAATACTCCGTACATGCCTAAAGCGCTGCAACTACGCGGCTCGCCAGCCACCACCGGTATGCCCAAAAATTAGCCGGAAACATCTGCATATCGATCTCTCAAAACAGGAAAAGATGTGATTTGTATAAGTTACTCAAATTCACAATGTAATTCTTCGAATCTATTTCCCTTCACTCCTCGTCCGTTTCTCTCGACTTCTTCCAACAGAGGAAGCGGAATGGGACGAATTGCAGCACGTCGTGTAACGACTCATGAACAAAGGCGGGCGGCCGGGCGGAATAGCTTTGACAGGCGCCCGGGCATCCTTCGTCCTAACCACAACCCTATTCACTCACTCACTCCCCTTCCCTGCACTTGAACTCTACCTACCTACCTAGGTACCTTAGGGTTGTAGCTACCTGTCTACTGTAGATATGTACACCAAAAAAAAAAAAAAACGTCTTTTCCTGTCTGTCTGTCTGTCTGTCTATCAGAACAGAAAATTTCAAGCCAACAAATCTGGCCTGACCTGACCCTGACCTCACCCCCTCCCAGAGAGAAAAACCAAACTTCTACTCAACTTCCCTTCTACCCCCTCCTCTTCCTCCTCCTCCAAGAGAAAAGGGGAGAGAGAGAGAGAGGCAGAAGTCTCTTTTTTCCCCCGGAATGCATACCTTAGGTATCCATCCATCCCACGTGTTGTGAAAAAGTGGCAATATCTATGTAAGAAAGAAAGGAAGGAAATAGAAAAAAAAAGGTTAAATGTTGCTCTCATCCCCCCCGATAGATAGATACATACCTAGGTAGGTACCTAGGCATACGTATATAATTACATGCTCTGATTCGGTCGGTCGGTATACTCTAGTATACTAGTACTAATGTACCGTTAGGTAAGGTAGATAGGTAGGTAGATAGGTAGGTAGGTAGATATATCGGAGGGTTATATGCGTCTGTCTATACATACATACATACGTACTCCCAAACACGCAGGAAAGGATCGAAAGGGAATTAAGTCTATTCTCCAAGTTCCCATATCCCCCATGGAAAAAAAATGCAGTTTTTGAAAGATTCCATACCGTTATTTCATTTTCTAATCCATCCGGCGCTGTCGTAATAGCAGTGAATCGAAATGGATCCAAATAGAGTAACTAGAGCAAAATACGATGAAGAAACAGCAACATGCGTAGAGGCATAACAACACATCACACACCGCTAGTCCATCTCCTGCAAAAGATTGAAAGTAGAATGTATGTGTACACACTCACTTTCATATCACGTCCCTGCTCACACAAATTCCCAACTGGCTTACACTTTTTGATTGGTCGGATGCGATACAGGCGCACGGCATGATCCGATGGGATATGAAGGAAGGAATAAGAGGCTGAGTCTTGGAGGGTAGTTGGCATCCGTGCATGTTTGAGGGTATGTATGTGGTCAGAAAGCGCCCAGATTGTCTAGGAGGGTATAAGTTGAAGGGAAGGCCTTTTTCAGTGGTGGTGTGCTTGCTCCATTCACTTCTTTTTTGCGGATCTTCTTTGCCGTCAAGGTTCGTGGCTTCGAGAGAAAGGAGAGGGGTAATGGGAGTAGGGAAGGTGACAGTTGTGTTGTCAGTTGGATGACATGGGACACTATAGACGAGAAAAAGGCCGGATGTTTGTCGTCTGACGCGGTCATTATTTATGTCCTACCCATGTATGCGTCCATCTTCTTTCTAGTTTGTATATCCGTCCGCTGATTAAGATCATGGGGGTAAAATGTCTCGGATAGAGGGAAAAGTAAATGCAGGTGAGCGAATTCGGTTGTGGTCGTTACATGTGAACGTTGCATTGTTGCATAATTTGGTGTGGAGGGAGACAGCCATAGTGTATCTAAGCAGATGTCACCGTCTGTTCTGAGCCTTTTGGACCTCTCATGTCAGAAAACCGAGAACTTTCACAGACAAAACGAACCGTGATGGATGGATGCTATTGTGTAGGTCTCTTACTTCTTTCCTTCTGCAGCACCTATACATGGGGCCCGTATGCGTTTGTTAGCATTGATTGGTTGACAAATCTGCGTGTTGTTGTTTCAGTGGAAGGAGGGAGGAAGGAGAGAGTGTCTTCCTAATCACCGATCGTTTCTGACCTTCTCTACTGCAGCAAAATGGCGGTGGGTAGAATGTGGATGGGAAGGAGACATTGGCTGTGGTCCCAGGGCATCTTGGAGGGCTGGTTATGAATTGAGCATGCAGGAAACTTGGAAATGTGCATTGTTATGCCCCCTTCCACTAAGTTTGCCTTGGTGTCTGGAGCGGTATCAGCATTGGGGCGTTTGTTAGTCCAAGTCTCCGCAGTGGTAGGACAAACGCCTAATAAGGAGACAGCGGGAAATCTCAGTGGACAGATGATACAGTGCCCTTTTGTTCTTTTGTGGTCAGAGTTCTTTATTCGGAAGGAGGCGGCAGGCAACAGTAGCTGTACGATCGATAGACGGAGAGATATTGCTAGTAGTAAGCCATGCTTTCGGTTCTTCGATTGGACAAATTTCTGTCCGTATTGTCTCTTTTGAAAGTGATGGGATGATATAGAGAAGAGCTCTCAGATCGTCTGGGCCTTTGGTTGTCATCAATTTGTTCCGGCAGTAGCTCCCTGAATAGAACTCGATCGTCAAAAATATAGCAAGCCATAATATACCGCCTATCAATGGAGGTGCATAGATCAGCCTTCATCAGCTTACCTGCCTGTGCCAAAGGGTCCCTAAAGGAGACGTCAAAGGCTGGATCAAGTTTGTGCAGCAAATCAGCGTACCTGAAAATCTTCTTTTCGTGCATCACAGTTGATCAAGGAGTAAGCTAGCGGCTCATCCAATACTGTCGTAGACAGAGCGAGCCAAACCACGAATCACACCATGGCTGCGTCATAGACCTGATTACTAACACTTGTTGCTTGGCCCGTTTAGCTGCAGCTAGCAAACGCCCTCCGTGTAGCAGGAGTAGAGCCCAATAGGTACCAGATATACTGAACGTCCGATACCTGAGAGTCATTATTGTCACCCGCGGCCCGACAAAGGACTCCCTTCCACACCTGGGCTAAGCTTTGATTTGGGCGTGAGATCTTAGTTCCTTTTTGCCCACTGCTAACCTGAAGACCATGTTGCACAGGCACCGCACCGAAATGACCATTGCAACACATACCAAAAGAATTCGGACTCAGGATCCATCTACTCAAGCAAGTAAGTGATCAAGATTCCACCGCATCATGCTTCAGGAGAGGGAGAGGCTTTGCAAGTCTGCCATGTTGAATTGGATGGAAGCAGACCAAGACCATCCAAGTGATCCGTTATGGATGCGCTTCTCGGATACCGCTTACCGAAGAAAAATGCGCATCGCCACGACAAGGTGGAGAGGACATTCGTTTCGAATGCGCATCGTGACATTGTTGGCTACTATACAGGTGACGCTGATGATACACCAACAGCTAGGCTCCCGGGAACAACCGGAGATCAAAAGTAGTCGACAGCTTCATGATAAAACCCACTACCTGCCTTGATGTTGTTGAGGATAGGGCTGCAGACCTTGAAAGATTTTCAAAGACTCCAAGCCGAAAAGGGAACATCCTGGAAATGGCTACCACAAGCTCCATGACGAGAGGACGTTGCCAGGTTCACCAGACAGGATAGTGTGTCGTGGTGCCCTTGCGTCGAGGCTCTGTGGCTCAACTAAGCGCAGGCGCAGATGGTCTCGTTCACGACGCTCGTCTTCCGGAGTCTAGACTCCCCCGTGGGGTCTTACTGAACCATCACGGGTTGTGCCGGAAAACAACATCGGGATTGATAGCCCTCAGAAGCTCATTTGCGCAGCATGTAGGTGGAACGAGAAGGCGCAACAAGGTCATGTACCCCAAGGTCGTCAGGATTTTATGCAGCGATCTACCATATGCATTGCTGACTGTCCTCTTCAGGACCAGAGCAACTCAAGTGTCACCGATAGCCAACCATCAAACCCGACACCTATCGAAGTAGCTCTTGACCGCAGTCGTCTTGGGCTTTCATGGTTTATTGCAACCAATGAAACTCCAAAAGGATTCCGAAGGCTTGTCCTTCTGACAACGACGTAACTTTTATCTTGCTTGGCGACCTATACAGTCAAGCGTACAACTACAATTTCGCTGCATGCTCCTCCGAGGATGCTTTTCATTCGCCGTGGTTCCCTACGCGAGAACATCTATGGCCTCCCGAGGCGGTGAGGCAGAAGTTGGGTAGCATCATACACACCACGATCAGAAGATTCGATGCGCAGCTCCTGTGATCCAGCAATATATAAGAAGTGTGAGAGCTGCTGGTCTGTGAATCTCTTTCCAGCACTACTGCCAGACTTCAAACAGCACAAGCACAGAGAACAAACCGAGACACTAAGAGACGTATGCTTCGCTAACTCTCAAAGTTTCGAACTCCATGGACCCATTCAGCGCAGCCGTGAGCGTCGCAGCAGCGACAGTGTCTGGTATACAATATACAGTTGAGTTCGCCAATAAATTTCGCGACGCACAAGCGCAGATCCGCCACGATACGGACCGCTTGCTTCTGCTGGGGCAGACTATAGAACATCTGGACAAACTACCTGAAAGGTTAAAGCAACAAACAGCAGCTTTAACCAGAGAGCTTACGGCCGCGCGCGAAGAGAGCGCAGGTCATACCTTTGATCCGAGTTCAAAGAGAAGCCGATTGCGATGGCTCTTTACCAGAGGCAGCCACTCTGCCACGGCTCAAAGTAGGCAGATGGCCACAGAGACGACATCGACTCTCAACTTAGTCGTTGATCTTGTCTCGAGCTTAACAGACATGCAGGATCAGCTTGACGTCGTTTCTGATGAAATCAAAACCCAATTGGTCAACATTGCTGCCTTTAACCAAGAGACTCTGAGATCTCTGGCAAGATTGAGGACTTCAAGAACGCCCTCGAGGCGGACCGCTCTCATACTTAGAGCTCGAAGGATTCGAAGCTCTCTAGGGTGGGTCATGAGACTCACAATCACTGGAGACAAGACCACGTATACTGCCTTCTGCGAATTTCCAATGAGAAAGATCGGATGGATTATCCAGTTTCATCACAGGATAAGAAGTTATTTCAACCTCTGGCCAACCGTCTCTTTTCTCCGTCAAAATGCCATTCCTGATACTTCAGAAGTGGTTCGAGTCTGTGAGACTGGGGATTTACCCAGGTTACAACAGCTTTTAATGGCTGGCCAAGTAGGGCCGAATGATGTGACACCGTCGAATAACTCCACGCTCCTCCTGGTGAGTTACCCGCTCAAGAAGTATGCAAAGCTGACAGATCACAGTATGCGATTGAATCTGGGAGCCCAGAAGTTGTCAGATGCTTGCTCCAGCATGGGGCTGATCCAAACCTCACATATGGAGAGAGACAGTCGTGAGTGGTGAGCCTGTATTTGATATATGGTTGACTGAAGCGGATAGATGTCCTCTGAACGATGCTTTCTATTACGGCCGTGTTGAGATGATCCGTGCCCTGCTTGAGGCACGTGCTGACATTGATTACATCAATGATATAGCATGGACTTCATTATCGTACATCTGGGACCCCAAACACAGAAATGAGAATGTCATAGAGCTTCTAGACATCTTTCGGGGTTCTGATTTCGATGGATGGAACACTCAGGACGCGTGTGGCTGGTCACCGATCTGCCGCGCCGCAGCCTTCGGATCACCCGAGGAGCTGCGACATCTGATCAGCCATGGAGGGAGCCTTGACATCCTCACGTATTTTTTCTGGCAACCAATCCACTGTGCTGTTTGGTTTGGCAATTGGTCAACATTCGAATTTCTGTCCGCACAAGAACCTCCCGCCATACATGGTTTCTATCCGGAAAGGAGAGGATGGACTCTGTTGCATCTGGCTGCGCAAAATGGATCTTACGACATCATTTATCGCCTTGTCCGCGATGGCGCTGACATCAATCGACTCTCGTTTCCATCGGACAGAGAATTACCAGAGTTGTTGAATAGACGACTCCTTCCTCGAGAGATCGCCGAGGCCCATGGACACAAGGAATCATTCGATCAAGCTGTAGCTGCAGCACAGAAAGATGCAGAGTCCAAGTGTTGAGTTCGATGTATGATGGAGCGGGGTGACAGTGGATTCAGCATGGTTATGTTAGCGGAACCATGGGATTCTTGTACATATCTTGCTGTGTGATTGTGGTCGCTGCCGAGACTATGGCCTTAGTCCACGTTCAAAATGATGGATCGGCGTATCTGCCAACTGCCTTCAGAATCGTGATGAAAGTGACACGTTTCGATGTTTTCAATGAGTCGCGTTGCTTCTACCCAAATGATCAATCCATTCTACAATAAGCGCACGTGACCAGGAGTGTACCCGATCCTTCTTCCCCGTGAATTATAATTACAGTAATTACAGTAATCCTCAGGCACAAACCTTCATTCTCAACCCAATCCCAACACCTGATTCTTACAAGAGAAGAGAACACATTCGACAGAAGCATTCATGACTATATCTACAAGCCGAGCGCCCTCCAGATTAGTTGTTATCAGAACAAACTCTCGGGATCGCCTACATAATCACGAACGATGTCTTTGTCGGCCTTACTATTAACCGAAATGTCAAAAGCTTGCATGCAGCCAAACCCCCTGAGCATTTACTGCCTATTTGGGAATCTGGAACTTACCGTAAGGTCGCGCCGGCCACAAGATATGGAACATTTCACATCCGAATCACTGAGAGGCTTACTTTCACTATTGAATTAGGGGATATACATGCTGTGGTTAGATCCCGGATAGGATGTAACGAGCAGCATGCTTCCGTCTGCACTTCAGAAGTCCCAAAAACCTCGGGGTATTGACCGCCGGCAAAGAGCGAGTCCAATATTCCTACTTGATTTACTGGATCGATCTCAGTGGTATAGGTATATGAGCCAAAAAACAATACGGGGGGTTACCGGAGATAAAGCCGTCCCAAGGGGGGTCTTAGTAGATGTTGGTCTGTAGTATTTAGTTCCTCGCAGGCACGTAATAACTTATCGGCTTCCGGGGCTTACATTCGCCCGACTCATCCGGACATCACTAATTAATTAAAAGATAAGTCAAGCTGACATCGGTGAATACTGATATAGTATTAAGCTACAGTCAGACAATGATGGTGTAGAACTGGTAAAAGTCGTCGTTATACGTCTAAATGTTCTTCTTTCCATTTTTCCGATCTTTGAAAAGTATCTGGGAATTAGTCTTGTCTATCAATCCCAACTGGCAACCACCAACCATGGCCACCCTCATTCGTGTCACGCTATTCAAAATCCCCTCCGCAGCAGACCGCGAAAAACTAGCCGAAGAGTACAAGAAATTCGGTGCTACGAATTCAAAGGTCTTGTTAACTTTCCTCCCTCCCTTTCCCTGCTATCCCGCTGTTAAAAAACAAAGACATATGCAATTTAAAAAAAAAACCCCTATCAGAAAATCGCTGACAGTTCGCACAGGATGGCAAACCATATCTCGTCAGTCTTCAAGCCGGGCCTGCCTACGACGATGCTCGCAGCAAAGGCTATACTTTCGTCTCGAGGTTCGAGTTTGCGAGTAAAGAGGATATGGAGTACTATGATAATGTGTGTGAGGCGCATAAGCTGTTGAAGGAGAATATTAAGCATTTTATGACGGAGCCGCCGCTGAATGTTTATTATGAGCCCGCTGTTGTTTATTAGTCTGTGATTCTTTATGATGATGATGACGATGATATTTGGAGTGGCGACAGTGTCTCGCAAAATTTGTCTATAGAACACATTCAATTCCCTTTGATTTAGCCTCACTCTCTGCATATTATTTCCAAGCACAAATTTCCGAAATGCATGCTCTATAGCTAGACGCTGACAACGTATTTGGTGCCACTTGTACCCTCTTTGAATAGCTTCGTCACACTCTCCTCGATGCTATCAAGGCCCTTTCCAACAACTTCGACCTTGACGGGCAACCTGTACTTCCCGCTCTGCACTAAATCCGCCAGAGTCGGCATCACATCTGGCAATTCCAAGATCTGTGGACCGAAAACGGGAATCTCGTTGACATCCTCAGGTACTTGACCCTGGTCTCCAGTGACAGGGTGCGTATAGATTTTGGGTCCAGAAGGATTGAGTGCAGCGAAGAGTGAAGGCTGGCTCAGAGCGGCTGTCACAGTATCTAAGATAGCGTCGACGCCGGAGTCACCTGGAGTTGCGGCCTTGATGACAGATACGTCCCCCTGAGCAGACCTCTCGAAACACTTGGTAGCACCCAATGAGATAAGATTGGCGTGGTGTTTGGCAGAACTGGTCGTCAGAATAGTGGCCGAGGGAAGAGCCATTCGAAGCAGCTGGATAGCTGCACCGCCGACGTTGGAGCTACCACCTACAACGAGTATGGATTTCAGAGAGCTGCTCGCGCTAGGTGTAGGGTCCAGATGTGGCATTGGAACATGCAGGCCATACTTGATGGCGGCTAATGCTGTGAGATAGCAGATCCTACAAATTGACTAGTCAGTGTCCTGCATTCAAGTTTTCCCATCGGTGGACGGTATCTTACGGAAGCGCTGCTGCTTCCTCAAACGAGCAAGAAGCAGGTTTCTTAGCTACCAAACGTGAAGGGACCGTCATGATCTCCTGAAAAGCACCTGCCGGGTTGCCGCCGGTTCCGCGATGGGCCATGACCTCGTCTCCGGGCCCAAAATCTTTGACTGATGCGCCAATTGACTCAATGATACCCGCGGCATCGAGGCCGATCACTGCAGGCCAGGACTGCACCATTACTCCGAAGTTACGACTTTTCCAATCCAGTGGATTCAACCCCAGCGCTTTGGTGCGAATGCATATCTCATCTGGACCTGGAACAGGATAAGGGACGGATACTAATGTAAATTCCCCTCCCGGTTTGAGGACTTGGACCTGCACCGAAGTTTTAGACATGATAGAAAATTGATTAATGTGTGCTAGTTTGTAGGAAAGGGTTCTTCGCAAAGAGCGTGAAGCTTGATTTTCAGAACTGGAAAGAGAGATAGCTCGCACTTACATCAAGCATGTATTTATAATTGCTGAACCGAATCGACCGTATCGCTGCCCAGAATTTGATATTCGTCTATTCCGGCGAGCCCGGACGCATGTAAGAGTGTAGAAGCAATATGATGCTACGGAAGTAAAGCGGACTTAACTTGAAGGCGGCGAGTCGGAAGGCGGCGAGTCGGAAGCCGAACAAGATTACCTAAGGTAACGAACGACCAGGGAAGACAATACTACTTAGTATCCATGTTATGTTAGTCACGTAGTAGGCATATCGGCGAGGTCGGCCAAGCACATCACCACCGACGCATGAAACTCCACGGGTGGGGTGATGGCGATGTGCACATGGGTATAGATAGTGACTACGATGTACCCTCCCAAACCCACCTTCCTATCTTATCTAGTCAGCGTAGAGGCCGATTGGCTCGTCAGCAGTACCGCGTTGCTTATTGTACCCAACCGAGTAGATATGACAGCTGCTTAGCCACTGAACTGGGTGGAGAAATACTCACGCCTGGGTTCTCAGGACAGGTACATTATCAATCCCGCGTCCATGGCGTTGAAAAGAGATGATTGATCAGATCGAAAAGGAAGAGGCATGTGGATGGGATAACCTCTAAGATCCCGAACTGCTCCGGATCTTGCAGAAGGAACTGTCTCCTTTGGTTTAGAGGTGGTAAGCCCCTTGTGTAGTGGTTGTGATCGTAACTACCTAAGGTTGCTTTGCCTAGGGAAGTGATTTCATGTACAGTATACCGGCATCTCGAATTCCTCGACTACACCACCTCACAATAGAATGCAATCCATCATTAGCTCGCAGAGCATAGACCAGCCCCAAAGTGGGTCATGCCTATATCTCATCAGAAGGAGAGGTATATGTAAAACTTGGTTCAATACTAGTGGTAAGACATGTGGAGAAGTAGAACGACCGATGTTTCCGCGCAAAGCTTCCTTCGACAACACACATTGATAGGTTACGACATCAAGGGAGGATGAAAAGTCATCTCGTCGGAGAGAAACCGCATAGGTCCGAAGGTCCGGGTCAAGTAAGTGATAAACCTTATCAATGCAAGTGCGATAAAGCAGAAGATGAGAACAGTCCAGGTCGTTGATATCGTATCATCATATAAGTTGATGGAAGTGCTCAAGCGTTGGCAAGATCCAACACAGTCGAGGAATTTGTGATGAGGTCAAGTGTTGCAGACTCGAACTTAGCCAACATGTCGTCAAACGCTCGTTGCTTTTCAGTACCAGATGCGATGGCGACCTCTCTCGGCGTGGAGGCTTTCCCCTTCATTGAATCGGGTACGAATTTGCTCCCGCCGTTGGTCTTTTCATGGAGGCTTGCTCCCATGTACAAGAGCTTCAGCGCTATGCCAGCTGCCCCACTTTCAGCAGCGAGATGGAGTAAATTGAATCCTCGACTATCATGAAAGTAGGCATGTTCGGAAGGTGGAGTCTGTGATGAGAAGAAGTCGAACGCCGCTTCGTTATTCCAGGCGACAGCACAATGTATTGGCGTCCAAAGTAACCCTCCAACGTAGACCTCTGTTGTCAGATGTAAGCTCTGCAAAATGCCGATCAATGCTTTGATCTCAGCTGGCGTTGCGTGAGCAGCGGCACGATGGAGGACCGTGTAACCATGCCCATCCGGCTGATTCCAATGGCTGAAACCATATATTTTACATATTTCTAACAAGCGAATGGATGTCTCGGTTGAGTACAGAGGGTGCCAAAGATAGCATAGACAAGACCAGTCTAAGGCGTTGGTATAATTGATCTCTGCTCCATTCTCCAAGAGTAATTGCGCTAGATCTGGCCGTCCGGAAAAGAACGCGATGATGAGTAATGAACTGCATTGTCAGCCTTGTCGGTGAGAATGGGAGAACGGGATCTCACTCTGCTCGTGGGCCAAAGCAGACATTGACATCAGCGTCGCGGGAGATAATGAATTCTACGACCTCATAGGATCCGCCACCTATTGCATACTACTTCTGTAAGCCTCCACTCATAGAACGACGGAAAGCGCACATACGCTCAAGAGAGGAAAGCCTTCGGGGGTCCTAGCATTGGGGTCTGCTCCTTCCACTGAGTTGAAAATATAGTGTAGTCTTTCTTTGTCCCTTGCTAAGCACGCTTGCACGATGCTTGAGTCTTTCGAGACCAAACTCCCTGTCAAAAGCGGGAGTTCGGCGCCTTCGAGGACTGACTGTGGATTACATGCACATAGCACCACAGGCTTTTTCCGTTCCGCAACCAGCGCTTTAGTGGCGGCACATGTGGGACATGCTACTTGCATGCAAGCTGTCTTTCCACCTGATTCATCTTCCCTTTGTTGTACCAGAGCCAGAATATCGAAGGAGAACTTCAAGATCAGGTCGATCTGTTTCTTCTGGATTTCCGCTTCTTTTCTAAGGTACCGCACCCGTTTCGTTAAGAGCCATCGGAAATGAGAGCCTGGTTTGCGAAGAAGAGCAGAGAGAGAGCTTTTGCAATCAGACAACTGTTGTCGATATTGAGCGTAGTCTCGACAGAGGTCATTAGGTAACCTTTCGAGATGTTGTATATAGTCGTCGATTAGGTAGACTCGTTCTTGGGCATCCTTAATTTGTGACCCAGCATCTTTGTATTCAAAGGCAACGGTGGTAACCTTGTTGACCAAGGTCCCAGAAAAAGCCAGAAGGCCCACGACGAAGGAGAAGACGTCCACAACCATGGTTTGGATGGGAATGGATGTTAAGAGGCATGAGCCAAGGCTTTAGTATCTTCGATGACGGCGGTGTTGGTAGAATCCGGAAGAAGGGGACATCGAATCTGCCCGTATATAACGTATGCGAAAGGACAGCACTGCGCAAGACATCATTCATATGGGTTGATGGATATAGGGTGAGAAACGATGCCCCGCGGCTCTTGATAGGACCATAGATGGCCGTTGTAGCCGGTCGTGACCTATAGCTTTCGAGTTTGCAAAAAGGCAAACAAGCGTATCAATTACCTGGCGCCATCACGCAACGGTGTCGTGGCTCGATGCATACAATTGGGCAAGAAAGTGTTGATCTGGTGATGAGGGTGTGAAGGGCTCTTCCCGCCGTGCGGGATGATTGGTGACCTTCATATCATGATGATCCTTGGGCATCATACCCCCAAGCGAGTGGATATTGCAAGGGCAGCAACTATCATCTACCATAGATGGGCATGCATTGAAAAGGCAACTGATCTGATCTGCTGTCATAGATCGATGGTAGCGATTTTGGCGATATTCGGGTTGCGGCTGAAGGGACGCGCCGGACCACCTGCCGCTTCATGGAAGTCCTAGAGAGCCAAGACTTCACGTCGTACAAGTTGGATCTTCAGCTTCTACTCACACAACGCACGACCATGACTTCCATCCAGCAGGACCCAATCAAGATATCATCTTCCATCATCAAGCATTGACGACCTGATCTGGTGACTCTGCCCAGCATGATTGCCCCTTAGACACCATGCGAAGCAGCATCGCGGACTCGCGAAAGTGAACCATGCCAGTCACATGATACATCACTCGCAGTTAAGCCCAGTGCGATGAAGCTTCATCTCCTTGCCCCACGATGGTGGACCAACAAAATTAAAGAATTTTTCATACAAACATGATCGAGAACAAAAGCAAATGAGTGAAAGACAAGTCGTGACAGAAACAGAAAGACGCATATGAAGGACCATGCGCATCACTACAACTGGATCAAAGGGGTTTCAACCATCCATGGTAGTAAGCGGAACCCCTGGGCATTGGAAGTGATCAGGCTAAGTTGAGAGAGGTCTTGTGTACTCAAGAAGAGCATATTTGCATTATAGACAAGAGAGAAGCCACGACAATCTCAGAGGCTATATTGAATGTTACTATGAGATATTCCAGCTGACTCTCCTGCAATCAGAAGTTTTGTGATATGTCGGACCAATGGATTGACACGCATAATAAGAAAGAGCTCTAAGATTTTCGTTGTGTTGGCATACAAAAAGAGTTTGGGGTGAAAAGAAAGTTCAGGAAGCAAATGCGACAATAGAAACAATCGGAGATTGAAAATGACCCTTGACATAAGAGGTGGTCTGATCCCACGACCGCTGACTTGGGACCAACAGTCTGTCGGATATTGAATGTGGCCGGAAGGTGCTGCTTGACCTTTCGGGTGTCGCTGCAACGAGGATGTTACTCAGTGCCAGGTGAAGTCTCCGAACTGATGAGGCAGTAAGCTGAAGTCATTGTCGAAGTCAGTGGTGGTCAGTGATTCGGTGGTCCTGGGTTCGTTACTCTAGCAATCATCTGTCAGCAGCCTAACTCTGATGCCAATTTCAGTGTATGCGTCTGGAGAATTACTTACTCCATGCTCTCTTTGATGCAGAGTAAGCATGTCTTACAATTGCAGCTATGCATTGGGTCTTTGTTGTTGCCTGCGATACAGGCTTTGTCCTTCCGTTTCGCCAGCAAGCGCAGCGAAACCAGTGAATTGAGACTTGATCGTTCAGACATCGTTCGAGGTGGGCAATACGAACTAGATTCTGGACTGATGGACAACAACGCGTCCTATAGGTTTAGCGGATGATACAGCAGATGAGTCGAGCGTAAGTTGTGAGGAAAGGAGGTACTATCGACAGTCACTCGCAGGATATTGGCATAGGGCGCGAACCGCATTTTATACCCAAAGAAATTCACCGCCATCATGCTCGTTGCATTGTGTTGTTTCCCTTCAAGTATACGAAGCAATTGCTAGTCCGATGGATCACACCATCTTTCAGTCAGACGCATGGGGATCACCGGGCGTCAACGAATGGCGAATGGTCTGCCAGCGCTAGGTCGGCCACGGAAAGACTTCCCGCTGAAGACGTTTGCAACGGGACAACAAGCATTTCGCCATTCGACATACCTTGAGACGATAGACCATCTGGTGGAGTCAATACAACGTGGCACTGACAGTCCATGCGAACAGCCTCTGGACGTAGGATACAGCTATAAGAGCTAGGGTAAGGAGCGTACCAGATTCTCAAGATGAGACTTGTCCCTTTCCAGAACTAGTTGTGACTCGGGGCCAAAGCACCGGCAACAGCCAGATTCCCCAGCAAGCTCGTAACGCTGTTCCCTTGCTCGAGTCTCGTTGGGATAACTAGTCTCTCAGTAAAGAAGACCCAGCCTTAGACTCTTGTTACTGCGGCCCCTCTCCCAGCTAGTGTCGGGTTAGAGAAGAGAGCTCAACACGACCGAGGACGCACTCCTGGAGCCACAACACTGGGAAGTAAAAGTCGGATTATGTATCAACCCATCAACGATACGAACTGCCAGGGAAGACCTCCTCTTAGCAAGCAACCCGTGGGTAGGAGATAGGTAGAAGTGACGTACGTCAGGCTTACCGAATGCGTATGATGTTTCAATGCCCGAGCATGCGATATCAACAAGATCGCCAACTTCCCAGAGAGCTCGCAAGAGGAGGCTTCACAATGTCGATCGGGACCTCTCCTGGTGTCTTTTGATTATTGAGCCCTGCGTTCCTGACAACAGGGAGGGCGCATGTCCCGAAGTGATGGCGGTTGCCCAGTCTGCAGCTACTTCGGATCATCGAATGACCAATCGAAAGTCGAGAGACTGGGGACTAATAGACGATCCGAGGGCTTCCCCGATGTTAGCGTCCCTATGGAAGCCTATCGCATTTCTTTGCATTATTACCAACATACCAGCTTACACGCTACGTAACAACTACCGTAGGATGACGGAAGCCACGATCTGTATATGGGAGACGAAAGTGATGACTCAATCTGTAGGTACGCTATGATATAATAAGAGACCTTGGCCTTGGCCTAAGACGTCCTGGTAACGTCGCAAGTCAATTGATTAGAGAATACTCGGCGTATGAAGTTGGCATAAGATCCGTTACTTTGTCCCGATTCGCTAGACATTGTTATGTTTCATATGGTTTAAGCAGAAGAGGATCAGATCTCTCTCACCATCCGGGGCATCCAAACGTCGCAAGTATTGTCCTTTACGTATTACTGAAATGGCTGGCAGGGCTATTCCGGTATATGCTCTATTGCCATGGCAGAAGCGAGAAGGATGCTCTAGTAGCAAGGCTATGTCAAAGCAGGTATCTTTGCATTGACCCCCTGCAACTCTTATATCCCTGGTCCGCCACTTCAGCGGCGTTCATAATCGACATATGATCGTTACCCGGGCGAGCCAGTGCCAGAAAGTCTAATTATGTCGAAGCTATGAAACTTGCTTTAGCCGTTCTTGAAACCGGGTAGGTACTCCGTGGATCTTCACGACTTTAGCTTATGGCCCCCTTTTCTAAGCTTCCCTTACGAGAAGCAGACAGCATCTCACAAACGGTAATAAGTTTCTATCGCTCTGACAGGATCGCACACGCATCTTTTCCACATAAAGTGTTAGGATACCATGGATCCTTGCAATGCCAAGACTTCTGATTCGACTTTCGCACAGGCATCCTAGATTGAATGCATAAGCAGTCTGGAGCAATATATTCAAGACCAATCCTAGAAGAGATCTGTTGGTTTGCGGAACTTTCATGTACATGCGACCTTGAAGAGGCGGTGAAGATGCAGGCTGCCGCTATTCGTTCTGGTGGCGTTTCCTAACCATTGTTGGCTGAGCTGGGACAGTCAAAGGACAGTCAAAGGAAGGGAAAGACGCCGGCACGAAAAATAGCCTTGGGATTACCCGCATGAGTTGCGTTGGCCATTTGCATCCTTCCTATATCCCTGACCTTTTGCGTCGGTCTTCCCTGCACATCGCTTATACAACCTATCACAAATTGATCACTCAGTGGATTTTTGAATGGGTCAGTCTTCCCCTGTTGCCGTCAGTCATGAATGTTGGTCTCTGCGGTTTCAACATCCACGAACCCGGGTACCACCGATCTGCCTAGAGGAAGAAGTTTGATGCACCGAGCGCACGACATCTATCATGGCCCATCACTCTAATACTACGCACAACGCATTAGAGGCTCCATTCGATCTCCATAATTGTCACCGTGAGTTGGTGAGATCACGATGCTCTAACCTTCCGTCCTTGATCCCTGTTTCAACACCTTGACAAAATCCACCGACGAGCTGGTTCCATGACATACCACGCTATTGGGAACCATGCTCCAGCCGAAATGACCGTCGCTGATCTGGGATCTAAGGAATAATGATAACTGACGTCTTTGCAGGGGACCATCTACCTAAAAGTGAGGCGCCTAATGTCAAGAAGAGTCCCAAAATCATTGCATCGGGCTTCATTCAGTCAGAGAAACGGCTTCTTCCTAACGCTCGTATAGGCCTTCAGGACTTATAGATCCACTTTGGGTACTCGTATACCAGTAACCGACACGTCCCTACTCTGCCGCTGCATGAGAACGGGAAGCCCATGCATTGTGTCTACTGACAGGTCTCCTGCAGAGATGAAGGCTCAAATAAGGAGTCATCTCGACGACAGGTGGATATCGCTGGATAAGAAATTTGTGATCCATTCAAGGCAACCACCGTCCATGCAGATCCTACGCAGTCGTAAATTACTATGGTATTCCTGAGGAACCGAGGAAGGCCACGCGGTACCTTCCACCTGGTAGCCAATGCAGCACTGAGCACGTACAACATGGCTCGTACAACATGGCTCGTACAGCGCTGTTTGCTGGGTACTCCACAAACGTGGAATCCGCACGCAGTTGAAACGCCCCTAGACTTCCAAAAATACCAATCAAAAACAAGTGGTCCGCGTGCTCGCCAGCCTCCCAGATACCACCACTCAACCGCTTTTCTCCCTTCCCCCCCGGCTCGTCTTTGTATGCATCTCTTTTCCCAAATCATAAAGTTAATTTCCCAGAGGATACTATATCCTACCAACATACCTGCATGCAGTGGGCGATGAAACAGCTATTCCCTCTCGGTATCATCCTGCAGCTCTTCCAAGGGTCTATCATTTCCCTGCTCGACTATGCACCAGATTATTACGTGGTAGATACCATACCAGGGCCTGCACTCCTGCCTCAGATCCTCCAGCCAGTCACCCTCCTCCTCACTACTAAACCACATTGATCTAGATCGATCCATCACCTCTCCACGAAAATAATTTTCAGCCTCTTTTCAATCCAATTCCACCATTCTTCGCTTTTCTCCACCCTTCCAACCCTCCCCCCTTTTCAACGCCATGTTCACCTCTTCGATCCAGATCGAACTATCACCTCTCCACAAAAAACGAAAGGATTCTCAGCCTCTCTCAATTCCCTCCCCTCTCTCTTTCGCCTTTCAAACCTCTGAAGCCTTCCCCCTTCCACCTTCTCTTCGCTCCTTCTCGACTTCGCCCAATCCACCCTCCCCTCCTGTCCCGCAAGAAACCACAGCCCAACAGCATCTGATGCTTGACCCTTGACCCTTGACCCTCTACCAGACAAGCAAGCAGACAGACAGACAGGCAGATCTGTCACACCTCGCGAATGCTCCAAATAGGTAGGTCCACAAATGAAATACATACTGGTCCATCCTATATCCCATTTGCGCCTCACAGACGCAGACGCAGACGCAGACGCAGACGCAAACTAAATACGACAGATGAGTTAGGTAGGATCGTTGGATTGCAATCGGAATATTACATATATATAGGTAACTAATTATATCAGAATCTGCAATCAACACAAGTGATCAAATGAAGCACTGAAGTTCTAAGAGCCAGAAAAAAAGTTTACCTGTAGAGATATCTATCGCTAGGTAGGTAATCATAGAAGAATAAGACGACGATAAATAAGAAAAACACACACACATTTTTCCCTTAAGAATTTTTTTTTGGGGGGGAGGATATATTCAATCATATATAAAACGTTTGTTAGAGCGAAGTTATCTCTGTATTCGATCTACTACATCATACAGCCAGCCAGTCCTACATTCCTAATTCTGGCAGACTCTCAGAAATACCATATATTGATCCTACCAAATATTTAGGGTAGGTAATAGGTACTTCATGTCCATCCGTCCGTTCGTCGTTTCGATGCCAAACAGCAATCAGGGAACCCAGAGCCGAACAAATCCACCAACGTCCCGTCGACATGTCACACAATTACCAAAGTTATTCATCGCGAGGCTGACGCGACAGTCCTCGCAGACGCAGAGACATCGGCACGGCCAGGCGATGATGGATCGAGGCGAAGTTTGACATACTACGCAGAGTGGGCCTGATGGGCTGTTGAGATCGTCGTTCGGGGTCGCGGTCGATTGACGATGAGAACGACGTTCGATGATGAGCTGTTCTAGCATTTCAGACTCCTCGTCTAGCGTGGGGCGTGTTGGAGGCGATGATGAAGATGACTTGGTTGCAGGGGAACGGCCTACGAGAAGAAGCCTAGAGCGTTCTTGTTCAAGCTCATGCCTGTATTGTGAACGGGTCATAATACGGTGCTCTGGCGCTGAGAGGTGGGACGATAGGATTCGTGCTTCAGCCCGTGCAGCAGCATCTCGAGGATTTAACAGCCGAGACAGTGTGCTGGCGTCCAGTGGCATGAGGTCAGTCTCTGCCATGGGCGTAGACTCCCGAGTGAAGTCACGTTGAGTTGGAGTAATTTGGCCGGATGAGAGCCCCTCCAGCTCCTCCCAGCCAGCATCGTCGTCTGTATTGGTCGAGGCTGAGATGTTTGTTGACATCGAGATGACAGATGTAGTGTCATCATCATCGTCTACATCAGGTCGGTATTCGCCACTGAAATCCTCAGACCCAAACCAGCCTCCCATCTTCCACCAATCATACAACTTTCTATCCAGTTTCTTCTCCAGGTTCCGGTCTGCCCGGCCACCTTCATGCGCTAGTCGTCTCCTCATCTCGGGTTCAATGTCATACGCCTCATTGCGAGGAGTTCTCAACTCTCCCCTTTCATCCAGCATCCAGAACTCCAACGCATAGTCGTGTCCTCTCAATCCATTGTTTTGATCCTCCTGCACAGCTGAACGTTTCAGAGACTTCCCGATGAGGTTTCGCAGCCATCGTGGACGCCAAGTCAGTCCCACAAGATCTAACGCTGATCCAATGCCAAATGCTATCCATCCCGTAACTAAGTAGAAAATGCCTTTGAAGAAAAGAAATAAAACCCAAAACCTCGTCGACCTCTGCAATGCACCAACGCCATTAGGTCCTGGCTGAATGTGTATATCATCCGCTTTCCCTTTATTCTTCGGATCCTCGATCTTCCGCTCTTTGCCATATCCGCTCTGGAAGGGCGTCTTCCCACCACCCGGAACCCCGTACTCTTCATGAATATGGAAGGAGGCGCCTATAGGCTGTTTCGTACCCTTGGCCGCTTCAAGTTCATCGAAACGTTCTTCTTCAAGCCAAGTCAGCCTTCTCACTTCGACTGCTCTCCCTTCATTCATGAAGACGGCTTCCGAGGCGGCAGAAAGCACTGAAAATCCAATTCGGAGCAGGGCGCTGTAGAAATCTTCGTACCATCGGAGTTCAAAGCCTTTGATTTGCATACCAGCCTGGAGATTCTCATGGGCAATCTGGAACCGCTCCGAAAATGAGCCTGGTCGACGGATGGCAGGGTTTGTCTCAAGGCTCATCGCAGTCAAGGTCAAAGCGAGCAGATAGATGCCGGCACAAAATGCCATGCCAATCACTATCAGCAGGTGGGGGATAAATCCGACAATGCAAACCGTAGGAAACCTTAGGAATCCAGATGTGATATCCCCCTGAGTTGCCGTGGAATTGAAGAAGCCCCAAACAAAGGCAGTCATATAGCATACACCCCAGATTGTCGTGTTTACAAGCCGCCATTTGTGTTGCCTGTTGAAAATTGCGATAATGTTTGACGTCAGGCTATTACAACAAGAGATCAGAGCAATCAGGAGAACTTCTACAGGTACGTTGACTTTGTCCAGAACGAAAGGTCTCGATGTCGAAGCAGTGTCGATATCAGCTTCCTTGACGATTTCGGCAGTGCGATTAGCCATGTTGGATCCAGGCTTTGCTGCCCCGAATGCGTTCAGGCCCACAGAATGACCAAGCATAGCTTCGGCTTCGGAAAATGCAAGCGAATGCTCGAAGATTGACATTCCAGTCTCCGTCATGACAGGTCGTTGCTGCAGAGAACATGACAAAGTCTCGACGAAGTGACTGACACAAAGTCGCACGAACGTAGGCCATAAGAGTGAAAAGGACCCGTGACTCGCGGTGGAGTTAGCGTCAGCCTTGCCCATGTGGACTGCTGCGCATGCTACATCATCATCCTCCCAAAACAATGCCTGAGAGGACAGTGAGTGTAAGATTCCACCATGACTTGACCAATCGAGTGCAGGTTGTTTTCCAGACGACCCATATCTGTATAGCGACCAGTCTGGAGAGGTCTGACATCGAATGCCCTGAAGTAGGCTATGTATTTGACTGATAAAGAGTAGAATCGGTATAATTCTCAGTGCCAGTCGCTTGTCCCATGTCAAGTGAATCCTCTGCCGTGAAGCAGCGTAGACCGTGACACGATTCAAGATGAGCGCCATGGTGAAGCAGGTAATGGACCATCTACTCGTCATATAGCTTAACATCCCACCAAGACTTCTCACATTGTGAAAACCAAAGACTTCTTGTAACGCTCCACCCCATGTATCACCAGCTTGGCCAGCCGCATCTGCGACTTGAGCAGCAGCGCCTGCGGCTGCCTCGCCCGCCACATCTGCGCCAGCACCTGCGCCAGCTGCCTGAATCAAAAAATCAAGATGTAGCATGCGCACAGCTTGTCGTGGGAGAGTATTTAGTAGAAATCGTTCGACTTTGTAGGCATAACGGAGAGGGACCCAGACGATGTTCTTGCCCGAGGGGACCCTAAGGTATGAGCTTGTAGTATTTGTCAAGGCTGATAGAGATTGCATGACACCTGTCGTAGGAGGAGGAGGAGTTATCGTTGCGGCGAACCCTGTAGTCGGGTCTGCCATGGTGAAGCGAGCTGCCATTAGGACAGGATATGGCGAGAGTAGAGTAAATCAAAAGAATGCAGACACGTCAAATAAGATGTCGTTGAACATCTTGATGTGTTCTCTGAGTGAGTGAGTGTCACAAACAAAGTAGGCCGTGCTGTGGAAGGTGAAATACACGTTTGCCCTTTGTCGCTACTGTCGTATTGAAGGCATGAAAGCAGGAAGAGCCCACAAGTTGAAGGGTACAGTATATCCGTCATCCTTATCGCACGATCGGCACCTCCGGATTACTCCCCACATGTGGGGGGCGCCGAGAAATTGGCATACTTTGATATACATACTATGGTACATTTCTCATTTCCCTGACTTTATTGATTGATTACCTCGAGCAGTCTACTCTCATCAGACGCCTTAGTGCCTTCAAGATCTTTGCCTTCGTTGCCTACGTATCTGACATCTCCTTGTGGTGAATGTGTGATCTCTTCTCTTATCCGATTTTCTCCACAAGGTCTACGAACAGCTTGTCTTCATCTAGAGCCTTGACGTCGTCTTCCGTTAAGCTAATACACAAGTCCCAATCACCTTGTCGGGTCCTGGGCATTAGATATGCCAGGCTCATGAGCTCCGCCAATCGGGGACGTCTCACGAAGTCTGCTTGACCAAGATTTTTCCCAAAGGTGGCATGATAGAGCCCTAGATCAGCCCAGCTGGAAGGCATGATGTCAATGTCGGGGTTCATCGAGGCTTCGTATCCGAATGTGGTCTTGTCAGGTTCGTTCCTTAGGAGGTGCGCAAGCGAACGGAAGTGGTGGTCGTCTGCTTTCCTGAGATCACGACGTAGCTGAAGGGCAATCGAGGCGAGTGGTGCGTTCAGCAACTCAGGGATCGACCATGAAGTCGGGATGACAGTGACAATATGTCCAAGGTAATCTGTTGGTAGAGGAGGGTTAAGAGCGCGCCGACCTTGGATTGGACGAAACATGGTACTTTTCGTGACTTGCGATGTGTCTAGTCTTTTGGTCCGTGCTTTCACCAGGCTCTGCCAGAAGAATGCTACGATAGCATCATTCGTACTGATCCATTTTACATCTTCTCCTCTCTCGGCTAAATCCTGTTCTGCTTCCTTCTTCAGCTTCGCGCACGTAGATGCTGGGAAACGAAAGTACAGCCACGGGGCTACGACAGGCATCCCAGCCCATCCAGGATTAGCAAGTTTGGATTCGCGACGAACACTAGATAGTGGGTCTGGTGCGGTACCAGGCTCTAGAGGAGGTATGGCATCCTTCTCGTTCCTATTACCGGTCCGAACTTCTTCTGGAGTCAGAGACTCGCCGCGGAGCACTTTCGCAAACTGGTTAATGAGCACGCCCAATCCAGTCATATCAAAGGCATGGTGCATTCCATTGAAGGTTAAGATCATTCCATTTTTGACAAGATTCGCCTGGAGGTATATCACTGGAGCAGGCTTGCTGAAGTCGTGGCCAACAGGTATTCCGCGGTAGGGAGTCAAGACAGTAGCGTCAAGCATCGACATCGGAGCCTTTGAATTGATGATTTCCTCATAGCTCGCACACTGTTCCGTACGATCTTCAACGTGGACCCAACTCTTGCCGTCGTGTGCATCATAAGGGGCGATGCGATAAGACCCCGAAGATCTAAGAGCTTCTTCTCCCTGCGGTTTATCGTGTACAACCTGACCCGCCAACCACGGATAGTACTCGTACATTTTGATTGAAGCCTTCTCCAGACTCATAATCGCAGCTTGCTGCTTTGTTTGGTCTGGCACCGCGAAGCCAAGACAGATGATGCAGTAAGTGCTTAGACCGGGTAATTGGGCGATGATACCCAGCTCCTTGGAAACGTCGGCCATGGTGTCGAGGAACTGGCCCGCAGCGACTCTTATTTCACTATACCATGTACCCAATATATCTTGAACAATACGAAAAGCCGTGAATCAAATCTTGCGTAACTGTATAAAAGATTCTCTGCCCCGAAAAGAAGAGAGAAAAGAGAAAAAGCAAGGGGGGAAACAAATGGGATAAGAACAGGAACCAGCATACCCTCCTCCCACATATTATAACCCTGTCACAAAAGTCTCGATCTCATCAATCCTTACCCCTTCCCATCAAGCATCTATCACCTTATCAATAAATGCGCCTGACAGTACTCAACTTCTCGCTTCCCATATCGCGCTTTCTACGTCTAAACCATCGCTTAGATGCAATAGGCCACAATCCTAGAAAATCGGTAGTCTCTTGCGAGAGGCGAATGGAACGTCGGTTAGGAATCTAGGTACCGTTTTAGGTAACTATGTCGGACGATGGCGCTGACGCTACTGTACAACAAATGATTTGGACAAAGGGTATGACTCTTGAGTTGTTACCGTCTATTCTTATACATGTGAAGATCGAGAAGCAATGGATAGAGAACTGCGCTATCAAGATCGGAGATACTTTTGGGGTTGCTTATGGTAACTACCTAGGTTGCTCCTGATATAATGATACGGCTTACATGCGATATCTAAACCCCTTTGTCTGCAAGTCACTCAAGTCCTCATGTTCATCGTTTTCTGCCGCAACCCTCGCTTCGTCCACCTGTCCAGCTTTACCAATCCCACCCACCGGCGCAGCACCCTCTTCTTGGTCCCGCTTCTTATTGTACCAGACGAGGTAGAATCTCAGACATAGTGAGAGAACAATCGTCAACGCATATGAGATCATGATAGCTTCAAAGGCTGTGTTGTATCGCGGGGCTTCCTTCTCCTTGAAAAGCTGAGGCCCAGCAATATTTCCAGCGCAATATGCAATGAACAGAATCGCAGTGACGGTGAGCTTCTTAGTGGACCCCTTGTAATTGGAGCCGACCAGTGATAACAGAAGTGGAATGCCACCAGGACCGGTGGCGAGGAGGTAATAGGCAAAAAGTTTGACACCTTTGCTGGCACCGGCATAGATGATAGCGCTACCAATGACGGGGAACGCGACAACGATGCAGATGAGATATGTCGCAATGTTCACATAGCGCCCCGCAAGCCAGTTAGT
This sequence comes from Pseudophaeomoniella oleicola, assembly GCA_003868215.1. Classification (NCBI taxonomy): domain Eukaryota; kingdom Fungi; phylum Ascomycota; class Eurotiomycetes; order Phaeomoniellales; family Phaeomoniellaceae; genus Pseudophaeomoniella; species Pseudophaeomoniella oleicola. The sequence continues at coordinate 193,654 of QWDQ01000039.1, forward strand.
TCCTATGATTGTGAAGAAGGATATGAAAGATGACGGCAACGAGACGAGTGTAGACTGTAAGCTGGTAAAACCGAAGCCTCTCAGTACGAGATTTCCGAAATTCTGCGTCCCGCCGTTTGGGATCTGGGTGAGCAGCGACATACTGAACATGAAGAACGTCTTCGGGTCAGTAAGGCATTCGTAGACTTGGTCCAGTTTGTACACCCGTTTGGTTTTCCCGGTACCCGATATGATAACACGTTGTTGTGCAACTTCACGTTCTTCCGGAGTCAAGAATTTAGCCGTCGCGATAGAGTCCGGCAGGAAGAACAGAAGAACAAAAGCCCAGAGGAAGGTCGCAACCCCGAGTACAATGAAAAGCCATTGCCACGGAGCCAGTGGATGTTTGACATGTCCAAGTCCATAGGCAATAAATGAACTGAAGACACCTCCCAGTGAGTTCCCGGAAAACCAGATGCCGGTTCTAAACGGAATTTCGGACCTGGTATACCACGTAGAGGTGATATAGACGAAAGCTGGGGATACGGTTGCTTCAGCAACGCCGAGGAGGAATCGTACAGTGACAAGGCCACCATAATTGGTGCATGCGGCCGTCAAAGCCACCACAGCACCCCAAAAGAGTGTGGTGATGCCCACGTATTTGCCAACAGGGAGCTTTTGGATCAGCCAAGTTGTAGGGTATTCCCAGAAGAAGTAACCTGGATGCCACCATCAGTTCTGGCACGTTGACAAGGGTCTAAGGCGTCACATACCGAAATAGAAAACGCTCGAGACCCAAGAATATTGTTGGCCAACAAGGCCGGTGTCATCGCTCAGACCAAAGACAGAGGCGCTCGATAGAATCGTCTTATCCATGAAGTTCAAGTTATAAGTGAGAAATAACAATGGTATAAGGCGCAGATCGATCTTCCTCAACACTCTAGCAGCAATAGCCTCGTCCACTTGGAGGTCGGTGGACATGGAGTCATATCGCTCGGGTTGCGTCTCAGCAACGGCAGCCAGATCGACAGTTGTCTCGTGGACATCCTTCGCAGAAGCCATGATCAGTTACCGTGATACCCAGAAGCACAAATCGCTTGTCGATAGACTGTCCTATGCTTGGCACGAGGAGGGGCAGTTGTGGTCATATTTGTACTCTCGAGTACAGCATCAATCCCCAATGACCTCGGACGAGTTCCGAGTCAAGCTTTACTCTTATCTTGACGGATGGAACTGAATGCGACTTACCAGTGGCGACGGTGGATTACGGCGTTGTAGTAATGGGTCGGACTCGCTGGTGGAAACTTCCATTCCGACCATAGTTGATCTATCCGAGAATGTTCGAACGACGTCCGCCGACATAAATCATCCCACCAGGCAATGATCCTGGGTATATCTTCCCATGTTGTTGAGACTTCTTCCCGTATGCAGGAGGATCTCGTATGCCTCGGGTATGCGGATCGTCGTCGTTCAGGTAGATGGGCGGTCAGAAGACCGGGACTTAGGTGGACAGTTAAGTATGTAATTACAGTGCCCATTGATCTTGGCAAGTTGCATTTCACCCCGCGAACGCGGTTATGTCCGTACCGTCCTTCCCCTATCTGCAACTACTGATTAATACCTCCTCTCGTTGGCCTTGCCCGACCCAACTGAATACCTGGGTAGGTGGTATTACTCCGTACACCATTCAAGTACTCCGTATAGGACCTTATCTCTGGCGCAAGGTTTGAAGTAATGATTCCTTGTCATGGCAATAGGTAAAAGACTACCCTATCTTCAAAACATCACCAGACCAGGTACAGTAGTAGAGTGACTCTCCGCTATAGTCGCCAAGATGAATCCGTCTCCCACGCCACAGCTGCCTGCCGAAGATGAAGCATTCATCCATGCTCTGCCCAAGGTAGAATTGCATGTGCATATTGAGGGCACTTTGACTCCAGCGTTAAGATGGAGGCTGGCCAAGAAAAACAACGTCACCCTGCCCTACAAAACCTACGAGGATTTCTTGAAGACATACAACGTTACATATAATCATAGGAAAGAACTTCAGGGCGACAATGGCATGCCGACATTCTTTGAAGCCTACTATGGTGGTATGGCAGTCCTCCGAGATGAGGACGACTTCTGTGATCTGGCTATGGAGTACTATACCAAGGCCGCGGAAATGAACGTCAGATACTGTGAGCCGTTCTTCGATATCCAGGCTCATACACGCCGAGGAGTGGCGGTAGAAGCTGTCATGGCCGGCCTGCAACGGGCCCGGAAACAGGCAGAAACCGAATTGAAAGTGAAGTCCCAATGGACTCTCTGCTTTCTTCGGGACATGACACCCGAGTCTGCCAGTGAAGCTTACGAAGCTTGCAGACCGTGGCAGCGCACAGTGTTCCACGCCATTGGGCTTGATAGTAACGAATACGATCGGCCGCCAACCCTTTTCGAGCACATTTTCACTAAAGCCAGGCAGGACGGGCTCCACGTGACGGCTCATTGTGATGTTGGGCAGAAAGATACGCATGAGCATATTGAGCAGTGTTTGACCGTGCTGAATCTTGAACGGCTGGATCATGCTCTGAACGCCGCTGAGAAACCTGAGTTGATCGAATTGATTAAGGAGCGTGGGGTCGGATTAACGCTGGTGCCTTATGCCTATCATAGAAGATTGGCGACCCCGGATATCTTCCCGAAGCTGCGGACGTTGTTTGAAGCCGGCATTCCTATCACAATCAGCAGTGACGATCCCACATATATGCATCACATGTGGGTTGAGGACAACCTCAAACTCATGCGCAAACATGCCGACTTCACTTACAAAGAACTGTTTCAGCTCGAGCTCAATGCGGTTCAGATCTCATGGGCTGGTTCCAGTATCAAAACTGATCTGATGGCAGAGTTGCATGACTTCTGGCCGCAGTGGCAGAAATAGATACTGTTCCTGGATAACAGCTTCACTCATCGATATGCTGCTTGGTGGCCCCTCTATGTAGGAGCTGTCAATACCATATTCAACATATGGAAGAGCGGGTAAAAAGGACTCTGAACATATCCTCGCAGGGGAGCAAGACTCATCTCTCGCGACAAAAGATCAGATACATACTTTGTAAACACTGTACATTGATAGGTTGACAATTCTCCGACCGGAGATTTGCAGCCGTGGATACTGCAGCATATTCCAATGTTTTGTGACATATCCAATTCTCTCTCTTACTACGTACATTTCAACGTCTGCAAGTGCGGGTTACACCACATGGGTGGACATCTTCAGCATTGGATCCAGAGCAGTCTGTGGCAAAGAGAGTCTGGAGCCTATACTGGATGCTTTGTTGCAATTGAATCGCACGCGGTAGACTGGAACCAGGATTGAGGCCGTTTATAATGTCCCTATTCAAGTTTACAGCGGTCTATAGGCTGTTCCCTCATCTGGGAGTTCCATGGTGACAGATGATACTCCTACGGGAAATCAGGATGTGATACACAGAGAATCTGTCATATGCATGGTACAATAAATATGACCGTTTCAAAGCAGCTGACAGAGTACTGCTATGATAGTCATAATGAGTATCCTCCCGGAGAATGGGGGATTTTAGACATCTGACCCAAGCAAAGCCAGGCGTAGTGGATATACATTTGGGAACACGGGGGGATGATATAGAAGAAGTTGGTGTGAGATGGGGATGCAGAGGACAAATGCCCATAAGGCGACAAGAAACAGACAGTTTGTACCACCACCGATGACACCGCTCGAACAGAAACCATCTGCAGGGTACCACATATATGATGTTCTGCCTCAGCCTCAGTTTCTGCTATCTGTGCTCTGTGTTTCATCCATATATGTGCATAGCTTGCTGACCTACTCTCTCGCTATGCCTCCATCTCCCTGCCACTCACCTATCTCGCCTTGCCTCGAACCCGCCATTTCATTCGGCCCATACCAAATCTTCCGCAGTTATGAGCCAAGATCCTATCTCCATTGCTCTTTCTGCGCCTATCTTCCTATCCTCTCAAAGGGTGTCGTCATCTGCGGCGTGGCAATATTGGCGGTTGCTATTGTTCCTGCGTCCAAGTGTCTGTTCGTTCACCTGGAAGGTGTTGATGCCCTCTTTCCTCAGCTAGCTACATACTCATCTACAAATCTCTACAATTCCTCTCTCTCTCTTCACCGTTTCTTTCTTTCTCTTCCTCAATACCTTGCCTCTTAGCATACTCGCCATCAGCTTTGCTTCATCGTCCTTATCATCCTTTCTTCATCAGTGCTCATTGTACATCAGTGCTTTGCTACCATCTCCGTCATCATCACAGCTCAGCCCAACATCTTGAAGTTGTAGAGCAGGATTTTGTTAGGCCAAGTCTATACCGTGGAAGACAGCCCTTCTATGTGAGTCCTCTGAGTGCTTGTGGCAGATGTTCTTCCATTCAATGACACTCGTCAATGATCCTAGCTGATTCACGACAATAGACCTCGAACCCTCATTGATTCGACTTCATTCACTGGCACAACCTCCAAGGTACCGCGACATATCTCTCTTCTTCCACAGCTTCCTCACATCTCATTCCTTCCACGTCTGCCTAGCCAATAGTCGCCTCATCTACTTCTCTTTCCTGTTGTGACACAGTGCTGAGAGACAACCCACGTCCGCAAACCCCATCTGTTCTGCAATTGCTGGAATCGTTGCCTGACGTGCTGCAAAATTACTGCAGGACATCTCACAGCGCTCACAATGTTCGCTAACGATCAGACGCAACCCGACAAAGCTACTACAATGGCTGCTCAGCAAAGCTCAACCCACACCCAGCTCGCAACTGCACGCTATGGTTATCATCCAGGTCCCTACAGCACTCCTACCGCACAAGGTCAGTAGAATCATTACTCATGATATCTCGAGCTGACCATACCAAAGGTGTGACCTACCCCGGCTACGCCGCAACCATGGGGAACGTCAAAGCCAATTCAATCAGCAGCAGCCAAGCGGGTTACGATACACGTGCTGCTTTCAATACCAATCCGCTTTTCGTTCTCAACAATGGACAAGTGTTCCCAGGCATTGGCGCAGGCTCGCCTTATATCCAGCAATCAGCCTCAGCGGCAGAGAACGCTGCTGCCCTCGGTTACATCCCTTCTGGAGTCTTTCCCAGCTTTGTCAACAGCGCAAATACCCTTGCCACAGGGCTTTCAACTTATGGCTGGCCATATCCAGTCACCACCGAGGCTCCTGGACTGGTCGACACCCGCAGAACGTCATGGTCGTCCAATGAAGATCACATGCCTCCCACGCCCATCAACGGCCAAGGTGATTACTGGAGTCCAATGGATCGCTCTGCAATGCTGGGCATGGCATATCCAGGGTCCTCCACCCCAGCATTGACTCAAGCGTACATGCCTGGCAACCCATATCAACACATGAAGTGTGCCGACAACAACTCATATGAGTTAATCAACTTGGATGGCTTGATCACACAGATGCCGAGTATCCCCAGAGCCGTGCCTGCCATGTGGAGCAACCAGGCAGACTTGACGCTTGCAAAATGCCTTCAGAACCCCGAAGGTATCACCAATGTCTATATCCGAGGGTTCCTGCCAGATACCACCGATGATGACCTCAAAAACTATGCCACACGCTTCGGTGAGATCGAGTCTCACAAAGCTATCATCGACATGGAAACTGGAAAATGCAAAGGGTGAGGAGTCTTATCACTTGTCGATCTCACAAAGGTTGCTGATCAGAACAGCTTCGGTTTCGTCAAGTACTACTCTCCGGCTTCCGCTGAGAACTGCATTCGCGGTTTCTTCCATCTCGGCTACCAAGCAAGCTATGCCCAGGTCGGTACCACCCACCGGCAGACTGTTCATTGCGTGTACTGACTCTCTGCAGAAGTCACGAAACTCACGCTTGAAAGACCTCGAAGACCGAGCTTCGGCAAATGTCTACTGTACCGGCGTGCCTGTCAACTGGAACGAAGCGGTGAGTTCCATCCAAGAGTTGCCCAGTGATAGCTACTGATGTTGTCTAGGATCTTCGAGACCATTTCTTGCCTTACCATGCTGTCTCCGAGAAGATCGTCCGCGATGAGGTCACCGGTGTGAGCAAAGAAGTTGGTTTTGCGAGGTACGTCTCTGCTACCGCAAACATCCAATGCTCACGTTTTTCAGGTTCGAGAGCCGTGAACAGGCTGAGAAGGTCTTGCAAGACTTCCACATGGTGACGGCTAAAGACGGCGTCAAGCTCAGTCTTCGCTTTGCAGACACCAAAGCCCAGAAGCAATTGAAGTCAGAACAAAGCAAGCAGCGCCTCTGGCGTAGCAAGGAGTATGACTACTCGGTTGAGCACAGCGTCTCCCCGCCAACCTCATTGAACCGCTTAGCCCAGGGAGCAGTCCATATCAGTCCTGTGTCTCAATTCAGCTATCACTCGCCGGTCGACATCGCCAATAGCTCCACTCCTGCAACGTCGTTGTCTCCACCGTGAGTTGATCGCAGATCATGGAGTGATGTCACTGCTAACATGGTTACAGAAACATTACTGACATGGCAAGGTCTCTGGAGACTCTGAAGGTCGCTTCTGGAAGCTGGCCGATGAGAGGAGGCCTTACATCCATTACCAACACACCTTCATACCGTACTTCAAAGTATCCCGTCGCAGCTCGCAATGCATTTGCCGACGCTGTCCCTGTCGCACCGCTGACGCAATCAAAAGTTCCATTGCCGGAAGTTGTACCACACAATACAGGCACACCCAGCCCAAGGAAAACCGTCATCAAGGCCGAGGAGCTATCGCCCAACGGAAAGGAGAATCTTAGCACCGCTCCAGGCTCTAGCGAATGAAGACCTTGCGTTGGCGTAGCCCTGATCCGTGGCAAATCATCGTCTGAACCATTGAAGTCAGCTGTACTTCTATCACCCCCCAAAATGTTCTTGATCGTTGTTGTTGTTATTGTTGCCATTAATTCTTATTTTGTGATTCCAGCCCGTATCTCACAGACTTGTCCGTACTTCTCGCCAGCGTTGATCAATTCGAGGAAAAGCAGTTTCCCACTTACACTACAGCCATTACTTTGTATCACAGAACATCTGTATCTGCAGGTTTTCTGGCACGGCCAGAGGTAATTGTTGGTATCATATCACAGGAACAGGCGCTCTACTTTCGCGAGCCATCGATGGAACATGTACTAGTAGTCTGAGCTTCCGATGCAGGAATTGATTCTACTGTAAGCGTAATCACATCTTTAACAATGACGATACTTTTCATGACAGTGAAATTGATTATCAGGCCGGATACCAGTAATTAGTAGATGTTAGAGAAGAGGTTGGTAACGTTAGTTGAGTCAAAAAAGGTTACTTAGCCGACGGCTTAGGCAATGGAAGTTTGGAGAATCTCACGTCTGATTGCTGACCTCACCAGTGGACAATCATCAGGCCCTGGATATCAATATTGGAACCTGGTTGCCAATGTCGCCCTTGCATAGACGGCGTCGCAATGCACCAGGATGGCACCTCCAATCCAGTAAGCCCGAGTTTCTCAGCAACCGCTCCCGTTCTTCCCCTTAGCCAAGTATGCGCGCAACTCAACGAACGGGTGGGGAGATTCCTTCGGCGGACAGCGACTTCAGATGTAGAAGCTCGGGTGCAAGAACAAACACGGATCTCACTGGGTGTCTTTAAGGAGGCGTTGACCCGCTACGAGTATGTACACGATCTGTCCCCGGTAATGGTAATGGAGGCATCGCTGACGTGCGGACTATCAGTCTCTCATCGCTATCGCTATCTTACAATGGCGGCAAGGACTGCCTCGTCCTGCTCGTCCTCTTTCTCTCCTCTCTACATGACCACCTGAACGAGACGAAAGCGCCATTCCCGTCATCTATTCCCTCCATCTACGCCTACCCACCTGACCCCTTTCCCGCCGTGACGACCTTCGTGGAATCCTCGTCCAAGACCTACCACCTCGACCTCGCGCACATCCCGACCAACCCACGGCCGTCCGCACCAGCACCGACCCCAGAGTCACCACAGCAACAACAACAACAAGGACTCCCCAAAATCACGATCCGCGACGCCTTCGAATCCTACCTAACCCCTCGCCCGCACATCCGCGCCATCTTCGTCGGCACCCGACGCACAGACCCGCACGGCGCGACGCTCACCTTCTTCGACCCGACCGACCACGGCTGGCCGTCGTTCATGCGCGTGCACCCGGTCATCGACTGGCGGCTCGTCGACATCTGGACGTTTCTTCGGTGCGACGAGATTTCTTCTGCTGTCGAGTATTGTCCGCTCTACGATATGGGGTATACGAGTTTGGGGGGCAGGGGGGATACGATTCCGAATCCGAAGTTGAGGAGGACGAGGATGAGGACGAAGGAGGATGATGATGGGGAGGGTGGTGAGGAAGAATCGTATCGGCCGGCCTACGAATTGGTCGAGGACGAAGAGGAGAGATTAGGAAGGGTTTGAAAAATGAATATCTTGAGCGTTGTTGCAAAGCGAAAAAGTCGAAAAAGAGTAGAAGTCCCCCCCTCTCTTCTTTAGAGAGAACAAGTAGTATTCTACAGAAACCTAAGAAAGCTCAAAGTGAAGGGAGAGAATTAAGAACTTCTTGGTTCTTCTCATACATGTAGCGAACATGCCGACATCTTAAGTAAGTGTGTGCGAGAGAAAGAGAACCTCGCACTTCTGTTGATAAGAGGTAGAAGTATAGTACGGTGTGATATAATGTAGTGGGTATGGGTATGGGTATGGTTAATGTATCTGAGGTACTAAGTGAGCTATATAAGGTATAGGTATCGATCTGTCGTTTATCATCATGAATCTGTTAAATCTCAGGATCAGAGGGTCTGGAACGCCATCCTCTGTCGTTGAGAAAGGGCAGTGTATGTATTCATGTAGGAAGCTTTCCCTTTCTCTTCCTATTCCGTGAAACGCCACGCCATGCCGGAAGAATGATGAGAAGAAGAAGAAGTGTACAAGCAAGTAAGAGGGTAAAGAAAAGGAGATGGACTTGGATGGATGTCATCCCAAAACCTTCAACTTCTTTTTCTTCTTCTCGCCAACACCACCACCAGCAGCAGCAGCGCCCGTGCCTGCTTTACTGCTGGACTTCCCCTTGGCCTGGAAATCCCTCCAGTTCCCGATCCGTTCCTCGCGCGTGTCCTCCCAGCGTTTGTCTTCTTCTCTCTTCCGCTTGCGAGCGTCCAGCTCTTCGTCTTCTTTCTTCTGCTGCCGGCCTTCTTCTTGCATCTGGGCTTTCAGCTGCCGGCGCCGTCGCGCTTCGGCCTCGAGTAGGACTTCGATCGTCTTCTTGCGCCATTCTTGCCTGAATTGGTCGGATTGGAGGACTTCGGTGTCGTCTTTTGAAAGTTTCTTCTCGCGCATCAGCAACATGCGGGCGTCGGCTATGCATTCGTCGAGGTGTTTGCGTTGATTCTCTTCGAGCAGGGCTGTCTGCGCCTTCTTCAGCCGATCAAACGCCTCCGGAGCCTTCTCGTTCCTCGTCTTGTCAGGATGTATGAGGAGGGATTTCTTGCGGTATTGAATCTTGATATCGGATTCAGGGACACCTGGTTGGAGGTCTAGAACGGCATACGCATCGAGTCGGAAAGCTGAGAGAATCCGTTCTATCTCGGCGTCCTGATTACAAGGTTAGCTCTCGTTGGCTCCTCGATTGTAGTTTTCATAGACGCAGTGATGTAGGCAGTGGGCTCACCTTGTCGTATTCCTTGGCCTCCTTCTCGAGAGCATCAAGCGCCTCTACTTCTTCGTCCTTCGCCATCACTGGCTGTTCCCGTGCTCTGTCAAGTGCAGCTTAAGGCGATGTCCTCGGGTGAAAAGTGCGCAGACTTTGGTTCCTGGTCTTGGTAATTTAAATGCGGCAATATAATGTGAATGTGCGTGAATGTGCTCAGTCCACAGGCAAATTCTCTTTGCCAGTAGCTGTATAACTTCTATCTTTGAAGACGGAAGAGAGACATGTACGTACAATACTGTACAGTACATCCGATAAAACTGGATCCACTAGGTAAGTTGATGATCTTCGGAGGGTTTCTGACTTCTAGGTTTGCGGGGGACTTTAGACTACTCCGTACCGTACTGTACTTACTGTAATTACATACTCGGTTGGAAAAGGAAAGGTCACATCGTCGGTTTACTTTACAAGTATCAAGTCACAACAGACACAATCAGATAGACGAGAAGATGTGTACGCATATCCAACCCGATATTTGCAATCAAGCTGGAGTCTTCTTGAGAGCATATGCGACCCTTTCAACCATCTCAAGCACTTTCTCTTCCTCGAGGCGTTTCCCAACCATCTGCAAAGCAACTGGAGCGCCGTGGTAGAAGTTGGCGTCATAGTCCGCATATATCTTTTTATCAAGCTCGCTAAGAGGCTTGAATCGAGCTGCAGGAAGAGCTTGGTCAAGCTTCCTATCGGCGTACGTGACGGGAAATGTACAGCAGCTGAAATCTGAAAGAGGTCAGTATCTGTTCTGTTCACCATTGATACCCAGTCTTCCGGCCTACCAAGGAAGTTCCAGACTCCTGTATATCCATTATAGAACATCTCCTGCGTTGCACCCAACCTCGCTGCAGCCCATGGGGCAGATGCCATTACTACTCCATCCAGCGGCTGCCCGTCGACCTTAGTCGCCATCCATCTTCTCAGATAGTTCGTTTGCAGCTCATTTCTCCCCTTGTTCATTTCCCTGATCTTGCTTGGTCCCATTATACTTTCTCCCGCCCGTGCCGTCAGTTCATAGGGCTTCATGGATCCAAATACCGGCTCATCATACGCTTTTAACAACGACGTGACCGACGCACCACCAAAGTCATAGAAACCAGCTAGGAGCGCTTTCACAATCTCGGGATGCTCTGGTGTTGGCCAGTCAATGATCTGATGGCCATCCGCAAGAAGCGCCTGTCTAGTTATCTCTATGGCACGCTTGATCGGAGGATGGGCAGTGACGAGTCCATCGTTATCACCAACGATCCCAATGCGAAGTTTTCTTCCTGGAGGCTGAATGACATTCTCTCGCCACGGAATGGGCAATGCTTTGTGATCAATCGTCCAAGGAGCTACACGCTCGCTCAATACTGCACGGCTGTACAGCTTCAATGTCTGTAGATTTCGCGCCATTGGCCCGTTTACTGCAAGAATGTATTCCTGGCCCGGAATCCCGCTTTGCGTTCCAGCTGAAGGGAACCGTCCAAAGCTCGGCTTCAGCCCATAAAGATTACACCAGGCGCTAGGTATCCTAATACTGCCGCCAATGTCTGTACCAATCCCCAGCAGAGAGCCATGGAGAGCGATTAGAGCTCCTTCGCCACCAGAAGAGCCACCACAGCTTGTGCCCTTGTGAATTGGTGATCTGCATTCTCCGTAGACATTGTTATTGGTCTCCATCATCATCAGAGCCACTGGCACATTGGTCTTGACGTAGAATACGGCGCCTAGATTCCTCAAGACGCTGGCAAGATCTGCTTCTGTTGTAGTAGGCTTATTTGCAAAAGCAGCGATGCCAATCGAAGATGGGTGAGGTGGAGTCATGAAGCAGTCCTTCAGTGAAACGGGAAGCCCGTGGAGGGGTCCAACCGTCTCACCCGTCTTCTTCAGATACTCATCTAGCTCTCTCGCTCGCTGAATACCCTCGGAGAACAAGATTTCTGTTAGACAGTTGGTCTAAAATCTGTCAGCCTGCCCTGCGGCACGTCCGTACAACCTAGAGGCATCGTATTACATACAAGCTTCTGGGCAACAGCAGCAGCTTTGCAAAAGGCCTGCGTCACTTCAACAGCAGTCCATATCCGATCTTTGATTTTCTGCAAGATATCTTCGGCTTCGGAATAGGTAATCTCGATTTCCTCTGGCGTCAGGAGTTTGGCGTCGACCGGATAGCTAACGAGATTTTGTGGTAAGGAGTACTCCGGGATCGACGGGATGTTGTAGAAGGACTTGATAGAATGGGCTCGACGTGCTTTCACTATCTCCGCTACCTCTTTGTAGGGAGGAGCTGCAGCCGTAGCAGTCATGGTATGTATACGATTTGTATGACCCCAACTATCCTCGCCGGATGACGGTGGTATTAACCGGGAAGGACTTATTTAGCGATCTTCTACCACATGAACCAGTGGGAGACGAGATGAAACATCTCACAGGTGACTCTCAGTAGTGACACGCATATATTGCCGTAGATGTTGTCAAAGATAGCAAAAGCTTTCCCCTGATTAACGACGCCCTGCCGTTCGTGATGCCCATGACGAGGGGTAAGTTATGAGCCTTATCCTTATCGACAAGCCCTTAAAGTCCCGGAGTTTAGCGAGTGGAGTTGGTCAAGATTTCGTTCCTGGGGAGTTGCGATGATCTTAGTCGCAAAATAATTCCAAACATGAAGCTATGACCATTGCGCCTTACAAGCTACCGGCAGGGACAGTAGGCACTTGTCATTATTACTCAACGAAAGCGAGGAACGGTGTTTGATACTCTCATTGCGATATGGCAGTCACTGTAAGCGCCGGACCCCAGTTCGGAGAGAAGACACACAACTAATCAGAAGCCATAGTTGCATACTACGCACGGGGATTTGAAGCTTGAGATTTTCTGCGAGACTGTGCCTAATGCTGCTGAGAACTTCCTAGCCTTGTGCGCATCTGGCGCCTATGACAACACCCCATTTCACAGACTCATTCCCGACTTCATTGTTCAAGGCGGTGACACGTCGCAATCGTCGCGCAATACTCTAGAAAACCCGATACCGAAGGGAGGGACCTCGATATGGGGTCAGTACTTCGAAGATGAAATCAAGGTTCCAGCTCTGCGGCATACAACAAGAGGCATAGTATCGATGGCAAATAAGGGTCCGGGAACAAATGGAAGTCAGTTCTTCATCACTTTCAAGGAAGCACCTCACCTTGACGGAAAGAATACCATCTTCGGCAAGGTCATATCTGGCGCCGAAGATGGAGGCGCTCTGGAAAAGATAGAAGCTGTTGAAGTGGATAAGAAGTTCAGGCCCAAGAATGAGAAGGTCATCATCGAGAAAGTCACCGTTCATGCAAATCCGTTGGCAGGCTGAAAGTAAGGGTTCATGTTCCTGAAAGCAATACAATCGCAGATGGAGGCAGTCCTAGAAGGCTCTTTCAGCTGTTTCCTCAAACAGAACGCCGCGATGAGGCTCTGGTTAGGCGGTCTAGCTTCGAATCTACCACTCATCCACCCCTCTTTGAGCCAGATCTTGAGATATTGGACAGCACAACGCAATGACGATTTCAGCAACAAGGATATTGAAGTCGCAAGAGTTAGCTACTAATGTCAAAGGTGGATGCTGTATCCGGCACTCAGATTTTTATCAAGAGCTAATGATGGGGAAGGCGGACCAACCATCTGCAGGTTCAAGCCCAAAGGGGAGGAGGCTTTGAGCGGATTCACCTCGATTTCTTCTACAGATCACGGCAAACTGGTATACGTTGCGCACTAGTGTAGGATGCTGGATAAGCGGAACCAGAAGGATCATGGGCAAGACGCAGATACCATCAACAATTCAATCAAGCTAGAAGCATCACAATGGGCGACATCCAGTAATGGTAGCAGGTGTTCCAGTTGTGATGTTTGAACTCCACTGCGGCGCCAAAACTGACTACATGTACCTAATCGATTAGAAGTGTATATCTATGCTCCATGGAGATCAGCTTATGTATGCAGAATTCTAATACTACCGTAGTAAGAGGTCTTCAGTGGGTGGCAAAGAGCTGACTGCTATATTTGCTGCATGAAACAGATCAACATAGGAGAGCTGATGTGAACGTACTGTCCTTCAGCCTTACGGGTCGTCACAGCCACAGCCACAGTGGCGGTCTTTCTTAGTCTTTGTCCGGAGAATCTAACAGCATTTCTCCTCCAAACTCCGCATCGTGTGTCGTAGTAGATTCCGATTTCCAGTGTTGACATCCCTCATCCAAAGGTGCCCCACCGCCTACAAACAACAAGTACTCACTTTCGTAGTACAATATTGATGACACTTCAGCTGCCATCTGTCCCGACCAGTAAACAGACATGAAGATAATTTGAAAGACCATCGTGGCGACTTCAATTTACGAATCACAACAGACCAACAGATACGAGACGACATTTGCAAGATCCTAAACAACTTCGACAACGAAGCAGAGGACTGTCAGCACTCAGTCAGCGCCAATGATCCAGCCAAGGACAAGCGGTTTCGCCTCTAGAGAATGAGCGCATCTGTGAGAGTGTCTGGGCGACCGAATACAAATTTCCTCGTCGGATATCCAGGCATCTCTGCGACGCTGGTAAGCGTTAATCCTTTGCGAGCATTCTGTACCCTGTGACTGACTGACAGGCGCAGCCACGAGTAGAGGGCACTGTAGAGATCAGACCAGATCGCGGGATATCAGCTCCCGTAAATGTCTCCCTTGTTACGGTCGCCTTGCAAAGGCGTGAGACGATCCACCCTGCTGCTGATTCAGTGACAAAAAAACACCTTGCAGCGCCACGGAAGGAGATCACAGATGTTGTAGGGAAAGAGATGCTCCTTTTTCGATGTCCGGCAGGCAAAGAATATGAAGAGATCATAGCGATGGATTTACCGTTCGTCATCTTCATACCCTTCGGACGCGGTGGCCAGGAAGCGTCGCGCAGAGTTCCCGCTGCAAGCATGCAACTACCACGGCGCACGGCCGAGACATTCTACGAGATGGTAGTTACAATACAGCACGGACATTCAGAACAGAGAAAATATCCCTTTCCGGTGCCGATACAGCGATATGACACTTTATCAACCTTTGGCATGTATAACAGGCCTGAAATCGCTGAACGCGTATCGGACCACCTCGTCACACTTGGCATTTCGCTGCCGCGATGGTCTTACGGACCGCTGGATCCAGTGAGCGTGTATGTCAAGCTGGCGCCAAATCCGGATTGGCTTAGCAAGGCGAAGCGGGTGACGATCAATAAAATCGCGTTGGGCATAGACGAGGAAGTGGTATACAATCATGAAGGAGATGAGCCGAAAAGGGTGGTCAAAACGCTAGCGAAGAAGTCAGAGACAGTGGGGATCAAAATGCCAGAGATGGGCTATTTCACCAATCTGGGGCTTGTTTTCCCAGCAAGAGATATGCGCGATTCGGATGGCATCCTGCCGCGTGGAAAGGCTGCATTTCCGATGTATGCTGTTCATGGTTTTACAACTTCTGCCAGTCTCTACAAGATTGAATACTACCTCACTGTGAAAGTAGGGTCCTCCACCACAGCTGTGGGAATGTTTTAACTGACGAATCTAGGCTCATTTGACAAACGCGAAAGACATCGTATTACGGCAGCCGATCGTTGTTTGTCCACTGGATCATGCAGGATGTAAAGCGGAAATGGAAGCCATTGAGCAAGCAGCAAAGGACGCTGCGAATATAAATGCTGAGAATCCAATGCTACCGCTTGCAACTATTGTCAGAGCAAGCGACTCTGATGCTCTACGATTTTTGGGAATGGCAATAGTCGGAAAGCATAGAAAGCCATTGATTGAATGAGCGGGGCTATCGAGTCAATGTCGGCGTCTGGCCCTAGCCAGCGTCATATCACCATTCGAACAATTCTCGGACACTCGGGATCCTCTTCTGTTCGTATAGCCTCGGCTAGAGGAGCATTAGTGAATTTACTCCCAACAGGATACGACCCCACTATGAGCATAGCTTGACCAGCGTCACCTAAATCTCTATTATCGTCGAACCCGATCCCTTCGATATCTATTACTCTACAGACGAATTCACGACAGCATATTGGAGTTAGGGTTGGATCTGTGCTGCTGATCGCCGAAGGAGAAAGCAGGACACCGCAGCGCAGGTAATGCATTTCTGCTTGAGGGAAATGAATTTGATTCGTAACCTTGTTTTGACGAAAGAAATAACTCCTTCCATCCTCCCTTTAGTGATTGACCTTTGGATCACAGAGAGGGAAGGGGAGGAAGGCATCAGGATCAGCCACGCAACACAATGTGGAAACACCTCTTCCCGTTTTTCCTGCATATGTACTTTTCGCCAGCCTTTTTGCCCTTTTTTTTTCGCTTTTCTTGACGATATTTTTTTATAACAGTAGCGGCAGCAGCAGCAACAGCCGCAGGAGCAGGAGCAGCGAGGCGTCTCAAGGTCTCTAGGGGCTAGCTACCATGGTATTGCATCTTTTCTGGACTTTGGTTTTTTTGTTTCCGATTATGAACGATAAGGCATCTTGTTTCATATCTATGTACCTGTGTACCTACGTATAGGTATAAGTATAGGTACAGATATGCCAAGGCATCTGGCTGGCAAAGCCATTGGACAGGATAGGTAGGTATCTAATTATCTACCTTATCTATTTACAGAAATATCTATGATATAACATGATACCTAATACTCGGTTACATGCTGTAATCCCTTTTTCTTTTCGAAGGGAGGAAGGAGGAGGATATCTGGGTCTTTCAACCATGTTGTAGTGTGATCTGTGTGATTATATGCACCCCCCTCTCTCCCCTCTCCCTCTCCCTCTCCCTGTGGAAGCGATGGGCGAGCATCTGTTGTGTTCTGCAGGAATCATTCGAAGTTTGAGATTAGGACTGAGGGTAGTACTAGGATCGTATACTAATATTCCGTAAAGGAATCAAGGTGTTTACTTGTATCCGTGCCCATGCCTTTCTTTCTTTTTTTCGTTTAATTGAGCTTTAGGAAGGCGTAGGTATACAGGGTTTGGGGACGAAGGGCGACTTTTTGTATCTTGTATGAAACCTGCTTTTTGGGGGGAGGTCTTTCTTAGGTGGTATTTGATGAACGTGTCGAGGTTCCGGGGTGCATGCATGGTGCATGGTTTGTGTGTGTGTGTGTGTGTGTGTTGATAGGTAGCTTAATTCAGTTCTGGTGTTTTGACGTTTGAGGTATTGAAGACAGGGAGAGAGCAACATTACTGGAGTATTTATATCGTCCTCATCGTGCTGCTCAAACCCTTTCCGTTTCCCTTTCCCTTTCCCTTTCCCTATCCCTTTCCCTTCCTTCCCAAAAACTTGCTGGCTCCCATCCATCATCCCAACTCCAAGGCCTCCATCATAACCCTCAATTCCTCTTCGAACCTTCCCTTCTCGTCATCCCCACTTCGCTGTTCTTGTTGCTGTTGATGCTGCACCAACCGAGCCTGCTCAATCAAGATCTCAGAAATCACTCGGTATTGTGTAGATCCCGAACCCCAGGTCCGGAGGGCGTTGAGGAGGGAGGTGTGTAGGGTTTGGAGGAGGGGTGAAGAAGGAGATGGAAGGGATGGGGAAGGGGAAGGGGAAGGGGAAGGGGGCATTTAGGTGTTCTCTCTCAAGACTTTTTGCTTATTTTGCAGACGGTCGTGCCTCGGACAGTGACTAATTTTCAGGGACGTCTTGGGTGTCCCGTTCTCTCGTCCAACTCATGGACTTTGTCAATACTTGTTTTCCTCAACACAGGTTCCGATGCAAAGGTAGTAATTAGGGGTGTTTATGGCTGCAACAATAAACTCTAAACTCCTCCACGAGCAAATTGAATAGTGATGGGTATATTGGTGTCTGGTTGACGAGACAGACGAGAAAACAGTAGTGAACTCGACGGTCATGGGAGGGGGAGAGAAGATGGAATAGATATTAATTTATATCACGGTTGATGCCAAGAATTCTAAGAGATATAATCAACGCTGAACGGTATATTGACCTACGATGTCGTCCTGTTCATGACACAATATTGTTCCTCTTGAGGTATTCCCATAGTTTGATACTTTGACATATGAAGACTCTTCTGTTGTATAAGGATATGTACTCCTAAAGAAATTATATATGCTAAATGTCTCGATACACGCACGCACGCAATATTATGCATTAATATCCAGCACTTTTGAATGATCCGGCGGTCAAATGCAGAGCTCCGAAAGACAATAATGAAAGAAAAATCCCCAGTTCGCTTCATGAATCCGATTCGTTTCAAGATCTATATATAGCAGTCATGTTCAGCGGGATCACCACATCTTGACCCTTCTCGACGCGCCACGTTTGGTCACAGAGACAGTTTGGTTCATCTGATCATTGTAGTAGAGATTGATCAAGGTGTTGCCACCGCAGTACTCTCTTGTACTTCCGCTGCAGAGCATGTTGCAATTGCTCGTCATCACCGTCGTTGCAGAAGTCGGTAGTGATGATCCGCAGTAGCATTCAGACGAGTCTTTGACGCCAGCGTATGCGAGCGATTTGCTGCCGCAGAACGTTGTGCAGGACTCTATAGTCATGCTCGTAGAATTTGTGTATGAAGCATTGGACAGTAGATTACCATTGGAAAGCTCTTCGTAGCATCCTTGACTCTGATACTTCCCATAAGACGGTACTGTGACAGGGGCCATATAACTCGTAGCATTCCAGACGCTAAGATGGTTTTCTGCACCACAGAATTGAGTGGTGTTGCCACTGCATGCCATTTTGCAGCTGCTTTGAGGCTGCGCCAGAGCGTTTTCTCCGAAAGCATAGCCGCAGTAACAGGCATCGGCAGACTCAGTGCCGGAAAGAGGGTAATGTTGCGACGAGCAAAATGCTGCACATGCTTCCGTCGTCATACCCGTGGCATTGGAGTATGAATCACCTGCAAGCGGATGCATAGTGGTGGTGTCATTGTAACAACCTACGTATGCATACGGCGAGGAGTCGATAGACATAATTTGAGATGGTATTGGGGTAACCGTAGATGCGCTCGTGGATGTGGTGGTTGACATGGTTTCGGACGAACTGAATGTTGCGGTGGAGTTATGCGAGGATTGTGAGGATGTGATGGTTGATAATGTTGACGAGCTGGATATGCTGGCAGAGGTTGCTTTTGAAGTAGTGGTTGACGAGAATGACGAGCTGGATATGGTGGAGAAAGTTGACAGGCTAGAGGTTGAAGAAGAGTGGTTCGTCGATGTACTGGTGAGCATAATTGACGACGTGGATATCGTGGAAAGATGTGTCGTAGGTGTAATGGTCGAAAACGTTGACGAGCTAGGTACCATGGACGAGTTTGTCATGAATGCTGCAGTTGAAGATGTTAACAGACTGGAAACGGTGGAGGAGTTTGTCATGAATGCCACAGTTGAAGATGTCAACAAACTGGACACAGTGGAAGAGTTCGTGAACACAGTAGTTGCAGATGCTGACAAGCTGGATAAGGTGGAAGAATTCGTTGTGGATATAGTGGTCGAAGAAGATGCTAAGCTGGAGGTTGTGGTAGAGTTTGCCATTGATGTAGTGACTGGAACGTTGAACGAGCTAGAAATCGAGCTGGATATGGTGGAAGAGTTGTAGAGAAGCTGCGAAGACGTGACTGTTGACGAGCTTACCGTCGAAGAATTTGTCGTAGCTGCAGTAACAAGAGACGTTGACAAGAAGTATGTCGATGACGAGTTCAGTGTTGGAGAAGGAGTGATACTGATAGTAGTATTCGATAGCGAGGTGGATAGAGGTTCAATTGTGCTAGACGCCAGGAAAGTTGACAACGTGGCATTGAGACTGTTGGATGGTGTCGGAGAGAACAGTCCGTTCGCCACAGGAGCAGCTTCGTACATATTCAGGCGATTCGATCCACCACAGTATTGGCCAGAGTTGCCGGCACAAACCATATTGCACTGATTGGTGGCTGGATCCGAGCTTGTCTGAGCCACCGATCCTGCATGGATGGTGTTACCACAGTAACATTCCGAAGAGTATTCCACCCCGAAATAAGAGTAGCCTGAGCAGGCCTCTGCACATGCATAAACCGAATTGTCTGCACTGGTGTCAGGATCCGCTAGTCCTGTCAACGCTCTACTGTTGGTGGCCTCTGAATAGCAACCTAGATAGTTCCAACCGGCGAAATCTCCCACACTCACTGGGCCTGTCGGGGTTGGACTTGTAGTTGTAGTTGTTACGCTTGCTGACGAGGGTGACCCTGGAGTAGCCGTACCAGTGGTTGTTGTGGAAGATAGAGACGAGCCGTCCGCACCATTGGAATAAACGTCCAATCTGTTCGATCCACCACAATACTCCGACGAGTTGCCATTGCAAACCATGTTACATCCATTGTTGGCAGGGTTGTTCCCGCCAGCAGCAATCACTGAACCAGTACCGAATGTGTCGCCGCAATAACATTCTCCTGAGTACTCAACCCCGGCATAGTTGAAGCCCAAACATGCTGTCGTGCAGGCTTCCACTGTATTATCAGCGTTGGCCACAGGATTCAGCCTCCCTCCCAGTGCACGAGTGCCAGTCCCCTCGGTATAGCAGCCCAGATATACCCACGTACCCGCACTCTGCACGGTGAATGGTCCTCCAGTCGGAGTTGGTACTGAGATTGTTGTAGTCGTCTGCGTTGGAACAGTCGCAGTGCCGTTGACCATATATATATCGAGACGGTCAGCACCTCCGCAGTATTCCAATGAGTTGCCACCACAAAGCATGTTGCATCCGTTGACAGAGACATCTGAAGAAGTTTGATTCACTGAACCTGCATTAATTGTATTTCCACAATAGCACTCGTTCGAGTACTCCATGCCAAAATAAGTATATCCTTCGCATTGTGCTGCGCAATATTCGAGTGTACCTCCAGTGTCTGGCGTTGCTGGTGCCGTTCCACCAAGAGCACGGCCGTCAGTAGCCTCGCTGTAGCATCCGAGGTAATTGTAGTTCGAAACGGTTTGGGGGGTCGTTGGATTTTCCGACCCACCACCGCCACCGTCATTAGATGAGTTGTATGGCGTGGGTGTATACTTTGACGGATCATAATATATGCTGATATAACCTCCAGTGCCACCACACGCCTGAGAGCCGTCTCCAGCACAGGCAAATGTGCACATGGTACCTGTTGTATCATTATATCTCCCGTTCGGTACATTGTGACCACACCAACATTCCGTCATATACTCAGTTCCTGTGAAAGTGTAGCCCCTGGCAAAGCATGCCGTTTGGCATTCGCCGTTCTCATTGGTGTCAGCGTCATAAGCTGCATACGGAAGCAATCGGCCAGCTGGATCGTCATCAAGATAGCAGCCAAGGTATTCGTAGACAGCGTCTCCGGAAGAGTTAGTTGGTCCGACCTGGGTTGAAACTACAGTTCCAGTCATTTCTACAACGTGAACGCCGAATAGCAGATCGTCGGTGTTCAAAGTCCATTCGTTCGTGTATGTCTGAGGAGGAGTATTGAGATTTGTGGCCGGCGCCACCATGAGAACGGTCCCGTATGCGCATGCTCCAACTTCGATGGACTGACTTTCGTGCAGATCAACACCGTAGGTCTGAACATGTATGACACCCAGAGGCGGCTTGGATTTGGAGATCGTCAAGACGGAACCACCATTGTTGCAGATCCGGATTTGCCGAGTCGTGGTAGATCCAGGAGCGACATCGCCAAAGTCCATGGTCAGATCGCTTGGGGGTAGCCAGCCGCCTTCGCCATTGCTGATGGAAAAGTTTGCAAGAGGGGAGGTGGATGCCGAACCCTCGAGGATCGTGTTTGTTGTGCCACCATCAGACCATATCTGAAAATAACTACTGTATGCCCCAACACCGTCGACGGGATAGAACTCGATGGTCACTGAAACAGATGAGCTAGCTGCAAGTACGGTCCCTACATCTGGGAGATTTGCAGACGTAAATCCCATACCGAGGCCGCATACATCGTCCGTGCAGGTCAGATTATCCCAGTCGACATCACTGTCGTCAAGATCATCCGTGGTGATCCCATAACCCGTAATTGTCAGGGGTGATAAACCATCATTGGCGATCACAAGAGTAGAATCGATGGCAGAAATAGTGCCGTTGTCTACGACGATCCCACCAAAGTCGACAGTTGTCGGTGAGGTATCCAGATATGCGGATTCACTTACTTCAGTACCGGTCAGACTGATTGGGAACAACGTCGAGTATCCAGTCACGCCATTGGTTGTGTACAATGTTAGTGCAGTGGATTTGATACCAGGCGAGGTATTTCCGTAGGAAGCATTAGGCTGATTCCCGATGGTGACATCTACTAGACTCCAGGTCACCGGGAATGAAAATGACTGTCCTGCCATGACCTCCCCTGTAGGAAGGGACGAATTGCTGGCTTCAAAGCGTGCATCGCCAACAGTAAGACCATCAACTGACAGGACGTCGATAATCGCAGTACATGTGACTGTCTCAGTCTTCGTGCTACCGAGAGCGACATTGCCGAACTCTACTGGTGATGTGCAATTCAGAGGTAAGTTGACCGGTGATCCTAAACAGTAGACAACGCCATCGGAGTCCGTCACATATAAACGAGTATCGCCGAATGCCGGCCGTTCGAACTTGTTGAGTCCATTGACTTGAGGAAGCGGTATATTCTTCAATACGCCTGTGTCGTCTGGCACAGCATACCAAGCTCGAAGGCCAGCGTCTGGATCAGTCATCCACAAAATTGCCGTTCCTTCTTTACCATCCAATGTCGTGATGGTTGGGATGCCCACACCTACGCGGCCAGCAGAGGATTCAGGCGTCTGACCAGCCAGTGCGAAGCTGGGTACGCCTGCCGACGTAAAGCCGAGCTTGTATGCATAGGTCGGGTAGCCGACGGGTGTTGAGTAGATCCACCCACCTTCGAGGGGGTAGCTCCCAGAGCCTCCAAAAACGGCCTTGTTAGTGGTGATGGTCTGGATAATGTTATCCGTTTGGCCACTTCCCATTCGATAGCCACCCAAGTTGTCTGCATTAAGTATGTAGAGTTTGCCGTTCTTACCAGCGGTCGCAGCGAGCCGTGAAACACCAGTCCCGGTGAAAGTGCCTGAATCAAGCAATGCGATGCCTCCCGATCCGAAGTCTTGGTCACCGCCGTCCATATTTTGATAGTCATATGGCTGGAAGTAATCGCTTAGAGTCAAGGATCCATCATCACCGACAGCTAGATTGACAACCGCCTCGCCGAGAGTCTGGCAACCGCTGCTGCCAGATGCTGGAGTCCCTTGGTTTTCATGAGCATTACCATTACCGGTGACAAAGAAGACTCGGGATCCATCAGTTGACAAACTCATCCCTGATTGCCAGATACCACCTTGCCCCCCTCCCCCATTTTCATTCCATACGTTGCTTTGCTCAACCAGGGGACCACTTTCAGTCGCAAACTGGCTGACGATTGCCTTGGCAGAGATGTCAATACCGACGACCAATCCGGTATAGTTGAATAGATCGCAATGACCACCGAACCCGGCATAAATGTAGTTGCCTATTTGGACAAGGGAGGGGCGCTGCAGGATAATACCCCCAACAAAATACTTTTCAGGGGCATTGTCGGCTCTACTGCCATCTATCAGGATGGGATAACCGTCAACGTCCTGTAGAGAATTAATATCGACACCATGGAAATAATAGACTCCATTCATCACTCCGGTGTCCCCGGGAATTCGGTAATCGGGAATGTAGGTCTTGGAATAAAAATAGACGATGTCTGTGGCTGTATCAATAGTAGGCGTGCCAATGATACCAATATAGTCCGGGATGTCAGTGCATCCAATGTCTGCCTGCAGGAATGGTGTGTGTACTTGGCGTTCATTAATCAGGTCGCCAGTTTTAGCATCGAGGGTGCGAATGTAATTCTGGGAGGAAGCAAGGAAGAGAATCTGTGAGCCCCCGGCAAGCGGTGTATACACCAACGGCTTTGCGTAGAACTAAAGCGTTGTCAGCATATCTTCGGCTGTTAGGAGGAGCCATGTTCTCTGACCTTTTCCCTCGCATTGAAAGGCACTTTCCAGAGTTGACCAAATTGAGCACTGTCCACTACCGCCGGGTCCATATTATGGTTATCGAGGTAGGACGACTGCCCTACATCGGCATCACGCCAAGAATCCGTAGATGCCAACCCATTGACGAGGTACGCTGAACATGCCAGGACGACAAGAAGGAAAGAAAACATAGCGAGTGATTAAGTGCTCATTGACGAGTAGCTCAAAGGTGCCAGAGAGGAAGAAGACCAAGAGGATGAGAAGAGGGAACAGTAGCGAGCGCAAAAGAGTTTATAGAACATGGTACCAACTCTGTCAGGTACGGGTCTACGCCAAAGGGTCGGACAGCTTCTTGCTGATGGCACCCACTGCTAGTGCCATTGCAATGCATATCATACAGCCGGAAAGGGGATCATGGCGGTTCGTATTCCTGACTGACGAGCAGGGACGAGCAGGTTCGGGAATGGTGCGCACGGCTCACGCCATGATCCTTGTGGATGAACATCTTGCCGTCTGATCTGGGGGAGTGGTTAGATGAGGCTAGATTTCTAGAAAAGGATTCTTATGCCGAACGACCGACAAGGTTGAAAGATGCGCTACCAGGGTCAGTGGCAGAACATCGAGGTGGATGCCATACTACCTGAAGCAGGTCGTAAAGCTGTCATGCTATTAGCTGATTGTCTGTGGTCGGAAGCGGGATGGGGACGAGGTCAGCGTGATATAACTATGGACGGGAAGAACCTGGCCAAGACGGGCTCTAGGGATCGAGGGTTATGTTGTAATATGGGGGAGCAACCATCGAGAGCACGAGCTTGTGGTTCGCTATGTTCCAGATCTCGTAAACAAGCGGAATCACGATGCTGTGCAAAGTTGTAAGCGGTGCCGACAACATCACCATCACCATTGATGTAAACCCTTCTGGCATAGGCATACAAAAGTGCACCCTAATGTTCCCGTCCATGCAATTCATTAGTTTTATGCAGCTACGATAGGCGAGAATAAGACAATTCCCAGGGCGACTTTGACGGTAAGCAGCCTGGTTCAGGAGATGCCAAGATCATATAGTGAGACTGTGGCAGGGATGAGGTGTTGTAGACATCGATGAAGGTCGTTGTTGGATGGTGGCATCTTATGTTGATTTGCTTGTTTGCGACTGTAATTCTAACCGGTGTGACTTTGCTGTCAGACGACGACGAAAACGCGCGCTTTAACATTGATGGGAAGGGTTTCTCAATAGCTCATCCTCGTAGTCAATTGTGGCAACCCTTTCCTTTCCTTGGGGGCTAGCGCCACAAGTGAAGCACATGCTGTTCAAGCCACTCACCCTCTTCACCTATTCCATTATTGTTTGGATAGGAGATATCTTTTACCCGAAGGGCAATAGGATCCAACCCAACGCCTAAGAGCTGCAGAGTCATTGGCAGGCGGGGTATGCATATCTGACAAAGCGTGAGCATGGTCGCATGATGTCGACTGCATCAAGCTATTGTAACTAGACAATGGCTTTGATGTTCCAGAACCTGCGATCGCCTTGATGTGACTCTGCGGAGGAATCTGTAAGCAAGTGGGTTCCCTGTTGGTGTGAGTAGGTTACAAGGCGAATAAGAACAGCAGCTAATATCTCATCTCTTTTGTATAGGAGAGTGTGGCCCGTTGTCCCGAACCGAAAGATCCACTATAAGAACTATTGATCTCGTCCATGCCTTCGCTTTTTGTACTTGATCAACCTCAGCGCGAAGAGCAGGGCTGGAGTATGCACGCCGTTCACAGCCTGAGCTTCATGGAATCTTCCGAGAGCATCCCTGCCGACTGTCTATGTCGACCCGCCTCATCTGGGGATACGAGATTCGTTGAGCAAGGGGTCTTTGCTCTCTTGGTTGATTGCCGGGGTTAGATGACATGAATTGTTCGTTGTGCTATGTGGTCAGCTTTTAATATATGCTTGGACCGACAATATATCAGGTCTCAACCATAGCACCAATGCTATAGTATAAGCACGCCGTTGTTCAATCTACCCTTGATAGCACGGATTGTTTGATTTTCATGTAAAACCGTTGGTCACTCGGAGCATTACTGCATCGTCCAAATGGTCCGCATAGCGTGCCGCATGCACGAGTCAAATTAATACTGTAGAGTTTGAAATCATGGCGAGCATGCTTTACGCCATGTGTAAGATTGGTGGAATGCCATATGAGAGGAAAATCAGACACTAGCGAAGGATGCGCCAATTTGACAAGCTTCATGAAATATAAACTCCGTATCTCGCTAACCGTTCGATAGACCAAGTAATCCCATCCAGTGATCTATATATAGGAGTCTTCACCGACACCGCCAGAGATTGATGTCGTCTTACAAAAATCCATTCCGGTTTGCAAGAAGCCCCCCAAATTTCGTAGTCAAGAAACAAAAAGATATAAACCAAAGTGGGTATTAAGTACACTGCATGCGTCACGAAGGATGACTGGACCCAACTGAAAGACGACAGAGCAGACATGACATTGCAGTCTATTATCGTATAGCAAGTAACGAGCACATGGCAGCTTTATGCCCTTAGGCGTTGGCCCGTGGACGCTGAGGATTTACCGATCGCTCGCATCTCCTTTTCCGGATCCCAAGATTGTAGGAAACTACCCATATCGTCAATGGCAGCTGACAGGTCAAAGCCTGCCTCCTTGTCATCTCCTGATACCTCAGTCCCATGGAAAACCTGAGCATCCTGATGTATTTTCGAAGGCTGAGCCGTGTTATTTGATAATGTGAAAGGAGCCGTAGACGACACAAGAGGCTGACTCTGCTCGCTTCTATCAATGATATTTGTCGTTTCGACCAAATTCGCATCATTCTGTTTGCTGGTCTTCAGGTTGTTGAGTACTACCTCTGATCCCGGTTGCTCTCTATATAGCGTCGATTTTTGATCTTTTCCAGCGCTTGTCTCTTTCGCAGTCGCACTCAGAGACACCATCTTGGTTACTCTGAGCGAAGATTTGATAGAACCTGAGGATGAAGTGGATTCCTGTGACACTGGCGCAAATGAAGCACGCTTCTTGTTCTTGATCTTTGACACCGTTGTCGAGGTAATACCGTTGGTTCGAGTTACTCCTGGTTTCTTCACGGTGGACAAAGGAAAAGGCGATATGGCCTCGAGCATCGCCTGAGTATTCACAATGTCTGCTTGTTGCGGGCTAGGGGTCTCCATAGTTTTGAACAATTTGATGCCATCTTCCCTTCTAGACTCGTCCATCTTCCCAAAGCGGTCTTTATTAGAAACATTATATGCAGTTGTCGCGGTAGTAATAAGGTCGTTTTTCAAGTTTTGCTGGGCCCTACAAACTGCAGCTTGAGTCGACAATAAGAGGATGGAATCGTCAGCCATCGTGGTCTCAGCCTCCAACTGCATCTCAGCATTGGAAGGGGGAGGTAGAGGCGGCGGCACGTCGAGAATTGTGACAATAGACGCTGTTGATGTATGTGGGAGTGGGATGATCGGCTGTGGGTCCAACTGTGCGGACGGAACAGCACTGACACCAACGCCATTTTCCCTTGCTTCATTTTCAATGCCCTGTTCAGCAGCGACACCGGTTGACTCCCTGTACGTTGCATGGGCGGGGAGAGATCCTACCGTCGCCAGCTCCGGGCCGAATAAACTTGTAGTATTTTCAAGAATAGCTTCGCCAACGGAACGATTGACTCCATCGGATCCGGACACCGCACTGCCTAATATCGGTGGCCCCGAAATCGCGGCATCAGCATTCTCTAGCCGTGTTGACTCATCTGTAACGTCAAGAATTGATTGTGGCTCTTTATCACTCGGGACCGGACGGGACGCTACCAGCGGAGATGTAAAATCCATTCGACGTGCTTTACGAGCCTTAGTAAGCTGTCTCTGCTGGACAACGGGACCTGCTTTAGTTTCATCTGTGATTTCGGGATATTTCGTATCCACGTTCAAGTCCTCCGGATAGTGTAATTCCACTCCCAGTACAGGACGCTGATGTGTCCGCTCTGTGCGCTGGTATCCCGTTTGTAAGGCAGAGACTGCAGAGGTATCAGGCCCCGCTTCACCATTGTGCTGGGTGAAATTATGGCTGGCGATATTCGCTCTAACCTCCCGAACTCCATGACCGGCAGGAAGTTGGTTGGAAGTCGGCAGCTCACTTGCGTTCTGTCTGGCGTTGTTTATGTTGCGTAATTCTGAGGTAAGCCGAGGTGTGTTCATCAAGGGTTCCCTCATCTTCTTCGCTGGTGTCGGAGACCTTTGAGAAGCTTCGTTGTCTGAAGTCGAGAAATCCCGGTCTTTTCGCAGCCACGTTTTCTCGTTAGATGCCTCCACAGCTGTGAAAGCAGTGTCAGAATTATTCCTTCGGCGATGGTGGCCTTGAAGCCTGTCCCTGTGTCTCGGTTCTCGATCATGCGCATCCCTCCAGGCAGTTTCCGGAACAGCATCTTGGGAATTTTTCAAGTGGTTTGCCTCGGAGGTATCGTTGCTGGCTTTTGTCGTTGTCTTCCACGGATTCTGCCATCTGATTACATTGTTCTTATATACACCTTGTAGTGGCCCTCTGAACCGTGTGGTCATCAGCACAAGGGGATATCCCTGTAGATATCTTGCTCCATATTCTTCAATCCTCCTCCTCTTGGCGTGTCTCTGCTCACTGTCGTCTTCTGCACTAGTATCAGACTCGTAAACGATATCTGAAGAGGTTGGCTGAACCGGCTCATAGGACAGAGGCGACACAGGTCGTGGGGGCCGCATTGTCGCTCATCGAGAAGGAAAATTGCAGGAGAAGCGGTGTAACTCGTTCAAAAGGCATATATACACCTTCACTCTGGACATAACAGATATGCTGTATGCTTAAAACATCTCTGGTACGTGTTGATCCATATGTGTGTAGACTGAGGTATACTACTCGTTGAGGCGGTTATGTCGCAGCTGTTTTTCTTGGAGATCGTTCGCAAGGCAACCAGAGACACGATAAGCGATCACTTTAATGTAAGTTGGAGAATCGCGTCACTACGCGTTTTAATGGCGTCACGGTTGTTGCCGTGGTTAGGCTGAGGAACATTTCCGGACCTCAACGCCAATTTCATCGATTCTGTTGCCATGGCACATTACATCCCACTCACATACAGATCCTGGGGTAACAAGTGGCATCCCCATCTGGGGTTTGTGAGGCAACCTGATGTATTGATAATTACATGCCTTCTTTGGGCAGATACTTCTTCAGGGTAGGCCGATTGGTCTGATATAAGCAATATCTCAGCGTCATGCATGAAATCATTGAGATCGGGTCTTCTCCCGTGAGGACAAAGACGCGAACGGAACACCATAACTCATCGCCTAAACTGACAACGCTCTCGTCTGATGGGTTTAATTCATCTATATTTGATGATGATGAATGGTTATATACACGCCATACAAAGAAACGGAAATCTGTCGTGGTAGAGGCTACGAATGCTCATCCTAGGCCAGCAGATCACACATTCCCATCGCACAAAACAAGTGACGATGACCGGCCATTGAATTATCCTACTGTTTCGAAGGCAACGGCGGCTCCTGCAAAGCCAACTACCTTTTCATGGGAAGAGGACTTTTCTGATGACATTGTTTTCACATCCTCGGCTCCCGAATCCAGAGATCTACACAAGAAGGAAGCAAAGCAGTCAACAGTGATAGAGCTTGATGACGATCCGCAATTTCTCGATGACGAGACATTTAGCTTTTCTCAACCTACGGAGACAAGAAAGCCTCTCTCTAACAGAACTGCAAACTTATTGGCAAATATCACAGCCAACACAGCCACGACTACAATGTCGGTCACAGGGCGTATCATCAGGAAAGCAGACGCCCTCTTTGAAGCTGAACAGTCTTCAAAATCCAGGCGTAAAGTGTGCAAAGAGGACGACATTTTCAATTCAAGTCCGCCGTTGAACGCCAAAGGGGCGAACGACTCTAGTAAGTTCCAAAACACAGCGAAAGCGATGGCAAAAGCAGCAGAGCGAGCGGCCGTAAAAGCCGCAAAAGAGGCCGCTAAAGAAGAAGAAATGGAGCGTAAGCGGCTCGCAAAGGAAGAAAAGGCAAAAGAGAAACAGCTTGCCGCTGACATCGCTGAGGTGAACAAGGCAAAACACGACAAGAAGAATTCGACACCTGAGATGATCCTGGATCTCCCTAAAGCTCTTGAGGGCACGAGCGTGGCCAATCAGTCTCTAGAATACATGAAGCACCTCGGAGTCCAGACCGAGTTTTCAGATACCACCACTGCTCTTGGTAATGTTGTCAAGTGGAGGCGAAAGGTCAGAGCTCAATTCGATGAGGAGGCTGGCCGTTGGGAACCTGTGCCTGAGTTTGTACAGGAGGAGAATCACGTCCTGTGTTATCTTGCAGCAGATGAATTCGTCGAACTTTCTCTTGCTGGCATGGCCAAGGACACCAGCGCGGAGAAGCCGAACCTGGATCTACACGTTACGAGGCTCACCAGCCGATACCAGCACTGTAAGGTGATCTATGTGATCGAAGGCTTGACGGCCTGGCTACGCAAAAATCGAAATAATCGCAACCGCGCTTATCAAGACGCTATTCGCAGTCAAGACTCGGCTGCTCCGGAGCAGCCGAATAAACGAAAAAGAAAACAGCCGATACCGATCTTTATAGATGAAGACGCGGTCGAAGACGCCTTACTACAACTACAGGTCCAACATAACTGTTTGATTTACCAGACCTCCTGTGCGGCAGACTCGGCGGCATGGATCAAGAACTATACCGAGCATATCTCCACTATTCCATATCGACACGAAAGGATGAATGCTCACAACGACGCTGCCTTTTGTATGGATGTTGGCCAAGTCAAAACCGGTGACAATGCACAGGAGACGTATATACGAATGTTACAAGAAGTTCATCGATTGACACCAGCTATGGCCTATGGGATTGCAAACTTGTATCCCAACGTGTGTGTATTGGTTGCGGCGTTCAAACAGCGCGGTCCGACTATGCTGGAAGACGTCAGGAAGAGTGCGAATAAAGATGGAGGCGTTACAGAAGCTCGGCTGGGACCGGCGATAAGTAAACGCCTCTACAAAGTATTTCTTGGAATCAATCCAGGATCTACGGATGGGATTACCTAGGAGATCCCAGGAGGGCCGAACGCCTACATGTCGATGGACATCAACATGGAATGTGCCTCCCGCCTGATATGCCGGACCAACGAGACATGCATCATGAAAAAAATGGAATGGAATCTGCGAATGGGCGAAAACAGGGACGTCAATTGAAAGCTTACCTTAGGTAGGCTTTCTGCATAGGAGCAAGCCGAAGACGCAAGCTGAAGCACGTTCCCGAAAGAAGATCAATCATAGGTCTATCTGATGCCAAGACTTTCGTGGTATCAGGGGTTTTTTCTTCCGAAGCCTCAGTACATGCGGGAAGACGGTAGCTAAGTGCCCGTGGCCGAGTTCCCGGCTTCATTCGTCTTTATTAGATACGGAGAATAAGCCTAGCTTTGTCCTCGGGGTCAGTTGTGCACTAATTCCTGGAGTATAAGCTCGATATGGACATTGATAGGTTTCGCCATGGTCGCCAGGAGGGCCGAAGGGTACCTCTTGCGACATAGAGGTGACGAGAGACACCGGTCACGCACGATTGGGATATATATACACATACCAGAATTTGATAGCAAGAGGCAAGTACCGTGTAAAAGAAGAGGGTGCGGTAACCCTCAGAGCTAGCTGGGAGATCCCAGAACAAAAAAGCCTCATCTAGGAAGTCTGCATCCAAGCTATTCTTAATTCTATTCTTAATTATATCAATTGCCAATGAAAAGTAATTAAGAGTAGTAAGTGTTATGCCTGCTCTGTCCTCGGTATATTACACGCCATGACTGATGAGCAGGTCCCATCTAAGCATGTTCTCTGTACACCTGTAACGAACTTAACGAGCTTCTCCCTTAAAGCTGTATCCGTAAACCCGGTGAAGATGAAGATCAATCCTGTCGTGCAAGGTTCTAGGGTAATTACTACGTAGAGCATTCAGTCAGTGACACCACCTGTGGGACAGACCAGCTCGCCAGTTGTGTTACAGCTTGGGTCCTCATGTTCGCAATGATTGGGTATAAAAGTATTTCCATGTTTACCTTTGTTAATAGGTTGTTATGGGTAAGTAATACATAGTAATGATGTCCCCTGAATCTCAATGGAGAAACCTACGTCAGCTAAGGAATGTTCACTCTCGATGTGGGGGAAGATAAGTCCACTGACCTAGATTCCGCGTACATCTAGATTTCACGCAGTTCCCTCACCAAATTCTAAAAATTACGTATTTATTATTTACGTAATTACGTATAATAATTTTATTATAACTTATAATTTTAAGTATTTAATATATTAATAATTTATATAATTTTTTTCAGATTTTTAATAATAATATTTAAAGATTTAATTTAATTTAAAAATTAAAATAAAATACACCGCAAATTTATATATAAATAAATATTTAAGTATTTTATACGCAATTTTTAATATTTTTTATTTAAAATTTAAAATTTAAATAATTTATAATATAATTTATAATATATTAAAAAAGAATTATAAAATCTTTATTATTAAATTAATTATAAAATATTTAAGTTTTTCTTTTAAAATAATGTTAGGATGAGAGTAGGTAATGTGATATAATTATTTAAATAGCTATAGATATGCTAAGGTCTTATTTTAAATATAATATAATTATATTTAAAATAACAGCTAGGTACTAATGCGTTTAGTTATTAAAATTAATTATTAATTTCTTTTTAAAAAGAAAAAGCTAACTAATAATATAAAAATATAAATATTTGATTAATCTGCTAGTTTCGGATAGATTAATATATTTTTAATTTATAATATATTTACTGTTCGTAATAATTATTTTTTTCTTTAAAGATTGATGTTTTAATAGTTCTTAATCGTTTCGAGTATTATTTTTTAAAGCGTTTTAGGTTTTTTAGTATATTTAGAGTTTATTTTATACAGATTTTAAAACGTAGTACTATTATTATAATATTCGTAAATAAAATTATTTCTAAACGGGTAATATTTTTATTCGTTTTATTAATACGCCTAATTCGGCGTCAACGTGTTTAGTTTAATACGTTTAAATTAAACGTATTAACGTTATCTAATAATTTAAGTTCTCTTTAAAATATATAAATTTATATATATATATTAAATTTCTTTTTTATTTTTCGTTAAATAATAATTAAAGTGCGTATTCTCTTTCTGCGAAAAATATATTTAAATAAATATTATTATTTAAATATTATTTTTATTATATATTTATTTTACTAATTAAGATTCTGTATAAAGATTTTAATATTATAACGTAAGTTTTTATTTTCGTAAAATATTTTAAGTTTTAATTAATTTTATTTTAGAAAAGTTTCTTCTCGTTTTTATAATAAATCTTATTCAGTT
Source organism: Pseudophaeomoniella oleicola (assembly GCA_003868215.1). Classification (NCBI taxonomy): domain Eukaryota; kingdom Fungi; phylum Ascomycota; class Eurotiomycetes; order Phaeomoniellales; family Phaeomoniellaceae; genus Pseudophaeomoniella; species Pseudophaeomoniella oleicola. Next base: position 226,788 of record QWDQ01000039.1, read on the forward strand.
TATATTTATTTTATGCGAAACGTATATTAACTTTATTTAATTAATACAGCCTCAGTCATATTAAAAATTATTAATAAAAATAATTATAAATTATTAAGAAAGCTAATAATACTAAATAATAATTATTAAATTATAAAAACGGTAGTACGCCTTAGTAAAATTAATATTTATCGGTAATATTTACGTCGTTTACGGATATATCCGTAGGATTTTATTAATTGTATTTTCGCAGTTAATAAATCTCGCTGCGATTATTATTATAAAATCGATTACGGTTATTAAATAATAAATTTTTTTATTTTTAATATATTTTTCATTTATTAATGTTATATTTCGTAAATATTTAAGAATCTTAAAAATTAAGTTTTTATTTTTTTTTTTATATATTATTAATTTCTTCTTAATAAGACAGGCGTTTCAGCTTTTAATATTAATAATAATATTAAGAAATTAAACTCGTAGATATTCAGCGAATCTAATATTAAATTAAATATTTTTTTAAATTTACGTTCTCTGTCTTAAATGAACGTAATTTTGAAAGAAATATTTCGAAAATTAGATTATTTAAAACGTCGGTTAGAGTGTTTTAAAACCCCGGAATTATCTTCATTATCATTAGATAAGAAGAATAAGTAATACGTATTTTAAATTTATGATTAATTTATTAATAATTAATGAAAATCGCGTAATCGTAATACGCGTAATTAATTTTTTAATTTTCTTTTCTCCTTATTTTCTTCTCTCAATTTTTAGAATTTTTTTAGATAATATTAAATTTATATTTATTCCCTAATCGTCTTTATTTTAAGACGAATATTTATAAAGGGAAAGCTTTTAATTATATATATTTATAATATATTAAACGTACGGATTAAATTAGTTTTATATTTATTTATTATATTATTCTGACTATATTGTGCTTATTTTTCTCGTGCGGTTATTGATTTAGATAATTTATATAATATATATTTATTTTTAACCTACTTCTCGCCGTTGATTTAAATATATATTTAACGTATTTTTTATTCTGTACGGTTCTTATATTAATTAATTTTTTTTTTTATTAATAATAACGGTTGCTAATTTATTTATCTTTTTATAACATTAGGTTATAAAAGTCTTATAAACGTTTTATTTTTTATAAATTATTTATTTATTTTTATTCGTATTTCTTTATCGTTTTTAAAATATTTATTAATTTTATTTTAGAATATTAGAAGTCTTAATCTTTTAAAAAAAATTTTATTTTATATAATAAAAACGACTCTTTATCGTATTATATTTATTTATAATACGTTTAATCTCTTATTTCTTTTTATTTTTTATATTTATTAATTTAAACGGTTTCTTTCCAGCGCGTTATTTATATAATTTTAGAAAAAATATATAAAAAATATAATAAATTCTATCGTATCTTTTTAATAGTTCGAAACGGTACGTATTTTATTTTATTCGTTTCAGTATCTTAAAGAGATTTATAAAGCGATTAATAAATTTTTTATTTATTTTTTATAAACGAATATATTTTGCGAATAATATTATTAATTCGTTTATTTTATAGCTTTACGTTTTACATTTCCGATTATATTTTTTTTAATTATTTTTATTATTTTAAGTTAGAGTTTTTTTATTTTTTTATTTTTTATTATTAACGTATAGTTTTATTTTATTTATTTAGATTTTTTTAAATTAATATATTTTCAGTCTGCTCTTCGTCTGTTAAGATTTTATTTATTTTTAAATTAAAGATTAGTATCTGCTGAAATAATGTATTATTAATAATCTCGTTTAAATTATTATTATACGTAAACTGCGTTAAAGGAAGTAATTCTATTTAATTAAATTATTTATTATTAATATAATATTTTAAATAATATTCTATTATTACGTTTTATCGCTTCGTCGTTTCATCAGTTTAAGAGTGATAAACGGTTAAGAATTATATACGTATAATAAATTAATAATAAAACGACGTTTATTACGAAAATATAAATATTAATCCTCAATTTATTATAATTAATTCCGGAGTTTTAAATCAGCGTATAATTTTTTCGATAAAAATATTTATTAATTTAGTCGTATTAACTGTTTCTAGATAGAAAATATATATCGTTATTTTTAATAATTAATTAATAATAATTAAAATAATATTAACTGCGCTTCTTCTGTTAATCGTAGACGGTAAATTTATTATAAAATTTATAAATACGTATTATTAAAGTCTTTTAAGTCTTAATAAAAATGTTAATAATTTATAAAATTTATATCTGAATATCTTCATTCTTTAATAAATATTATATATCGATATATACTTTTTTATTTTTTTATAAAAATATAATTACCAGAACTGTTGTTCGACTATAAATAATATATAATTTTATTTAAAATGGCCTCCGTTTTAAAAATTATTATAATATCTTTATAGGATTTATCTACGGGTAGTAATATCGTTAGATATATATATTTTATTAATATTTTATACGAGACTAGTTTAATTTATTAATTAAATATTTAAATATTTTTATAATATTTACGCGTTAAATTACTTTTAAATCCTCTCTACGTATTAAACGTTTTTAAATTATATTAACGAGAGATGTTTTCGTAGCGCGATAATTAATTTTTTAAAAAATTTTAAATCCTTAATCGTCTATTTCGTAGTAATTTAAGATATTATTTATATATAAATCGTTTATATTTCGTTAGTTTTTTGATTTTCTGAATTAGTTTTTTTTAATTTTTAATCTTTTTTTCACGATCTCTTTTTAGAGCCTTGAACAGTAACGATTTATATAATTATATTTTTTAATTATTTATTTTATATTTATACTTCACGCGTCTGCGTTTCTGATCGTTAATGAAAATAATAAATAATTATAAATATATTTTTTTTTCATCTCGAGATGAATTCTTTATATATTTTTAACACGTTTAACGCCTTTTAATAATATTTAATGTAATAAGGGTAATATTTTGTTGTTAATAATTATTATATAATCTACTTTTTTAAAAGAAATATCCGCAGGATTATTTTTTTCTTTATAATATATTATTTTAATATTATACGTCGTTAATTTTTTCGTTTAGCGTGTTTAACGTTTATTAAAAATAATTAAGCTTATAAAATAACGCAGATTATTATAATTAATTATAATTTATACGCGCGTTTAATATTATTTTAGATAATATTTTTATTTCTTAAAGATTTTAATAATAATTAATATCTTTTATTTATACGTTTTATAATTTAGTTCTATTTAGATTATTTTTTTTAATTAAAAAACTATCGAACGCTATTTATACTTCTCGTTTATTATAAATATGAATTATAAAATAATAATTTTTAATTTTTTTCTAGAAACGTTTATCTCGATTCTTACTAATAATTACGGATTATAATACTATAAGATTATATTACGCTCGAAATATATTTTTAATTAATTAAAAATATTGTTAGTTTCTTAAATCTATTTAAATAATTCTGTTTTACGACTCTTTTTTATATTTTTTAATAGATTGGTTATAGGCGCCGTAATAACTAAATAATAATATATAAATTATTAATAAAAATTGGTGAATCCTAAAAAAGATTAAATATTATAAAATAATTATAATATAAATTAATTAATAATCGTCGCGATTTTATTTTTATTCATCGAAACGTTTATTATATTTACGCGATACCCCAGGAATCCTATCTTTTTAGTATAAAACTTATATTTTAATAGTTTTATATATAATCTTCGTTCTCGTAGTTATTATAATATTACGCGTATATATATTATATATTTTTCCCATACGTCGCTAAATATTAGAATATCGTTAATATACGTGATATAATATTCGTTTAATAATTTTTTTAACGTTTTATTTATTAACGCCTAAAAGGTCGCTGGGGCGTTTGTTAAACTAAATAATATAATTAGATATTTAAAATAATTATAATACGTATAAAACGTAGTTTTTCAGTTATCGTTTCATTTAATTAATACTTTATAATACGTATCGCGAATATTTAAACTAATAAAATATTATTTTTTTTATTAAACGATCTAAAATCTCTAATATTAAAAGTAATAAATAACGGTTTTTTTTCGTTATTTTATTTAAATCTTTATAATTTACGTATAGCCGTAAGCTGCCGTTTTTTTTTTATAAATAAAATTAGCGTTTTAACTGACGATTTTGATTATTTAATTTAATTTTTATTTATAATATATTTAAGATATTGTGTTAAATTAATTAGTACTCTTTTTGGCGCTGTGCTATAATTGGTCGAATTCCTCAGGATACTGAATTCTTTAACTTAGGTAGGTTAGCCGAGTATATCTTAAGAGTTCATTATTAAGCCAATTCAGTAGTAAATAATTAGATAATTCATATATTTATAAAAGGATATACTTTCTGTGCTGTTACTTGTGGTGTTGGGTTTAGCCCATCTTAATATATTTTAAACGTGTTTAACTCTAGCGTTAATAAAGAATAAATAGATTTAAATAAGATTTTTATATTTTCATTGACGTTGATAACGTACTTCACCGTCGAATCTGAAGATAGTATAATTTTTTCGTTTTTTTTAAATATATTAACGAAGTTTTAATATTCGGTTAGAATCTCGATTAGAATAATATTTAGATTCTTAAATTAAATTTTTATATTTAATATATTATTCGTAGATGATATTATTAAATATTTAATTTAAATATTCTTTTTAGTATTTCGGAAGAAGATTTTTCCGTTTTTAAATATAATTTTAAAATCTTTTTTTAATTCATTATAATATTAACGATGTTTACGGAATTGAATATACGGATTTATATTATATATCCAGAGCCAGCTTAAAATAAAATCATAACGCGTTATTTTTACGAAGAGAAAGTTTTTTTTCTTAATTTATATTTTATTTTAATTATCTTTAATATAAATATCGTATACGAAACGTTTATATAATATTATTTTATAATCGTTTATGAAGATCGTTTTTATTTATAGTAATAATTATTTCATTTTTAATTTTAAAAATAATATATAAAAAATAAAATTATCTTTCGTTTCAGAATTAATTAATATTATAAATTTATAATTATTATATTTTCCGTATATGATTAGCTCGATTATTATTATTTTTAGAAATACGGAATTTAAATATTTTAACGCTGTCGCGACGTATAGAATTAAGATTTTTAGTTTTTTAATTATTTTATTAATTTTATATTTTTTAACGCCCTGCAGTCCTCTGTTTCATATTTAAATTTATTATAATTAAAACAGCGTATAAGGCCAGAACGTAATAAAAAATATTTATTATTTTAATTATTTTTTTTATTTTTATATTTTTTTTCTTTTTCTCTTTTCTTATTTTTATTAAAAATCTTATTAAAGCCTGCGTTTCGTTTACTTTTAATATACGTAAAATCTATTAATATATATTATTAACGTAATAACTCTTTAACTATTCTAGTGTTTAAGATTATTTAATTTTTATTATTAAATCTTAAATCTGGCTTTAGCAGCTCTGCCCGAATATTAAATCTTAATTTAATTATTAAGTTTTATACTTTTCGTATACTTTCATTTATATTTTCTAATATATCTCGTTTAATAATTTTTAGTTAATTAATAAAATTAATAATTAACTGGTCTTCACGCTGTTTAATCTTTTTTAAACGTAAGGATGCGTTCGCGATGCGATTAATAGAATTAATAATTATATTTCGTAGAAATTTAATAAATTAGTTTTAAATATCTAGTTCGAAGTCTTTCTGTTTTATTTTTATATTTTAAATCCGTATTACGCGGTTCTTTAAATAACTGACGGCTTTATGAATAATACGCGATTTATTTATTTTTATTAAATATATATAGACTCTTTAGTCTTAATTAAAATTATTTAATTCGCGCGTGTTTTTATTTATAGAAATAGAAAATAATTTAATGCGCGTTTTAAATAATCTATTATATCGCGCATTATTTAAACGTTATCGTTTTTAGTTTATATTTTATATATTTTTTTTATACGATTAGACTAGCTTTTCTTTAAATATTAAAATTTAAATATATTAATTACGTTATTATACGCGTTTCTGTAATTTTTATAATTTTTTATTTTTTTTTATGTTATGTTTCTCGTCTAAGATATAAATAAATTTTTTATTTATGAGATCCGCCTGCTCTTCGCGTGTTCGAGATATACGTATAATAATTAAATATTTCTTATTTTTTATAACGAATATCGAATTCTCCGAAGAGTTGTTTCTAATGTTTATTATTATAACGTTATAACGGGTTGTTTTTTATTAAAAAGATTAAAACGGTTAGAATTATTAAAATAAGAGTAAATAACGTAATATAATCGTTTAAATAATTATAAATATATTAAGATCTTATTTTAAATATAATGTAGTTATATTTAAAATAATAGCTAAATACTAGTGCGTTTAGTTATTAAAATTAGCCGTTAATCTTTTCTTAAGGAGAAAAAACTAACTGGCGGTATAGAAATATAAACGTTTAATTAATCTATTAATTTCGGGTAGGTTAGTATATCTTTAGTTTATAGTACGTCTGCTGTTCGTAATAAATAATAATAAAATTTTGAGTGAAAAAATCTAAAAAAATCTAAAAAAATTAATAATTAATTAAATAATTAAGATTTTATAATTCTTTTTTAATATATTATAAATTATATTATTAATTGATATTATTAATTTTATTAGTATTTTTATCTAGTCTTTATAGCCGTCTCTAATTAATAATATAAATCTATTTTTAAAATAAATCGCTATTTTTATCTTTTTTATTAATAAAGAATAGATATGTCTTTTATATTTTATTTATATATATTAAATAAATTAATTTTTAGTTTATATATCTGTATTTCTTATACGTAAGATATATTTTTTTCCGAAATATTTTAAAAATATTTTAATAATAATTTATATAATTATTTAATATATTTTCTATTTATTAGTTACTCGCTGGTCAGTAATCCGTAAAAGATTATAAAAAAAAAAATTAAATAATAATTTATTTTATAATTCTAGTTTTTTATTTCTTTTTTATATATTTTTTAATCCGTTTTATAATAAGATCGTTTAAAAATATTTCTTTTATAAATAAATTTCACCCGTTACGCATAATTATAATATAATAATTAGATTTTTATTTAATAAAATATTTAATTTTATTATTTTATATTTTTTTTTTTATTCTTCTAATTAGTTCTCATTCTGTGATTAATAATAAAATCGATCGGTTATATATTAATCGCGATTAATTAATATATAAATAATATACTCTTAATTTATTTATTTAATATATTATTTATTTGTATTTTATAATTATAATTATTTATAAATAATATCTTATTATTTTTATTATTTTTATTATTTTTATTAATAACTTCGAATAATAACTTCTTATTAAGAAACCTTTTATTAATAAAAATAATAAATTTAATTACTATTTATATACTTTTAATATAATATAAAAATATAATTTTTTTTTTATATTTTTTACTTATTTAATTTTCTTAATTATTTATATATTATATTAGTTTATTTCTATTTTCTTTAATTTATTTTAATAATATTTAATTAGCGTTCGTAAAGTATAATATTTTTAAAAAAGATTATATTAAAAAAGAAAATAAATATAAAGAAGATAATATTAAAAAAATAATTTATCGCGTTTTTAATTATTTTAGTTATTCTTATTATTCTTACCGTTTTTATTATTTTTATCGTTTTTATTATTTCCGTCGTTAATATCCTCTCGCAGGCGTTTCGTGTTTTTATTATTATAAAAAAATCTATTTCTTTTCTTTATCTTCCGACGATTCTGAGAATGATTAATTATTTAATATTATTTTAAATTCTTTTTTATTTTTATTTTTTATAAATATATCTATATTTAGTCTACGTTCCGTTAATTAATTATAAATATAATAATTTTATTTATTATTATCTCCGCCTATCTTCCCGCTTATATAGTTTTTAATTAATATTAATAATATATTTATTACGTCGAGCGTTTTAATCCTCGGATTAACGATTACGATTATATTACCCGTAAGTATTATTTATTATTTATTTATATTTAATTTATTAATTATTCTATCTAGCCTTTATTTTAACTAATTATAAATATTATTTTAAAACGAATTATATTTATAAATTTATAAATATTATTTTAAATTTATTTTTTCGCCGTTAATAACATACTAGATCCCGAAAAATTATAAATATATTATTTATAATATATATATTATCTTAAAAATTATTCTAAATTAATTTATTATTAATAATTATTATTATTTTTATACTTTTAGCATCTAACTGTTCCTATTTATATATAATTTAAATATTTTTATTATAAATTATTTATTCTCCGTCGGTTTCTTCTTCACCGCCGTTAATAAAGCCGTCAAAGATGTTATTAATTAAAAAATTAATTTAAATTATATTATTAATATAAATATTCGGCTTTTAATTTAAACTATATATATTATCGTAAAAATTAATATTATTATTATAAATACGCTTTCCGTATACGATTAGTAAGAGTTAATTATAATAATATAATATAATTTTTTTTTTCTGGCCGGAGGAGGTGTAATTAAGTTTAAAAAAAAAGAAATAATTAAAGATTAATAAAAAAAATATTAAAATAAATATAAAGAAAATAATAAAGACTTTTAATTTAAAATAGATTTACGTTATTTTTATATATTATATATAACTAATCTATTTTTTTTATTATTATTATAATACTATATTATACTCGTTTGGTTTTTTTTTTTTTTTTTTAATTAATTAGTTAGTAGATTTATTTAAACGTTACGTTAGTTATAATTAATTTAAATATTAATATTTTATCTACTTTTTTCTTATTTTTTCTTTATTTTTTTAATAATTCGTTTTTTCTTTATTTCCTTTATTAATCTAAATTACTTTAAAAAAAAATTTTATTATTTTTTTTATTAATTTCCTTAGCCCTTTCGTTATATTAAGCAGTATATTATAATTAATCGATTTATATATATTCCGCAGTTTTTTTATATTTTATTTATTATAATATAAAATTATATATCTTACTATTTATTTATTATTTTTATAAAAATAATAAAGATTTTCTATTTCTAAAATTCTTTTTTAATATAAAAAACTTTTTAGATTAATTTTTTTAATTTTAAATTAAATAATAATTAAACTTTTTACTTTTATTAGATATATATATAAAATATTATTTTATTATAATTATTTTTTTTATTAACTGGCAGATTTTTATCTCCGTTGTTTTAAAATCTTTTTCATTTAATCCGTATTTTATTATTTATATAAATATTTAAGGTTTTTTTAATTTTTTTTTTACAATTTCCCTTTATTCTTTTTATTCGTTTATTTAGTATATTTATAATTTAATTTATTTATATATTTAATATAATTAATCTGTATTATCCTTATTCGTTTATAAGAAACAGTTTATTAAAGGTTTTTTTAATATATTATTTTTAATTACTTTTCTTTCATCTTTCGCTAGTCTTTAGTATCGTTTAATTTATATATATATTTAAAATTAAAATAATAAGTTTTTTTTCTAGAATTAGTATAAATATTATATAATAAATATTTATTATACGCTGAAGAGTCTATATTTAAATAATTTTTAGTTTTTTAATTTAATTTTTTCGTTTTTTATTCGGAGCAGCTGGGGTTTATATAATAATAATATATATTATTACGAGTTTAATTATTTAAAAATAAATATATTTTATTTATAATATAATTACGTCTCACGTACTAACCGTTAGCGATATTAGATATTTTATTTATATTAAAATCTTATTAATAACGTTAGCTATTTAAGGTTTCTAGATTAATTCAGTATTAATATATATTTTTAATATATTAATTTTCTTTTTTAGCGTTATTATTATTATTTTTAATTAAATCGTTTTTTTTAAGTTATATCTTCTCGGGCTGTTCATTATATGGATTAATTTATATTTAATAAACGTAAAAACCGTTTTATATATATTTATTTATTACGTATAACTTACGTATATTATTTTTAATTTTTAATAAATTTCCTTTATTAATTTATTTATAATTATTAGATTAATATTATTTATAAATTTATAAATAATTACGCCGAATTTAGATCTTTAGCATAAATTTAATAAATTAATATTAAAAAAAAAAAGAATTAAGAAAAAAACCGAGTTTTAAAATATATTATATATTATAAGTTTTAATTATAAGATCTATTCTTTTAGCCGGAAATTTATTTATTATTTATTTAGAAATAATTTCATATAAATTATTATTTATTTCAATATTCTTTTTTTTTTTAAAATTATATAATAGCCTTTAATGTAAGACTTTATTAAAAATCTTAATTATATTAAAATTAAATATAAATATTATTTATTTATTTTTTAATTTTTATTATTATATTATTTAAACGTGTTATATAATATAATATAAAATTAATTTAATTAATCTTTCTTTTCTCGTCTTCATTTAATTAGGCGGGAGTAGGGCATGTTTTTTAATAATAATATAAATATATTTTATTAAATAGTTTTTATATATCTTATTAATTATATTTAATAAAATTATAAATTTATATACTTTTAATAATATATAGTTTTTATTTAATTTTTTAAATAATTATAATGATAATTATTCTAAAGTAAACGAAATAATATTTATATATTATATATATTTAAAGTATAAACTGAAACTATTTTATAATTATTTTATTTATTTATTTTTAAAATTAATTTAATAATTTATTTAGTCTAGATATTTTATCGGGCGGAACGCGTATTATAAATTTATTTATTATACGCGAATTAATTACGTTAAGAATATTTATTAAAATAAAATAAACCGTTTCGTTAATATTCGTTAAATCAATATTTTTAATTTAAAAAAAGAATTTTACTTTTAATATTTTTTTTTTTTATATATTTATTATTATCTTTAATTTTTTTTTTTAATATTAATATAATAATAATATTATAATTATGTCTCGTTTATATTTTCTTTATAAAATTATAAATATTTTTATTTTTTTAAAGATTTTTAACAAACTTTTTTTATTATTTCGTTTTATATTTTTTAATAATAATTTTTTTTTTATTTATAAGTCTCTAATATTTTTATTTAATTTTTTATAAATTATTTATTTTAAATATACGTTTCGCGCGCTTTACATTATTTATCGTTATTTAATATTTTATTAATTAATCCGTTTTTTCTGCTCTCGTTCTAGCTTTTTTAATAATTATTTTTAATATTATTTTCTCGACCGTCTTCTAACAGGCTTTAATAAATTAATTAATTTTTTTATTAATTACGATTATTATATTCATTATACGGTTTATCTGCGGTTTATATATATTTAGTAATTCCGTCATTTTATTTATATTTTTTTTTTTTTTATTATTTTTTCCTTAGCTTCGGGGGTTGCTAGAAAGAGATTTATATAAATTAAAAAATAATTTAATATTTATTTTATTTTATATATAACGTGATAATATAGTATGTATTCCGCTAGATATTGATTTATAAATATTAAATTTAATATTATTTAATTCTTTCTTTTAATTCTAGTTAATATTCTTAATAAAATCATTTAATTTATCTCTTTAATTTCTATTATATAAATGAGGCTTGCGGTAATTAAGTATATATATTATACTTACAGTCCGTTCTATATTAAATAATAAAGATTAAAGTCTTTTATTGAGATGGGCTAAACTTAATATTATAAATAACAGCACGGAAAGTATGTCTTTTTATAAATATATAAATTATTTAATTATTTATTACTGAATTGGTCTGGCAGCGAATCCTTAAAATATATTTAATTAATTTATCTAAATTAAAAAGTTTAATATTCTGAGGAATTTAATTAATTATAACATAATGTTAAAAAAGAATTAATTAATTTAATATATATCTTTTCTTTTAAATCTTTTTATATTATTAGAAGATTTAATTCCTCGATAATTAATATAAAAAATAATATTTAAGTAATAAAAGAAATCCTTTATTAATTTATTCTTTATTTTTAGAATTACGTTATATTTTATTATTTTAACGAGTATTTTTTTCTAATTTTTTATTATTTTCTTTCAGACACCTGATACTTCTTAAAATTAAAAATAATATTTAAATCCTAAATAATTTAAATAATTAAATCTTTAATCTATTTATAGTAATAAGTATTAATTTTTATTCTTTTCGTATAGTTTTTTTAAATATAGATTATTAATTTCTTTATAACGTTAATTTTTTAAAAATTTTTAATTAATAAATTCTTTATTCCTTCGTAAAACGATAAATTAAAGATATTTTTAATTATAAAAATCTTATAATCTTTAACGTTATTTTATTATTACGAAATCTTAATATTTAATTTTTATTATTAATTTTATTATAAATAATATTCTATAAGCTGTTTTAAATATTTATATATATTAATTATTACCCGATTCCTTTTTTTATACATATATATGAAATCGGCGTAAATAATTCGATTTAACGTAATATTAATATAAATAATTATTTAATAATTATTATCTCGAATAAATATAATAAAATCGTTTATTATAAATTTTAAATAATTATTTATTTATTTATAATCTCTAAAAATTATTTATATTTAGTATTTCGTCGAACTAATTAAGATTATTTTAAAATTATTTCTTATTAATTAAATTTTTAAAAGAAATATTATATTCTTATTAAATAATTAATATGAATTATTATTAACTCCGAAGATTTAATTCGGAAAATAAATATTAAACGTAATAATTCTTATTTTTTATTTTATAATTAATATTATATAAAACTATTTTAAAACGTCTCTTAAATAATGTTTAATTTTATTTATATTATTTTAATTCTTCATTAAAGTTTCTTTATATCGAGAGAAGATCAGGAAAAAGTTAAAAAAAATAAATATATTTAAAAATTAATATTTAAAACGTAAAATTAGAATAACGTTTTTTAAAAAAATATTTTAAAAAATAATAAGTCTTAAAAAAATTAAAATAAATATATTCGTAAATTTTTTAAAAAATATTAATTTTAATAAAATATTTTTTATATTCTTTATTTTAATAATAATTAATTTTTTATAATTAATATTTTATTTTACTTCACGTCTTAATTATATTTATATTAATATATAAAATGAAAATAATTAATCTAAATTTATTTTATCTTAAACCGCGGTTAAAAAAAAATAATAAAAATAAATTCGTAAATATTTAATCTGATGAAAATATATCTTTATAAAATAAAGAAATTTAAGATATATTTAATAAATTTTATTTTTATTTAATTAGTTCGAAGATTAATTAAAAATATAAATCTTTATTTAATATTTAATTTCGTTTTAAATTTATTCGATTAATTTTATTTTCGAGATTTATTAATTTAGATTTTATAATATATAAAATCTCTTTTATTCCTTGGTCCGGCGTTTTTATAATAATAAAGAAAAATACCGATTCGGAAATTCTTTTTATAATTTATTAAAATAATATCTAAAGACGAAGTTAATTAGATATAAATATTATTATATTTATTCTTTTTTATTTCGCGATATTTAAATCTTTATTTTTTAAAAATGTAATAAAATTATTTATAAAAGCGTTTAATACTGTTTTAAATTTTTATTAATTTTTTAATTATTTTATTTATTTTTAAACGTTTGCGGTTTTATTTTTATTAATATTTTATAATTTTTATCTTCTCTTCTCTTCCTGATATTAATATTTATTAATCAGCGCGAAGTTTTTATTTATTTTTTTAAAAATTATTTCTTTTTAATTTATTTTAAATAATCGATTATTCTTTATTTTTATTTTTATATTTAGATTATTAATATATCGCTGAATAATTCGTAAATAATATTAAATTATTATAATTTTATCACTTTTAATATTTCTTAATTATTATTACGTAAAATCTATAATGTTTAAGATATTTTATTTTTTTAATTTTATTCGTTAAATTATTCTTTTTCGTAATTAACTCGCGAATAAACGGTTTTAAATTATTTATATAAATATATTTATTATAATCTGAATGAGATCTTTTTTTATATTCGTAATTTTTTTAATTATTAAATTTATATTTTTTAACAGCGTGATAATATACTCAGTATTATTCGCGTTTAATTTTTAAATATTAAGATAATATTAAATATTTAAATAAAATATTTTTTAAATCTATTTTTATATATTTTATTTTTATTATTTTATTTTCGTATATATTATTTACACATCCCGTAATATAGTTTATTAATTTATAATTTAATTTTTATATAAATTTTTTTTTAACTCCCGTAAAAAGTCCTTATCATTCGAAATATATATTATTAATTTAAACGCGTAACAGAAAGCGTCTCGAAAAAATATAATTAAAATATTAATAATTATTAAAAAGACGTATACTCGAATAACGGAATTTAATTTATTTTAGATTTAAATAAGAAATTCTTTAAACTAATTTAAATTTATAGTCTTAATATATATAATTTTAATTTATTTAATAATTCTTACTTTAAAAATAATTATTACAAATATATTTTTATTAAAAATTTTTTAAAGCGGCGATTCTTATTCTGATTTATTATTTTTATTAAAACCCGACGGCGGAGGAGGTAATAAAATAGATATTATAATTTAAAAAATTAAAATTATAATAAATTTATAGAAAATAAACATTTATAATAAAAAAAATAATATTTAACGAATCGAGATTATTAATTAGTTTAAAAAAGATATAATTAAAAGAAAGAGTTAATTAAAATAAAAAAATTTATATTTAATAAAATAATATTCTTTTATTAATCTTATTATTTATTTATTTTTTTATTAATGTTAATACATTTATTATTTATTCTCGTTATTATTAATTGAGCCAATTAAAAAGCTGTTTAATTATTAAATTAAAATCTAATTTTTTTTTTCTTTCGTTTTAAAATAAATTTATTTTTATTTATTTATTTACTTTCAGCTTTATTTTATTTAATTATATAAAATCGGAATATTTTATCTAATTCTGATTTATTCTAATAAATTTTATATTTTTATATAAATGATTTTTTACTTTATTTTTATACTCTTTATTATGATTTATTAATATATTAATTAAAAACGTAATGATTCTGCGTTTATTTTCGTTATTTTTATTAATTTAATTTTTTTTTAATTAACTCTCGTCTTATTATATCTTTATCGTCGTAATTCTTTTTATAATAATATTATTGTAATTATTTATAATTATTCGGAAGGCCTCGTGATTTAATTAATTAAATAATTTAGAATCTTAAATTTTTTAAATAATTTTATTTTAAATTATTTTTCTTTTCTCTAAATTTCTTTTTAAAATTAAATTTATTAATATTTATATTTATATTTTTCTTTTAATTAAAAACTTTTTTTTTTTTTATTAAATTATCGGAGTCATCGTTCTCTTTTTTAAAATTATATTATTATTATTTTAAGATTTTTATTATTTTAAATCTTTTAATTATTATTTTAGATTCCGATAATCGTTTAATTATTTTTTTTTATTTATTTAATAAAATAGCTCTTAACGGCTGCGGATTTTATAATTTTTTATTATTTTTATTTATTACTTTATCATCTTCGAGATACTTTTTATTATTGATAAAAAATTTATTATTATTATTAAAATATTCTTTCGAAGATTTCTTTTTATCAGAATAATTTTCCGATACGATAAATAATAAATATAAAATCTTATTAATAATTTTATTTCTTAAAATATATCTTTTTAATCGGTTATTTATATAAATACTTTTTAGTTATATTTTATTAATTTTTTTTAATTTATAATATATTTTTTTATAATTAATTATTACTACTCGATAGAGTTTTAATCATTTAAATATTAATTTAAACGAATAATTATTATTTAATTTAATATTATAAATTAATATTAATTTTTTTATTTTTAGAGATTCCTGACGAGCTTTGTAATTTTTAGAAAATCTTTTATTTTTATTTTATTTTATTTTTATTAGGCGTTTTCTAATTTTTATTATTATTTTATTTTTTAATATAAACTGCTTCGCTCTCGTTATTAATAATTTATTTATTTTAATAATATTATTCTAATTTTTTATTTTTTATGTTTTAAGAAATATATCTACTGACAGTATATATTTTCGATTATATATTAAATATATCGAAATATAATCCGTATTAGATTATATTATTATTCGATCCGTTTATATTATTTAGTAAAAGAAGATCGTTTAATTTAATAAATTTTTTTACGAAAATTTAAATAATTTATTAAATATTAATTTATAATCGTTTTTAATAATTTTATTAATTTTTATATTATAAAACGAGACCGTTACGTTTTTAACGTTTTAAATCTTATATATATTTAATAAATTCTTAATCTTTTATTAATTCTCTGATTTTTTATTATAAATAATTTTTTTAAATAATTTATATCTAGTTATAATATCTTTCAGAATAAATTTTTTAATATTTTTTAAAATTAAAACGTTTAATATTCGGATTTTTATATATTTTATTAAATTATATTATATTATAATTACGTAGTTTCTATCTTTTCGTTTCGGGAATTTAATTATATCGATATATTACTTATTACATATTAAAAACGTATAAATAAAATATTTAGATTTATTTTTATAAATCTTATTTTATAATTAGTATTTATAACAGCTAGTTATTTAATTTTTAATTTATTAATATATTCTTTTTTATTAAAAATATTTAAATATTTTATTAAAGATTCTTTCTTTTTTATAATGAATGATTTATTTATATATTTTTTAAATAATAAATATCCGTCTGTCCGCGTCGTTTATTATTAAAGAAAAAAAAATATTTATATTTTTTTTTTATAATTCTCGATTCTTTATAAAGAAATATTCCGTTAAATTCTTAAAAAAACGAAATTGTTTTTTTATTAAATTTTTAAATCTAATTAACGTTAATAAATATTCCGTAATTTATATAAATTCTTTATTATATTCGTTTTTTAATAATAACTCTTTTTTAGCATTAATTATATATATTTAAATAAATCCTAAACGCGTATTAATTTAATTCTTTAATTTATTTATTTTTTTTAAATTATTTTTTTTATCTTTTTTTAGTTTTCGTGATAGATTATTTATCATTTCGTTTTTAATTTTTTTAATATATTAAATCTTGAAGTTATATATCTTAATATATATTAATTATCGTATTAATAATGTTTTAAATAATTTTTTTATAAATTAATTAATCTAAATTATTAACGTCTGAGTATCGGTTTTTAATATAAAATAAATTTTATATATTAAATACTGAAATCTGCGTAATACTTTATAAATTATTTAATATTTATATTTTTTAATATTATATATTTTTTTCGTTTTATTTCATAATCCTAAAATAAATTAAATCGTATATTATTAAATAATTTTTAAATCTTTTTATATAATAATCGCTTTCTAATTATTTAAATTTATATTTATTATAAATATAATTTTTTTTTTAATTTTTATTTAAATTTAATAATCTTATCACCGATATTATCGTTATTTTTAATTTTATATTATTAAAGGCCCGTTAAGCTTCGTTTAATTATTTAAATTTAATATATTTTTTTAAAATCGCAAATAATAACGTATTATTTAATATAAATCTTTTTAATAATTATTAAAAATATTTAATTAGTTTTAGAAAGATTTTAAATTCAGTTTTATTTATAAATTTAAATTAATTAAAAATCTTCGTCGTAATCTTCGCGTTTAAATATAATTTATAAATATTATATATATAATTTAAGATAATAACTCCGTTTATATAAAATTATATTTTTAATATTAAAATAATTATATTTATTCTTTCTAAATGATATAATAATCGATTTAGTTATTATAGATATTTTATAATAAATTATCTTATTTTTAATATAATCTTTTCTTTATTATAATCTATTTTAAATCTAGAAATATTAAAATTATTAATAAATATTATTTTATATTTATTTATTAAGAAAATAATTATATATTAGAATTAATTTATTAAATTTATTTCTTCTTATAAGATTCGGATATATTAAAATAATTCGAAAAAAAAATAATAAATAATTATTAATTAATAATAAATTTTTATTAATTTTATTTAATTATATCTAAATAAGAAATTTTTTATAATATTAAAAATATTTTTAATAAAGATTTTTAAAATCTTTATAATATCTAACGATATATTCTCGTTTTTAATAATAATAATATTTAATTATTTAACGTTAATAATAATTCTTACGTCGTTATTCTTTTTAATAATATTAAAATATAGATTCCGATAGGGTCTTTATTTTAATTTTAAAATATTAAATTTTTTTTTCTTTTTCAGAATCTTTATTATTTTTATTTTTATTATTTTTAATATTTAATAATTCTTTCGTTATTATAATTTATATAATATTATTAATATTTTTTACGCTGATATTATATTTTTTTTAATAATTTTTATATCGTTCGTTAATTATTTTAAAATAATTTTATAATTATTTAATAAAATTAATAACGCTTTTCTTTCCTTAAATTATAATTTAATATTAATAATTAATTTATTTTAATATTTCTTATTTAACTTAAACCCTTTAGAAATATTAAAAAATTTAAATATAAATTATTTATTTTATTCGCTGTATTTTTAATATTTATTTTTTTTAATTTTTTTATTAATCATTTCCTCTTCTTAGCGATTATTATATTTAGAAATAAATTTATTTTTTATTTAATTAATTAATTTTATTTTATTAATTACTTTTTTTTTAATTGTTTAAACGTTAACCGAATAAATTCTATTTTATTAATATAATATTTAAAAAATATTTTTATTTCTTTAATTATTTTACGCTTTAAAGATATATAAATAATTAATTTTATTATTACTCTCCGCCGAATCGTTTTTCAAGATCGGTAATTTATTTAAATATTTTAATATTATATTTTTTAAAAATATATTTTATAATAAACGAATCTTTTTTATTAATATTTTATAATAAAACTAGTCATATATCTTATATTAATTATTATTTTTATTTAAATATTTAAAATAGTTTTTAGATTTTTAAACGTTTTAAATAAATTTTAAAATATTTTTATTTTTTTAATATTTAAGTTAAAAACTAATTAAATATATATATATTATTTTTAAAATAATTATTTTATTAATAATAATATTTTTTATAATCCAGACTCGCATTTTTACGATAATATTAAAAAATTTAATTTTAAAATTATTTATTATTTTTAAAGTTTTACTTTTATCTTTAAAATTATTAATTATTATTTTAACCGTTTTCATTTTATATTTTAAATTTCGAATTATATTTATAAATATATAAATTAGTTTTACGTTAATATTTAATAAAATTATTATCCGTTTGTTTTTTATTTTTATTATATTAATATTTAGTAATAACTCCATCCGGATACTAAACGAAGAATGAATTAAAACGTTAATTATATTTTATTTATTTAATAAAAATTCTTCAATCTTAAGAATAATTTCTTTAATTTTAAATAATATTATTAGATAAATTAGAATAATTTTTATTTTTAATATTTTAATTTATTTTTATTTTTTTTAATTTCCGTTAACGAGATGCTTAAAATGATTTCTTTAAATTAATTAAGATTTATAATTTTTATTTTATTTAAAATTAATTTAAATTCTATATTTAATAATTAATTTTTATATTTTTAAATTATGTTTTTATATTTAATAATCTATTTCTATTTCTAGATTTATATAACTTAAATTGAATATTTAATTATTTTAATAATTTAGTTTTTTATTTTAATTTCTTAATTTAAAATTATAATTAATTTTTATTCATCGTCTGTTTCCGATTTATTAAAATTAATAATATTTTATTAATTATTTATATATCTTTTAGATTAAATATTCTTATTTTTAAATAATTTAGCTTTTTTCTTAATTCTATTTTTTATAATTTAATAAGTTTTTTTAAATTTTTTATTTTATAATTTCTTACGTTAATAGTTCTGCGTTATTATTATATTAATTTTTTTATTTTCCGAATTTATATCTTTATTATTATTATCCGTTAGATTAAAGATTTATATAAATTAAATATTAATTTTAAATATAATCGAAAGCTATATTATTTATTTCGTATTATTAATTTTAATTTATTTTTTTATAAAAATATAGACTTATTCTCACTGCGGTTTTTTAAAATCTAAATTTAAAAATTATTTATTATTAGAGTCTTCGGGCTTTAAATATAATTATTTATAATTTCTTTAATATACGTATTTCGCAGTTATATTTCTTATTAAAAAAAAATTATTTTTATTTTTATATTTTAATTCTTAATAATATATATAATGACGATTTATAAATAAATTATTTCGAATAAAATTAGAATCTATATTTTTAAATAATTAATAATATTCTTAATTTATCGTAATTATTTTATTACGTATTTTGATTTAATTATTTAATCTCGCTTAACGAATGTTAAGCTGATATAATTTTTTAATTAATTTTTTTATTATATTATATCCGCGAAATGCTTTTATTTTAATCTTAATAATAATTTTCGATATTTTAATATTAATTTTATTTAAAATTAATTTTTTTTTTTTTTTTTTACAGCAGTACTCAGTTCTTCGGTAATTATATTAATATAATATTTCGTTAATATTTATTAATAAATCATATTAAATTTAATATTTTAATTATTTTTTAAGAGTTTTAGTTCCCGATGAATCTTAAATTTTTATTTTATAAAACAGCCGGTTAAAAAGAAATTAATAATTTAAATATTTTTTAAGATTTTATTCTTTTTAATTATTCTTTTAAAACTTAATATAAAGGAGATAATAAATTTATATTAATTATAATAAATATTTTTATCCGCGTTACGATTTAATAATTTAATTAATTAATTAATTTCTTTTTTCTGGATTTCTTCGTTTATTTAATTATAATATTTAAAGATTTTAATTTTTATTTCTTTTTAGTTTTTTTTTTAATATTTAAATTAATTTTTAAATTTATTTTTTACTTTAATTATATAATAATAATATATTTTTTTAATTTTTTATTTATTATTTTTAATATAGTTTTTAATTATAATTTTGAAATTAAAAATAAAATGAATCGTATTCTTATTATTAAAATAAAAAAAAACTTCCGCCGAATTAAATTTAAAAATTATTATTATAATTATATATGTTTTTATAATCATTCTCGGTTTAGAAGTAACAGCCGGTATTATTTTTATAAAGATTTTTAATATAATTAATAAAAATTATTTAATTTTAAATGATTTTTTTCTTAATATTTCTAACGATAACCGTTTTCCTCGAGTGAAGACGTTAAATATTAAATTATAAATTTTTTATAAATCTATATATTTTTCGTAAATAAAATAAAAGTTTAAGAGTTTTTTAAAATCTTTTTTTTTTTTTAAATTCTTAATTTCTTTTTTTCTCTAATTTTAATTTTTTTTTTTTTAAGATTTTTTTTCTTTCTCTTTTTTTTTTTTTTATTATTTTAAAAATAATATTTAAATTAGCCGTTTTTCGTATTTATATAGATTTAATTTTTTAAAATAATTTAATTTTCATAATCTTCCGAGTTTTTTAATTATTATTATTAAGAGTTTTTTCTTTATTTAAGATTTAAGATTTTTTTTAATATATTAATTATTTCTTTTTCTACCGCGTAAAAAAAAGATTTATTATTTATATTATTATAATTTTTAATATTTTATATTAAATTATCTGGTCTAAAATATTTTAATAAATATAAATTATTATATTAAATCTTTTCTTTAAAAATAATTTATTTTTTTTTTATTTTTTATAAATCGTTATTAAAGTCTTTTTTATATTCTGATTTTAATATTTAGTTTTTATTATTTTTTATTTATTACCGTAATTTTTATACGATTTAATAGATTTTTAATTCGTATATTTATTATCGTAAATCTTATATTTAAACGTGAATATTTTTATATTTAATATTTTTAATATATAGAAGAAGGATTTATTTATTTAATATATTTTTTTAAACGTCTTTTCGGGAACGTTAATAAGATGAATTAAATCTAATATTATAAATAATAACACGGAAAGTATATTTTTTTATAAATATATAAATTATTTAATTATTTATTACTGGATTGATTTAATAATGAATCTTTAAGATATACTCAGCTAATTTATTTAAATTAAAGAGTTTAATATTCTGAGGAATTTAACTAATTATAATATAGCGCTAAAAGAGAACTAATTAGTTTAATATATTATTATTATATATTCTTCTAATTATTTAAGTCTAGACTTAATTTGATTTAATATCTTTAGATTCATTATCGTAAATTCTTACGAAAAGTTATATACGTTATATATATATATTATTACGTGTATAATATTTATTAATAAGATTACGAGATGTATACTGATTATATATTATTTATATATATTATTCGGAATATATTTATTAATATAAAAATATATTCTTATTTAATTATTATTAAAGTAATAAAGCCTAAAATTGGTTTTTATTAATTAATAAATAATATTTTATACAGGATTCTTTCATAATTTTTAAATAATTATAATATTATATTCAGTAATTATTTCGTATATAAAAAATAATATTATAATAAGCTTTCTGCTCTTCTGGATATTATATTATAAATTTTTTAAATTATAATTTATTATTTATAAATTTATTTATATCTAGCGGTATTTATTTATTTTTTATAATTTAAATTTCTATCTCTTTTTACTTACCGCGTTTATAAAATAACAGCGATCCGTATATTTTTAAAATATTTAAAATTTATATTTTAAATAAAATATTTAATATATTCTAAAATTAATTTTATATTTAAATAATATTTTTTAACGATTTATCTAATTTACGTTTTTTTATTTATTTTTTTAAATTTATTAATAATTATTTTTTTTTTAAATTTTTAAACCGGCTTAACGTATAATATAAAAAATATAATTATATTATTATTTATAAATATTTTATCCGTTATAAAATAATAATATAATATAATTTTTTTAATATAACTCGTTTTTTTTATTTCTTTTTTTTAAATATAATATATATTCGATCTAATATTATATTTATTTTATAAATAATTATAATATTTATTTTTTAATTATTAATTATATATATTTATTTTATACTTTCTAACGCACTAACCGCATACCGTTTTAAATTAATAATTATATTATAAATAATTATACTTTTAGTATTTATAATATTATAAAATTTTTAATTTCTATTTAAAGTATTAATAATATTTAATTTCATATTTAATTTATATATTATTTTTTATTATATTATTAATTTACTCTTCGTATATTATTTTTATTATTATAAAGGCGTAGATTTTCCTCGAAATAATATTTTTATAAAATTATTTTATTTTTTTAATTTTTAATTATTTATTTTTCTTAATTTTAGTTTTTTATATCTTTTTAATAAATATTTCTATATTTTTTCTAATAATTTATTAATATAGTTTATGCGTTATAATTATATATAATTTATTTATTATACGTTTTATTCTTAAAACTGATTTAATTTAATTTATATTTAAATATAATATTTTTATTATATTATAATTTTTAATCTAAATAAATATCCGTTTAGATTTAATAAATCTTATTTTAAACGTTAATTTTATATTTAATTCGTTTTTTTCTTTAATTCTAACTAATAGTTTATTTTTAGATATATTATTAATTATTTATTAACTTTCTTTATTTTTAATTTTAATTATAATTTTTTTATATTATTTTTCGGTTTTTATTTTTATATATTTAATTTACGATTCGCCCGCGGTTATTTACGCGAATATTTTAATTATAGATTTTTCTTTATAAAGTAGATTAATTTTATTTTTTATTTTTTATAATATAATTTCATTTTTATAATATTTTTATATAATTATTATATATTTTTCGTTTATTATTTTTTTTTTCTAATTTTATTTTTTAATTTTTTTTATAATTTTTCAAATCCTTTCTTTTTATTAAATTAATATTAGAAGTATTCGATGTGCTTAATAATTTAATTATAATTATATTCGATTTAATTATTATTATAATTAAAAATTATTTTATATTATATTTATTATTTTTATATTTTTAATACGCGGCTTATTAGTTTTAAATATTATAGTAATGTTAATCTTTTTTTTTTATTAAAACTAATAATCTTACTCTTTTTAGGTATATTCTAGATTTTGTAGGAGGTTCTTTTATTTTTAATTCTTTAATCTATATTAATATTCTATAAATTATATTATAAATTATTTAAATTTTAGATTTTAATTAAAAAATATTAAAAATTGCGTATAAAATACTTAAATATTTATTTATATATAAATTTGCGGTGTATTTT
>QWDQ01000004.1:0-127368 GCA_003868215.1 Pseudophaeomoniella oleicola
AGTAGTAGTAGTAGTAGTAGTAGTAGTAGTAGTAGTAGTAGTAGTAGTAGTAGTAGTAGTAGTAGTAGTAGTAGTAGCAGCATCAAGTCATGACACTGCTCCTGGTCAATTACAATTACAATCAATTACCTTGTTAGGAATGGCCGTTCGTCTCAGTGAGCGACTACGTTGTACTACGTAGTAAATAAATTAAAGTTGAGCCGGGGAAAGCTTCGACAAAGAACTGCGGGCCGGTCGCGTTTAAGAAAAAATGGCGTACGTGTCAACAGTCCATCCCTGCATCCATTGTTTCTTGTCCACGACAAGTGACACAACTTTCTTAGAAGCGCCAGGTACCAGTCGCGCATACTCGATTTCTTGGGGACGTTGAAGGTTCCCTCTCGGCGCTTACTTTGGCTATCTCAATTCGTACAGGCAGCTGAGCCGCCCGCAGCACCCGCAGTCATGAATATCTTCAGGATCATCGGTATGCATTGGTCAGGAAGAGCTGTGTTCTGGTCCCCAAACTGACGGTGGCACAGCCGATCTGGCCCATGTAGTCTCTATACTGATCTTGCTTCACAAGATGAAGCAAACCAACGTGAGACTCTTCCTATCCGATCGATGTCTTTGGCGCAACCTCAGGAGCGCATCCACCGGCTTGAGCAACGAAGCTAATTACCTGGGCTGTAGTCTGCTTCTGGTATATCTTTCAAGTCGCAAGCACTGTACTGCCTCGTCTACGTTACAAGATACCTTGGTAAGCTTGCGCGACATCCGCTGCGATCCCTCCAAGCCGGGTTCCTGCGCTGACACATACACATCCGATAGACCTCTTCTGGTCCTTTACGGATTCTGCATGGAACACCTCCCTGAAGATCGTGTTTATCGGCACTAGCGGCTACATTCTCTATCTCATGCTCAACGACTACAAACCGACCCATGACCCCAACCTCGATACTTTCAAAGTCGGTTATCTACTTGGGGGGGCTGCTGTACTAGGCATACTCTTCCCGTACAAATACAGCCTCTCCGAGATGCTTTGGGCATTCAGCATTTGGCTTGAGTCGGTTGCTGTCCTGCCCCAATTGTTCTTGTTGCAAAGAACCGGGGAAGCGGATACGATCACGACACATTACTTGTTTGCTTTGGGCATTTACCGAGCCTTGTATATCCTCAACTGGATCTATCGATATTTTGCAGAAGGCTATTGGGATCCCATCGCGGTGGTTGCGGGACTCGTGCAGACAATCCTGTATTCTGACTTCTTTTGGGTTTATTATACCAAGTAAGTCCGACCCCCTGTCCTTGGCCATGACTCGAGGTTGGAGCCCACCATGTTCGATTTACTAACCGCAATACTTGCTTTCTAGGGTAATGAAGGGCAAGAAATTCAAATTGCCGGTATAAAAAGAACCCTCTATATCAGGCTAGGACGTCTCGCATGGCCGAGTCCATGTTGAGGCATTACCAACCCTCTGCCGGTGAACCAGCGCGCCTGTGATATTGGACGATATCGACCCAATGGAGGCAGCAACAGTCGCCGACTAGGAACGCCCTCATAACATCAAGAGGTTCGAACCGATCTGACACGGTCTTCTTCCCCTGTCAGCAGCATCTCGCAAGAGAACCGCCCGAATCTCTGTTTAGAAGGGGCTTGGCATCAAAAGATGATGCAAAGTCTTTCTATTGTACATCACTTGTACTATTACTTATTACTACTACTACTACTACTATCATCCGTATGTAAGAGACGAGAATCTTATAGATAGATCATGAATGGAATGAAAAGAAAGAAAAGGCCGAAGGAAGGAAAGAATTATCAATCAATCAATCAATCAATCAAAAAAACAAATTTTCCGTCTTTTATCTTCCATGATAAGCCAATTAATTATATTATTTAAGTTATCACAAGGCTGATTTCCAACCCGGCTATCCTTTTTTTTCATCTACACTTTTGTCACATATATATACATGTATACAGTAAAAGTTCGTAAATGGATACATATACAGAGAGAGAGAGAGAGAGAGGAGAAAAATCAGGAGGAGAAAGAGAAGAACCCGCCCGCCTGAGACAAGTTGGTCGTTGTCGCCCAGTCCGGGAAATAAATCGAGTCGAGATCGAGATCGAGATTGAAGTCGAAATTGAGATTTGAATCAAAGGGGAGGAGGGGTCCTGCGTCGCCTGCTCCGACTTCGAACGGTGTGATATTGTCGTTGTTGGTATTGATGAAGCTATTTTCTTGTTCTTCTGCATGGGGTGGTCTAGAGATGTCGGTTTGTGGTACGGTGGTAGAAGTAGAAGGAGAAGTAGGAGTGTCTGGTATAGCGGGTGCTGCATCTGAAGAGACAAGACCCTGGCGGCGGCAGTGGCGGCGGATTTCAATGGCTTTGTCACGAAGCTTGCGAAGTACATTCCACTTCGGACCGAGATCTGGTGGCGACGACGATGACGAAGCCGAAGCTGAAGCCGAGGTGTTTCTTTCGGCGGCGGATTCAAATGACGTGTTGACGAGCTTCCAGGCGCGATCTGCGCCGGGGATGTCGGGTCGGACGCACAGATGCCATAGGATGTAGGTCAGCAGGTGATACTGGGGGTAGCTCGCGAAGAGCCAGTGGAAGTTGCTTAAGAGGTCGTTTGTGCGCATTTCGAGGCCGATTTCCATTGTGGAGCAGGCGAGGGAAAGACTTTTTTCGGACGCACGGGCGGCCGAGTTTTCGGTGCTGCTGCTGCTGTTGAGGCCTCTAAGATATTGTTGGCGCACAAATACTTCGAGTTTGCCCATCTGTACGCGTCCGAGCAGGATGGCTGATTTTTGGATGGGGATGTTGGGGTCGCAATACTGTAAGTATTTCCCTTCGATGTTTTCCTTGACGCTCTCCAGGAGCTGCTCCAGGCGTATCATCTTGTCATCAACGTCGAGTGCTGCTGCCGAGAGTCGAGAGACCTGTTGAAGAGCTTTGTGCATTTCGGCGGCAACGAGAAACATCGTGATCTCGGTCCACCTTTGTTTCGGAGCTGGGGCAACTCCCATATCGGCACATAAGTCCCTATCATCCACATTGAGTGGAAGTTTAGTATCGCAGGAGCTGTCGAACCCTCCAGTCGTAAGGCCGTGATCTTCTGAAACACGAGTGTCGGACCCGATGATCAGCCACCATAGTCGACGGCGGAGTTCACAGTCAAGCGGACATAGGTTGAAGTGCTCTCCATCTCGATGAAGACCGATCGACTGTGCCGCCCGAATCATGAGGCCGTTCAAAATCCAGCCCGAACGACCTCCGCTATGGCTTCGATGGCACATCTAAGTCACGGTCGTTAACCCATATTCAACTTTAGGGGGTGCGTGGGATTCAATTGTACCTGATATAACGCCATAGCTTGCAGGGTAACCATGGTTGGCGAATCTAAGAACGACGCCATATGTAGAGATAGCTCCAGACCTCGCTGATATGTTTTGAGCGCTGAGTTTCGATCCTGGCCCAGGATTATATCGGCCTCCGGGGAATTTAGACTCGTCACAGCCGCAAAGTAGATGGAGAATAAGAGAGCACTCATGTCTGGGGTAACCTGCTTAGGGTTGTTTATGGCGGCAAAGACAAGGGGCTGCATTGTCGGGATGTGAAGCAGCTTTAGGAGAGTGTCAACATTGTTTAGAAAAATCTGCCACAACTGCGCTGCCTGCCGGCGAGATGGGAAGAGGCAGGACACATCAGTCGTTGTTAACAGAGGATTCGAGATAAGGCCGTCGAATCCAAATATACTCGCTCTATTGTCACCAATGCTCACGCTTTCCGGAGTGCCAATAGCCGACTGAAGTTCACTTTCCTTTTCAAACGATCAGTTTGTCTGACTATCGAAAAGATACATCTTTCAAGAACGTCAGCTAACCTTTTCTAGGACATTCGAGAACAGTATCTCGTTTATGTATCGGGTGGAAGCACCATCCTTGACAAGGAACCCTCCTGTTGGGGTCGAAGCTGGCGTTACAATCCCATTTGCTGCCGGCTCAGACGTGGGAGAGATGACGCCGGAGCGTGATGCAGGGACGGGTACAGATCTGGCAGATAAAATGGAATCGTTACCTGCTTCTAGAGAGCGCTTTCTGGGGATTGCAGTTACCGCTCGCTCTAGTCGCTCTAAGCGAGGCACCACGTTGACCATAGACTGCTTGCGAGAACGACGCTTGCTCCGTTCCGGGCCTGGGTATCGACACGAGACCTTGGCCCGGAGACAGGCAGAGCACGGCGTGGTTTTACTGCAGCGTACTTTGCGCTCATGGCACCGGAGGCATGATCTCACCACGTTGTAACGTCTCCCAGCCGGTCGTCCTTCCTCAGGCTGCTCGACTTGATGCTCCATGGTTCCCAACGACAATACTTTCACTGATTAGCAGGGAAAACCGACAAATCGGGACTGCAGGACCCCATTTCAGCTCGACGGATGAAGAGCAGCCCTCCTCTTAGGAGAGTAGAGAGGCGTTCTTCTTCTACTGGGATGTTCGGTCATTCGGTCATTCGGCATTTCGGACTTTCGTGATGCGCAAACCTTCAAAACACGTGACACCCCTTTGAACGTTCTAAAGGTGTGCCTGACTCTACGGATACTACGCATACTACGCATCAATGAAGATGAGGGTGAATTTTCGTCAGAACAATGTAGCAAAGTCTCCTCAACGGCCGAGGTGATGAAGGCCCGGTGCTGCACATGCCTGATCCAGGATAGCTGGGTGAGACGCTGTCAACAATTGGCCAAAGGTCGTACTCTCGGCCGTCGAGATCCATGACAGTTTAAAGCTCGTTAGGCAGATTTTGAGGTGGTGTAGGAGCCTTAGAACCCATGATTAATGGTGCTGCTCGTCGGAGCCAATTCTTGCTGTTTTAAGGGGGTGTGTTCCTATAGATTCAAGTCCCTGTCTACTTAGACTTTTGTGATCTTTACTTCCGAATAGTAAACAGTATTGAGCTTCGCTTTCTGTCATAAGAGCTTGATTTGATGTTGACGCGATCAATCCTATCGAATTGAGATAGATCAAATCCTATCTGAGCAGATGGCCACAGTGAAGAAAGTCGCCTTGGCCGGTGTAAGTCAAAGCAACGTTACTGGTCTTTGCTCCCTTGTCTCCGACAACGCTGACACTGATATTGACCTCCAGGCCAGTGGCGATCTGGGTCGTGCAGTGCTTGATCAACTCCTCAAGCACGTCTTCGACGTCACCATTCTGACTCGTCAACACAACACCCACAACTTTCCTCCTGAAGTCAAGATCTGCCCCGTAGATTATAGCTCTCCGGACTCGCTCGTCTCTGCCCTGAGTGGTCAAGATGCCGTCGTCTCCACGATGGCGCCTCTGGCCTCAGACAGTCAGATGCAGCTCATTGACGCCGCAGCAGCAGCAGCCGGGGTCCAGCGCTTCATACCCTCCGAGTTTGGCTCCGATACTACCAATCCCAAGACTGCTGCCCTGCCTGTCTACAGAAACAAAATCACCACGCAAAAAGCGCTGCGGGAGAAAGTCGACGCTGCTGATACTGACCTGACTTATACAATCGTCTGTAACGGCTCTTTCCTGGACTGGGGCATCACAAAAGGCTACATGAACATAAAGGAGAAACGGGCGAGCTTGTGGAATGGAGGCAATGACGTCTTCAGCACCACGACGCTACCGACAATTGGCAAGGCCGTCTGTAGTATTCTGGCCCACCTCGAGGAGACAAAAAATCGTTTCGTGAGGGTACACGACACAGCCACGACGCTGAATAGGTTGCTCGACATGGGAAAGAAGGCGGCCGGGCCAGACGGTTGGAGAGTTGACGAGCTGTCTACCGAGATGGTACTCGAGAAAGCCTGGGCCGAATATCGAGAGGGCAGGATCAACAGGCAGACTATGTTTGGTTTCATCCCGTCGGCAGTCTGGGGAGAAGGATACGGAGGCCATTTCCAAACGACGGACAACGAGCTGTTGGGGATCAAAGAGATGATCGATGCTGAGGTCCAGGCTGTGGTGAACAAGTGCGCCAAATAGTTTGTGAGACCGGTATTCAGGAGGTGCTGCGTTTTGTGTTTGAAAAGGTCGAGTTTTCAAATTTGTTTTGCGACAAAATGATCGATGAAGTTGTTCTCGCGTTATCATGAAGTGTCTATCGGTCCATCATTCCGATCATCGTATACACAGTCTCGATCATGTTTGCTAACTTCGACCAGGAGGCTGACCATTGATTGGTGGCCCCTTTTCATGGCGAATGATAATGGCGTTTGTCCTTGCCGATTCGAGCTATTGGGATCTGAACCGTGAGCCAGTAATAATCTGACCAAATCTTCATCTCCATTTTTTGCTGCAGTTGCTAGTGGTGTATTGCCCCAACGCGATGCGATATTTGGGTCAACTCCGGGTATCGAAAGAAGGAGAGTGGCCATAGACTTCTTGGGATTCGTTGCTACGACGCAATGCAAGAGACTCGTCCTTGAACGGCTTGTTTGGTTGGGGTCGATCCAGGGCGCTGCTGATAGTAGTTGCGAGACGACGTCTTCATGCCCACGAACTGCGGCGTAGAAGAGTGGTGTCCATCCTCGCCTTCGATCTGTTGAATTCGGGTCGACTCCCGATGTATGCAGGAGCAGTTCCACGATATCTGCGTGTCCGTTCATTGCCGCATGAGATAACGGCGTCTGGTCCGTGGCCGCTTGAGGATCAGGTCCACGAAAATGAGGCCGATATCGCAAGTTCAATGGCCTAAATGGTATGACCGACGAAGGGTTATCGCGTTTCAGATCGGGGTCGATGTGTGGATGAGCGAGCAACAGAGAGACTGTGGCAAAATCACCATGATGAGCAGCCCAAAGGAGCGGTGACCAGCCAGTAGCAGCCCGACGATTTGGATTAACATGGTCCACGGTAAGTAAGAGCTTCACTACTTGCTTTTGGCCACTTTTGCAAGCCAATAACAAAGGAGTTTCGTCCTTGTTATTAGCAACGTCGGGTATAGCTCCTCGTGCAAGCGAGAGTCCGACAGTTACTAGTGCCATTGCCATTGCGTCGTCGCTGTTGCCATGTTGTTCAGCAACCCATAATAATGCTGAACTGTTGGAATATTGGGCATTGTAACGGTACAGGTAGGGATTTAGGAGATCGAAAAGATGATGATTAATTCTGGCGAACGCATTGATATCGCGCTCACACTTGAGCTGTTCAGCAATCAAATGTAAGACATCGTTAGTGAGGTCTGGGAGCAGCATACAAGTGTAGCTCAGGGCTGCTGGTCTAAATAATAATAATTTGTGAAGATGCGGTGATTGGTGGTGACTTTGTTTGATTTGATTGGCATGAATATGTTGATAATACCTCATCCCCCTTTTGGTGGCTGTACATTTTCCCCGGATTGATCAGATTATGTAAGATCAGCTTGCGGCACGGGCGGGTCGGGAAGAACATTTTAGCAGATGCTCCGCAATGATCGTCATCCATCAATGAGATACAGATATAACAGTAAACATCTCCTGGCTTCTATAAAATTTCCCTAAAATAAATTCTCTCTCTCTAAAAAAAAAAGAAAGAGAAAAAGGCAGCAGATCAAAAGGGCAAAAAAGCTACACACCCCCCGATCACTGAGATCCGGGCTATGCCCGTCCTCTGACCGGAGAACTGTGATACGAAAATCCCCGTTCGCTCACCCAGGATCGAACCCACATCCACCTAAGTTGTAATCCCCAGCGTAGGGGATTCTTAGGTGGGGACTCAGTCCTAGGTAAAGTTATTGACGGATTGTTACATAGGAAGGGCCTGGGTTAAGTAGAAGCGCCCTCCCACTCGGCCACCAGGCCCTTATTGAAAAATAATCCCACAACTGTATAATATATACCACAAAAGAAAACTTATTGCCATGACAAACTTCTAACGCGTCTGCCACGTGCCACGTGATATCTACAGGGAAGAGTTTACCACTAATAGGAATAGACAAATACCCTATCGTTTTGGAACGAAGGTGCTGTATGCTTCCAGCTCTTCGCTCCCTTGTCTTGTCTACAAAGATGGCATCGAAATCGTACACGATTAGCTTTCTAGGCGATGTGATGCTCGGTCGCCTCATTGACCAACTATGCACTACACATGTTGAATGCTCCTCAGAAGCGCGGCATGTACAACGCTTTAGACAATCCCATTCAGAGCTTCTCTCTTACGCACCAGTCACCCCTTGGGGCAACAGCCTAAGTCTACTGCAGTCGTCGAGCCTTAGACTCATCAACTTGGAGACGGCAGTAACTACACATGATATCAAGTGGCCCGACAAGATCTTCAATTACCGGATGCATCCTGCAAATCTCGAAATCTTAAAAGCCGCATCTATCGACTACGTTACTTTAGCAAACAACCACACTCTAGACTTCTCTACAGAAGGGCTTGAGCAGACAGTCACATCAGTTGGCAAAGCAGGATTGGCGTATGCAGGTGCTGCTCTCTCTGTCGAAGGACACGGTGCGCCCGGAAAACCTGCGCTTCTTGACCTACAAGGACATTCGATCCACGTCTTCGCCGCATCCGATCACCCTTCAGATTGGCGAAACGTTCCTCAATTCAATTTCATAGACTACACATCGGCTACCAAAACCCGTCTTAAACAGCAGATCGAATACAGTGGACCTGCTGCGCTGAAAGTCTTCAGTGTTCATTGGGGTCCCAATTACTCGTGGCACCCAGATAATCAGATCCAAGACTTAGCTCATTACCTTATCGATGAATGTGGGATAGATATGATCCATGGTCATTCGAGCCATCATATTCAAGGCGTGGAAATCTACCATGGGAAGCCCATAATCTACGGGTGTGGGGATTTTATCGACGATTATGCGTTGACGCAGGAATATCGCAACGATCTAAGCGCAGTATGGCAGCTCATCGTAGAGAAAACGGGAGTTCAGTTGAGGCCGATCAGGATTGAGATATTCCCAAGTCGGATCAAGAATTTCCAGGCAAATCTACTGCCAAATGATGATAAGGATCACGAATGGGTGCAAGAGAAAGTGAGGCAATTGAGCGAGACGGGGTTTGGTACCAAAGTCAGAAAAAACCTCGGAGAGCAGGGGCAGATTGTAATTGACATTCCTTGATGAAGTCCCTGAGTACATATCCCACGCTATATATATCCAGGCGGAAATCAAGGCGGTGGAAGATCCTGCACAGCAACAGAGGTATAGTAATGGTAACGTCGTAATAATGTCCTGACGATACTTGAACGGGATGACCGGAAATGTCAATGAAAGCCACTAGCAAGGAGCCAACTCAAGCAGTCGTCTTGCTCCCCAGTGAACCAAACTGACATTGGCAACGTTTCTCCAAGACTCTGGGAGGTGCTGATAATATAGTAATCCCTTGGTCAGCCCCCTAGGCAGATCAAGAACCTTGGAGGATCCCTGACCTAGTGAAATCATAGCAAACGAAAGAGACGAGAGAACGATCTAAACGAATGACTGTATTGCTATCATTGAGTCCCCTGTTGCCCATTGGGCCGCTTCCTAGTACTAGAGAATGAGTGTAACTCTGATCCAACCTTTCAATCTATTGACTACCCTTCTTCACAATGAATTCCTCATAACATCGCTCCAATCGATCATGCATTGTCTGTTGTGCGAGTGGCCGCAGGTAGACTGACCCCTTCAGGCACCGACAGGGACACAGCACCATGTGTGCCGATTTCTTGTAAAATGCGGTGCACATTCGCAGGTGTCGCAGGCGCTATTGCAACAGAGCTCCGCACAAGGATTAATCTGCGAGCCTGTAGGATTTTTAGTTTACCAAAATTGCCAATGTTGCCTTGCTTGGAAGACGTGAAAGATGAAAAGATCCAGTACTAAGATGCGCGAGAGAGAGAGAGCAAAGAGGGTGGAATGGCATGTAAACGTACCGTTACGAATCTCGTAGCCGCCATCGTCACGCTTGAAGAGGTTGGGGTGGCCAGCAAAGACTGCGCCCACCAACTCGGCGTCATAGGAACGGGCCGTTAAAGGCACATTTACAGCAAGAGCGGCGGGGACTGTGGAGGCAATGATACCGGAGAGTATCACGGATAGACGCATCGCGGATACTATGGTTTGAACGATGTCGTCTGACGGCTCTCTGTGTGCCCGAGGGAAAACAAGAATGAGAATTTGAGAGAAATGATAGCTTAAGACATCAGGACCGAGGGAAGAGGTGGCGGTTGAACTATGATTTTATACTCGTTTGCCGTCGATTAAACAGGCATCCTCAGAACGTCCAACCGTCCTCTGGGATTGCTCTTTTTCCTCCATGCTCTTTCTGTCTCTGAAGACGTTTAATCCTTTAGCCGACTTGCTTCGAAAGCGCTTCCCCCTAGCCTCGTCCAACACTGCTGCTCTGATCTTGATGATGATGTGGTACGTCAATTTAACGCTAGTTTCTGCACCATGATCCATGAAAATAAGCAACAAATTAAGCAACGAAACAAGCAACGCCTTATCAGGCACTAACTCTTAGCGATCTCTTGGTAGTCTGTCGCTAATGATTTCCTATCCTCCTAATGTTCGATCCTTCTAGCCCGGGGTTCATACATTGCTACATGCGGCATGGCCGTGACCTTTAGCTCCTGTCACATTCGTAATTAGGTGTACTTCGGTCACAGGCGCTTTGATCGCTAGTTCACTGGAGAAAACCCACCAGTATCTGCATTTTACGTGCAGTATGACAGTCACGTGTACAAACCAACAGTGGGAGTATCATATTTGGTATGCAGTGGTCAGTGTCCTTGGGGATTTAAACTTGCATCAATAGTGAGTCAACAACCCTACCCGGATCCCTTGTTGGCGCAAAGTATCTAAGCATGTTCTAAATGACCGCAGGACGATTGCATTGAGTCGTGCCGTGACTTGACATGGTTCCAATAGGAAAGCGCTGTCATCACTGGAAGTTGCTGAAGATGTTACAGTGTCGAGGCCATGTGGAGCGTAAGCTTTTAGCAATGAACAATTGTTGAGACACCTAGCCAATAGCCTCAAAATACTCCTGAAGCAGCGCATAAGAGCCTACCTGGTAAGGTGGTATTGCAAGTATGACAGCTCCCCAGCAGTACTTAAGACAGCCGTGCTATCTATCGTGATGGTGTGGTCATCGCTTGACATTTCCGAAGATATTGCCGGGGTATAAGTTATGTGGAGTGTCAGATTTTAGTAATGGACTATACAGTAGTAGTTGAGGTCGCAAATACCTCCAGCGGCTCGAGCGTGATCCCGGAGCAGAAGAAAACGTCCAGGGATACTCGTATGTTAGTCTAGAACAGGGCATGTAACTCTACTCCTTGTTGGTCCTCGTGCGCTGCCGACTACATCTCCACAGCCAAGGTAGATGTTGGCTTTGGACCCCTTTTCGATGTGGACTGCTCAGGTTCCTTGTCAAGGGAAGTGCTGCTTGGGTATAGCTTAGGGAATTAGTCTCTATCAAGAAGGTTACAATGGAAATCTTCCACCGTTGTATGATGTCGGTGTTTTATCAGGATTCCCATGGGCTACTACACCCATGCTTCGTCATGGACGAGGACATCTCAAGTCCCTTTGGTTTACCAACCCATTCAGTCGTCTTGAGACTACCGCCCGCCACTTTCTGCCCGATCCTCTCAGCATACCCACCCCATGAGCAAGGCCGTGTTTGTTCCTCCTGAACTATCATCTTTGTTAAGTTCCAACGTGCTAGTCCCTGAGCTGGATTCGTGTTGACATTACCCAACTCATACCCGGCAATGTCTCTTTCTTCATCAGCAGCCATGAAGTACCAACCACTTGACAGCAAGCCGAGTCCAAGAAACTCAACAGAGGCAGAGGAAGCAGCACCCCTCACCGGAGAAGCATCCGCTAACTCCCGATTGAAAGATCGGGTTTGTCTGTCGCCAGAATATTTACGTCTCTATTGTGTCATCTCGACATGTTTAGTCATAACGCTCCTCGGGATCATGGTTTCCACTGGAATCGTCAACGCCCAGAGCTCTTGTCAAAAGGCCTCCTTCAACGAAACCACGTTTGGTCGCGACTTTCGCTTCATGTCCGTAGATCATCGGTACGATAGTGTCTGGGACGACTGGGCATCTGTGGGACCTGGACATGAACATGACGGAGAGCACGACGCTCCGCGTTTGGTTGGGGCCATATCCATGTAGGTTCTCCATCCAAGCTGCAACAATGGTTGCAAAGACGTTCTCATTGACAAGGTTTCATCAACTACATTGCCTCGCCGCCTTCCGTCGTGCCATTCAACTTGGCCATGAAGGTGTCGATCCCGGTACCGACTACATGGATGATGGGCATTGGCCGCATTGCTTTGATTACATGAGAAAGGTACCAACAGGATATCAGTCACGTCAACGCCTGCTTGCGCTAACCATCATGAGTAGACAATCCTGTGTTGGGCAGATGATACACTTGAAACAACCCCTCGCATCTCCAACCGTACGCACACGTTAACATTGGATGGATCGCTGGACATGAGACAGTGCAGGGACAGCACGAAGTTGATTCAGACGGCGCAGGATTGGGGGAAGACGTTGTTTCCGTAAAGTCCTCTGAGCTTCCGATATACTCCCAATTTTGTATCTTGAAAAGACAGCAGAGAATGCTGAATCAACAAGGTATACATCGATAATATACAGTGACCTTCTCCTGTCTGATGGAACTCAAAGATTCCCCCTTCAGTGCCCTTGATAAGTGTCAACCAGATCACTAGGATGACTAAGTTGTACAAAATAAATTAATTAATTATATCTGACTCCTTTAATATGTTTATTGTTTACTATGTATAAAATATTCCAGGTTAGGCAGGTTAACCGAAAGATAATAACGATCCGCTCGCAGCTGCGAATCTGGTCCGATCTCGCAGCTTGCAATGATCCGATCCCGTTATAATTCTTTTCTTTCCTTTCCAGTAACTTATAAATGATCTGCTTTTCCCGTTCATGTACATGTCAGCGATCGGTCAGTCAGAGACTATCGTAACGTCCAGGGTTACAATCCCTGACATCTCCGTGCCTGAAGAAACAGATCAGACACCGAGGCCAAGCGATCTCGGCGCCACTTCACCGGCATTTGCAGGTAAAACTTATGCCGGAAGTTTGCCGAAGGTCGGTCCGGTACGGTCTGTGGCAGACTTTCTAGGAGATCCGATATTTGTCGTTCAATGATTTCCTCTCCTACATCTCCAGATTTCTGACGAGGAATGAGGTCCTGTTTGGTCTTGAAGCGTACTCGTATCCTGGAAATGTGCGAGTTGAGTGCCAGACAAAGTCGGATCAACGGTGTGCACCTGCCGTCATGGAGATGTCCGAATTACCCCAAGATACACCTGATGTCGAGAAGGGAACAGTAGCGAGAGATACGGTGCCTGTAGGGGACAATGCCGTCGCTGCCCCTGACACTCCTGCGATGGATGATGCCAACGAGACGGACGATCAGGGAGGGATCGGACTGCAGCAAGTGATCAGCAATGGACATATGACCCGAACGGTCACTCCAGTCCCCTACACCATCTACAACAACCACCAAAAGTCTTTTCTCGTGGCTATGGTATCCATTGCCGCAACCTTTTCCGGTCTCTCGGGGAACATTTATTTCCCTGCCATACCGCAGATCTCGAGAAATCTGCACGTCTCCAATGAGGCTGTCACCTTGACAGTGACAACATATATGATATTCCAAGGACTGTCGCCTTCGTTTTGGGGTGCCCTTTCCGATACCAGAGGACGTCGGATAGCCTATATATCCACTTTCATTGTCTATATCGGCGCCTGTATCGGATTGGCAGAAACGAAACATTACTACCAGTTGGTGATACTCCGGTGTCTTCAAAGTACAGGAAGCGCAAGCACTATCGCGATAGGAGCCGGTGTTCTCGGTGACATCACCACCCGCGAGGAACGTGGTGGGTACATGGGAATTTACAACGCCGGCCTACTGTTTCCTGTCGCCATCGGTCCTGTGATTGGTGGAGCATTCGCAGAGACTCTCGGCTGGAGAGCCATATTCTGGTTTCTCATGATATACGCCGCCGTCTTCTTCATCTTCCTTGTTATTTTGCTCCCAGAAACCCTGCGTTCGTTGGTCGGAAATGGCTCTATCCCACCCAAGGGTCTCGCCAAATCACCCTTTTACTCCTTCGTCCAGCAACGTCGACGCCGTCAGTATCTAAAAGAAAATCCCAACGACGAAGGCGCCACTGCTAATGATCTCGTCCGCACCGATACCCTCACCAAACCCAAAAAGGCCCAGCTCAATCCCCTGACGTCTCTTGTCATCCTGTTCAACAAGGAAGTAACCTTTGTCATCATCTTCCTCTCGATCTACTACACGGTGTGGCAAATGGTAATCGCATCGATGTCCACCCTCTTCGAACGCACCTACGGCCTTACCTCCTTCCAATCCGGCCTCTGCTTCATCGCGAACGGCGTCGGCTGCGTCCTCGGCACCTACTTCACCGGCAAATTTCTCGACTGGGACTACGCGCGCGTCCAGCAGAAATTCCTCGAGCTCCAAAACAAGAGCCCCACGCCGCTCGATTTCCCCATCGAACACGCCCGCCTCCGCTCCGCCTGGCTCTACAGCCTCATCTCCATCACCTCCGTGCTCATCTTCGGCTGGACCGTCTCCGCGCACGTGCACATCGCCGCGCCCATCGTCTTCGTCTTCGCGCTCGGCTGGTCCTCGACCTCGCTGCAGGGCGTCATCACGACGCTGATGGTCGACCTGTTCCACACGCAGAGCGCGAGCGCGACCGCGACCGTCAACCTCGCGCGCTGTCTGTTGGGCGCGGGCGGGACGGCGGCTGTGTTGCCCATCATCGATGGTATTGGGGTGGGATGGACTTTTACGCTGTGTGCCGGTATTTTGGTTGGAGCGTTGGTGTTTTTGGCGGTGCAGATTAGATATGGGCCGAGGTGGAGGGCGGAGAGGAAAAGGAGGGAAAAGGATGCGGCGGTGGTAGGAGGAGGAGGGGGGTGATATTGCGATTCATATATAATAAAGATGTAGGAGGTTTAGGTACTTAGATATCAAACTCCTTTAAACTTCTTCGCTTTTTGTTTGTACGAGTAGTAGTTCATGGCTGTAGGATATGTGCAATATAGGCATGTAGACAATCGAGTTGTACTCCTTAGTCGACTGAGAAATTCCTCTGTTTCCAGATAGTAAAATGTATTTTTTCAACACGCTTAATTCCTCACTACTCCACTACTAGTCGACCAGCATCACCTACTGCTCACTCACCAGTATGACCCCTTCCTCACACATACCCCTCCCTCTCCGCTGTCCACCCCGGTCGAAGATACGCCGTCTCCTCACCCCCGACCACATCACCAAACCCATACCCGGACTCCGTGACATAATTGACGATGACTTCGACGTCAAGTTCGGCGCCAGCCTCGGTCTGCGCCCAGACCGCGAGCGCGATTGTGTTGACGCCGTCGTAGTCGAGCACGCCCGGTGGGACGGGGAAATCGATCTGGTGGCCGATGTAAGGGTTGAAGCGGGCGTATTGGTAGCCGTTGACAAAGAGGAGGGAGCGGAAGGAGGATGTCGGAGAGGAGGTGTCGCTGGTGAGGCGGAAACTGAGCGAGACGTCGAGGGTGGCCGGGACGTGGAGGGGGAAAGTTGAGCGATAGAATTTTACGCCGGCACCGGTGAAGGCGGTTGGGCTGGTGGGCCAGGTCGAGTCGTCGAAGTTGGGGAGGTGCCAGCCGAGGCGTTCACCGGTGAGGCCGCCTTCGTTGAGGTGGCCACGGGTCGGGTCAAGAGGGTTAGTGTCGCCACCAGCTGTACCCGCGACTCTCCAGGAGGTGAAGTTTGACCTTGTGCCGGCGCTGCTGATCAGAGTCGCGTTGATGATGCCGCGAGGGTTGAGAGCACCTCCCGTCTCATCATGGCCACTGTTGTCCTGGACGACGAGAAGGACGTTTCTGTTGACACTGACGGTCGTATTGGAGAAGGAAAGAGTCAAATTACCCGCCTCGAGGGATGGGCTACCAAGGAAGGAGCCTATAAATTGGCCATTCAGCCAGGCACTCCAGCCAAACGCGGTGCCACCCTGGACGTTGAGATAAACACCTGTGGCGTTGCCGTTAAAGTAGCCGCGCCAGAGATGAACACCGTTGTGAAACCCGTATTCGTCCACATAAAGGTACGGGATAGTGGCGTTCTTGTATACGCTAGGTGTTGTTGTATGGTTCGCACTCACCCAAGCGGCACCAGAGTCCGAATAGTTTGCGAATCTTTCTGGCAAGCTATCCTGTACCTTCCATGAACCTAGCTGTGGAGGAGAGAAACTCGCCGGGCCAGCAAGGCTAGCTGTGAGACTACCGTACGATGTTCTTGTCGTTCCTAAGACGTTCCCGTTCCATGAGATTGTGTCTACAGTATTCGGGGCGAAAACTTCGATTTGAGTGGCCGCTCTGGAGTCGCCGGTCAAAATAAGAGTCTGTGCTTCTATGCTAGCTTCACGGACAAGATATGGTCCTTGGACAAGAACTGGAGAGGATTAGCCTGCGTGACGGTGTCGAAGTGCATCTGACTTACCGGTTTCATTGTCTGCAACCAGAGGATTGTTAGTCAGCGTTGGAGCCCAGAATGGATATGCATAGGTTCTGTCAAGGATGACTACCCGTATATCGTCGTCTATTTGGAGCACGGTAGACCCAGTTGATTGTGTAAAAGTAACCA
Source organism: Pseudophaeomoniella oleicola (assembly GCA_003868215.1). Lineage (NCBI taxonomy): Eukaryota > Fungi > Ascomycota > Eurotiomycetes > Phaeomoniellales > Phaeomoniellaceae > Pseudophaeomoniella > Pseudophaeomoniella oleicola. Next base: position 16,682 of record QWDQ01000004.1, read on the forward strand.
GCATTCCCTCCGAATCGGGGTAGAAAGCGATGTTTGAGCAACCTCGGCAGATGCTGACCGACCCACGTGTGGCATCCTTGATGTAGAACTCGCCGCTCTCACCTGTTGGCACCCAAAGCACAAGTGTAGGGTGCTCGTCGAGCACGGAGTATGTCAACACATCCGCAGTGGAGTAGAGAACGGTACGTGAGCCGACCACAAAATCAGTCACAATAATCTTGGACTGATGCCCGTTCAGTACGATATTTCCGGCCCTTTGGGGGACGGTGAGATTCCCTTGGGATGTACTGATATGGAGCTTGAAGGCTTCAAGGGTAGATAAAGACGTGTTGGTATGGACGGTCACATAGAATCCAGCATTGGTCACTGGATTCCTCAACTCCGTTGTCGAGATCGCCGGATTGGTGCTATAACTTGTGCCATTGCCAATCCTGTCGGTCATATAGAGACTCCTCGCAACTCTTGTGAATAAGGCCAAATTCTTAGTTTCGTAGTATTTGGGACCGATCGATCTATCTTCGGAGACTGGTGCCGAGTAATCGTAGCTAGTGGCAACGACCGGGGCGGCGAACCAACCCCAGGAGGTACCCCCATAAAACATATACAAGCTCATTGCAGTCACACGTTCCGCAATGTTGTGTCTATAGTAAAGGTTCACGAAATCCTCATTTGAATTGTTGAGACAACCACCTTGCGGCCCACCCCACGGGTTGTAGGAGCCTCCTTGGAATTCTGGCATGAGTTCTGGCTGTGTTGGAGATACTGCCTGAAAATGATCGTAGTAATTCTGGACTTCAAAAGCAATATATGCTCCGTTTGTGCTTGTGCATTCGGCCAAGTTGCAACTCCAGCAAGCAGGGTAGCTATCGATCCCATAGACATCGACGTCTCCACCAACGCCGGCCCCGTAATCCGTCGACCATGACCTGGTATTCATGTTTGGGTTATTGTGGCTCAAAGGAATAGTGATTCCATTGTCTCTGGCGTTTTGCTCGAGAAGCTCCATGTAGTTGATGCCAGTTTGGTTGGGCGTTTTGGCATTCACATCGGTCCACTGGTATCCATACTCATTTTCAATCTGATAAGTAAGAGCATTTCCACCGGTCGTAAGCTGATAATTTGCAGTGATACGGGCGAACTCGGTCTGATACGGTTCCCAGGCCGCAGTATATCGCGCGTCGTCATTTCTCAATGTACCATATGCTCCGGTGGTAAGCCACAGCGGGAATCCTTTAGTTGTATTTAGCAACATACGCTTTCTCTTCTTTCGTTAGGAATTTGACCAACCTCCGGCGTTCGACTCCGCGTTAATGTACGGGCCTGGGCGGACAAATACGTAGAGTCCAATTTCGTTCGCCAATTCGAAAAGCCGCGTGAAATTATGTGCCCCGTTGCTGAAATCTAAGGTGGTCGGGTTCGGAGCATGATAGCCCCAATGACCGTAGAAGGTGAACGCATTGCAGCCAGCGGCTTTGATCTTCTGAAGGATGTCTCCCCAGAGCTCGGGGACAGGCACACGCCAGTAGTGCATTTCACCAGCGAATATAAATGCCCTTTGGCCATTGATTTCGAAACTATAGTGGTCCCATTGAACCACGTCATTCAGGCTATCATCATGTAAAGGCCATGGTGTCGCTGATGTGTTCTGCGCATCGGCAGTACGAGCAGCTGTTGATATGAAAACGATAAGGATACAGCAGATCCAGGCCAGGATGTTCGTCATGTTTGGTGTCTGCAACTTTCCTACGGGGCTAAGAAAGACATCATATAGTACTGGACTCACCTCTCAATTTGTACAATTGTCAATCTTGCGGAGTCAATTGACCCAGGCTTGCTTAGCTGCGTGTATCTACCCTCGTATCGTACCATTTCATAGTTTCATCGGTCTAGAGGTTGAATCAGTACTAGGATGTCCTCCTACACCGATGTCACTGCGGGGTATTGTACCTTTGTCGCCGTTGATGCCATGGTGAAAGCTAGTAAGGATCCCTCGGTCACTGGCTGGAATTGTTGCCGTAGTCAGGGGACTGGTGCGTCCATATCCTGGTAGAATGACCCATCTCGAGCCATCCCTGTCGACGGCTAAGGTAGGAACACTGTACTTAATTACCCTTGATCTCGAGGACCTTCAATGTGCACTTTGAAAGGAGATAAATCGCTGCATCATAGGCTCGGAGGATATGGAGAGCGGATAAATAGCACCTTCTTGATTTAGTAATAGCGTGTCAATTCATAAGTTGAGGTCACAATTGTCCCTCTTTTGCGAGAAACGAAGTCGGATAGAAGACGGAAGAATTCAATTGATCTCGTTTGTTTCGATGAATCATTTGACGAGGGCCCCCGCCGTCCAAGTGAGCCTCGGTAATATTTGCAGCTCTACTCAATGCCGTCCACCTAGATCATATTATTGACGCCTTGAACATAGATACAATAATGGGCAATTCCAGTCCTTACCTACACAGTAAGTAGGTACATAATTACTATCACAACAGGAGCTGCTTGACCTCTATTCACAGCATTAAAGAGCAATCGACATCAGTACTGGAAGAGATGTGATGATATTTTGTCAGTATCGCCCTATCAGCTATAATGAGACGACCAAATACTATACCCTACGATGATACTATACCTATTACCCTGATCTGGCCTGGGCCCACCTATCGTATACACTCACCTACCATCTTCTCGTTCGGCAGTCAACTCTTACGCGCAACCCAAACACAGTCCCTTCTTCTGGAGATCTTCACACCTTACCATGACTCAAAAGCAGCAGGTATCAGCCAACCTCGCTCTGGACAGCTCCGCGAGAAGATAGCGATTCATAGCAAATGCTTCGAACCGAATCTCAAATTCAGCCGATGACACCTGTGGGACTCCCGGGTAGTGGTAAGCGCTCTGGACTGAATTGATTGCCTGCGCAGATGGCTGGGGGCGGTTCAAGTTCAGGCTGATGTAGGCGTTGCACTTGGCTGTAGACGAGGAAGAGGCCATGATGCTCTGTTCTGAAGTCTGTCTGGTAATTTTGTTGGCTCGAGATTGGCAGTGGTATCTAAGTAGGTATATATGTATAGCCCAAGCTAAAGGGTAATGTTCGTTCGTATGTCTGTCGAGAAAAAAAGAATACCCAATTGCAACCAAGAGGGCTGGACAGCGAGATTAAATATATCTACCACCTTACGTACCCAGCAATCACCACGACTGCTATTATCAGCACAGACAAAGGCCCTTTCACAGGGCTCTCGTTCTCTTGATCATCTTCTCAAAGAACTCGAACTTTGTATCACGTCCTCCTTCTTCAGAGTCTCAGACAATGGCGTTCAAAGGAATCGTCATGTACCTTATAGGAGGCAGGAGGTACCTTAGGTACCCTTTGTCTGAACAGCAATGACAAAGAACCTCTCTCAGTTCAGGTCTTATAAACAGTGATCTAGGTACCTAGTTCGGTGAATGGAACAGCCCACAAGGTTTGATACAAAGAGTTTCTTCCGATTGTCTTTACCACTCTCTACCAGATAAGACAGGACACAGGGCACTTCAGATACGGTCAGTCATTGTTCGACAGCTGGTTCACATTTAGATACTAAGTACTGTTCTCGCGGCTTGAAGCATACTACCTACCTAGTCGCATGTTACAAAGAAGAACTGCTCGTAGGTAGGTACCTACCTAGTAGCTTTGGAATAATTCATAAAACAAGAGACAGAACCAGGGAGAGCTAGCTCTATATTATAGTTATAGCGCCCCTCCCCTAGATTGCATAATTATTACACGACTGTTGTACAGTAAACATGACTGTTGTACATTAATTATATAACTGTAACATCGCTGCTACTAAAATCCCTCGTGAATTGTAACTGTGAGGTCACTCTTGCAGAACTCCTTTATACTCGGCAGGATGGTCACATTATCGCAAGCATAACAGTTATTACCGGGTTCTAGGCACCTTACTTCAGTAAGCTGTTCAGTAAAAAATTCAATTTGATGTCAATTTTCAGGATCTGTGTCAGGCAGGATCTCGAAGTCGATAATAGGTATGACGCGGTGGCAGTCGCGGGTCGGGTACCTCCCTAATCTACATCTTATCCACCACCAGCGCTCTTGTCATTTAAGTTCGATGTCAATGCATGTTTTGCGTTACTACTAGATTTCAATTTATGAGGCAGGTGCTACCGTGATGGGAATGACGCGGTCGTTGGGTTTTTTATTTTATTTGAGATTTCACGAAAGAGGAAATTGGAAATCGGAGACTGGAAGGTTGCAGGCTCTGCTTCTTTTGATCCCCTCAGATGGACCTGCAAATATCAGTAACCAACTACCGAAAGAAGGGGTATAAATTATGCGATGAAAATGGGCGCCCAGATTCAATGGAGACTTTTTGAATGACAGGGCGAAGGCTCGTGTACTTGCAAGAAGAGTTTCAGACCAACTAGGAACATCTAGAAAAAGATTACGAATCGATCTAAATTACTACTATGAAGCCTGCCCATCTTAGGTCTTATTGCCGACAGCTCAGTAGTAGGTATTCCTGTGCTCACGAAACGAGTGGTATGCACATAGGAGCTCATGTCTAGGTCATGCTAAGCTGTCCTCAGTTCCTCAGTACTAGGTATTAGGTGGCTGATCAGCCCTAGGAATCCAATCCTAGCACCAATGCAGGACATGCATGTTACATGAAGGCGATTGATTGGCGTCTAGTATTCTAGTACGCGCTGAATAGCCAACTTACTTTCCATCCTAGGTCCTTCGAGCTGTCCACGATACCAGCGGAATTCCACTGCTGACGCCAATGACCATGAATGTCACACGGTCTTACAGGCCCAAGGAGGCCATCAATCGAACGTTAGCACCATGCATCGCTTCGCAACGCAGAAGACAGAAGAACATATACAGTCCGAGGGTACCTAACCTTTGGCCCCTAATAAGCCCTAAGGCTTAGTTTATCTACATGTGGCCCAGGTGGCATGCACGCACAATCACAGCTGCTGTTGCAGCCCGTACCTTGAAATAATAAGTCATATGAAGCAGTTTTAGCGATACTGGGGCTCTAAGTGTCAGCACCATTCACTGCCTAGGAAATAGCAACTTTTATGTCTATCTTTCCTTAGGTGACCACTCGACGGTAAGAGTTCCAGCCGCCGCCATCTGCTCGTACTACGCGTAGTATGTTGCGCTCTCGTCTACTCAGAATGGGTTGATGTCACCCAGTCGGCCCGTGCCGCACCAGTGCAAAGAGTATATATTTGTACAAGGCCCCATTTCTCGGCGTGATGCTTCCGGGTCATTTGTCCTGCCGTGAAGATTACAGGATGGATATACTGCAACAAGCATGACCAACACACTACGGTCGCCGTTGCATGATACTACAGCCAGAGATACAACTGGGCCGGCTTCTCAGAGTCGAATGCCCGACAGCACCTCGAATACGGAAGACGAAATTTATGCTAAAGAGCGACGACGGCAGCAAAACAGAATTGCGCAGAGAAATCACCGTGAGTTCCCACGTGAGCATGTCTCCTACAACTCTTCAGAATATTGGGAGGTACCCCAGATTAAAAGAGAACCTGCTGCTAATTAATATGTTCGGTGGTTTGTTCAGGCAAAAAGAGGGCGGCGCGGAATGCGTTGCACGGATTGAATGGAACACCCGATCTTCAGACTAGCTGGTGTCAACACTGTGGCAAAGATGCTTCTGATCCAAGGAGCCCTGTTCACCACCACGTTAGTGGCTCGATCTTTCCGCAGTCAGACATCCCCACCGTGCAGCAACACGATCCTATAATTCCATATCCGCTAAATCCGATCGATGTGCGTTGTATTACTTCGGTAGTGGGCGGAGTTGTATTAATGTGGACTCGCAGACGTTGTACATGCCGGAGTGCCAGGATATATTTGAGACCCCCAATTCGGCCGCCCTCGGTGCAGAATTGCTCGAGGCCCGCAACCAGGATGCCATTAATGACGAGGAACCTCTTTTGCAGGAGCAAGACTGGGTCAACAATGAGAATCTGGCTACTTCGCTTCACCTTTCTACTCCCCTCGTGACAAACGAAGCACCTCAGCGTCGACGACAAGCAGGAAATGGCGGCCAGCTGGCCTTGCATTTGGCGTCTAAGGGAGGCTTCAGCTCCATCATTAGGTTGCTGCTTCGCAACGGGGCACTTCTTGATGCTATCGACGGACAGGGAAAAACTGCCCTGCACTATGCCGCCGAAGCAGGCCACATGGAGACTACGCAAGTCTTACTTTCATGGGGTGCAGATACTACGGTAATAGACTCTCTTGGGTTAACCAGCCTTCAGGTGGCAGCCAGCAAGGGTCATGAAGATGTCGTTCTCCTTCTCATCGACGCTGGCGCAGACCCAAACTAGATACCCTACACTATAAGTTGGTGAGTTCCATTGCGGATAGGAAACTAACCTCATTTTGAAGAGGCAATTGAACCCTAACCGGAGGAGAAGGGATAGGTTACATAGTAAGTATTCAGTCCTTAAGAACTAGTTGTATGCTATAAAGCTCAACAATAATGAGCTGTGCTGAAGTGTCGATGTTCTAGAGGTAGCTCTTCGAATATCATGCCTGTCATAGCTGACATAAGTAGGTACCTAGTAGTGATACCACGAAGATATGTGCGCTTACCAGGGGATAAGATATGCCTCATCTCATCTGTCACAATAGTCAGCATAGACGAGGTCAGCATAGACGAGGTCAGCATAGACGAGGTCAGCATAGACGAGGTCAGCATAGACGAGGTCAGCATGCAGGGGTCAGCACGCGAACTGAAGCGGCAAGAATGCAGTGTCCAATAGCTACTCATGTCTCGAAGTGTCAACTTGATGTCATCTTCTATAGCATGGTGAAGCCGCCAGAAGTTCTCTAACATGGTATAAATATCTGTTCTGGAATGTTGAAAGCAATCAATTGCACGCCTCTGACCACCAAGTGCTCAACAGGTTACCGAAAACCCACATACACAGAAGCACATACAGAGACTGAAAACAGCACTCATAAGCAGTTTGTCCCTATACCACAATGCTCTCTCGCTATACCGCAACGCTCTCTGCGCTGTTGATCACTATGCTTCTGAATCCGTTCCGACCATGCGAAGGTTCGCCGACCTTCCAAGAGGAATATCGGGGTAGCTACGTGCCAAACGTTATCGATACAGGGCATGGCCTCCAGGTTGTGGCGCCAAATACTCCATATGTGGCAGCCGCCGGCGCAAACAAGTTATACTTCATCGACACCCGATTCGATAATGTGACTGCAGGTCATATCAAGGAACAAATAGAGAGAGCGACTGTGCCAGACCCAGAGGAATACATCTCTATAGACGAGGTTTTGGCTACGGCGGAATTGAAAAACGCTGTGACCAACGAAACAACATTCGTATTCGATCCTCCCTATGCCAGGGTGCTGTTTGCAAGGGGAATGAACAGACACAACCCGGAGCTGAATCTGCCAGAACATGAGCCCGCTGGCGATTGGTTGGTGACCTACGACCTCGGCACTACATTGACGAAGAGGCAGCATTCTTGCAGCGATTATGGCTGTGGAAACAATGCGGACTGCACACGGCAATCAAATGGCAACTGTCGGCTCTGCCACCACTATAGGGTTGACGACGAGTGTGACCAAGTGTTGACCAATGCCATCGGCATATGCCGCCCGCTCTGTGGGGTGGCGGTCGACACACCAAAGGAAGAAGGAGAGCCGGACACCAGCTACTATCAACGGATGAACAACTTGCACTGGGCCGGGCCGGCGTAAAAGAACTGTGGCGCGCATTGGAATTGGGGGCCCAGTAAATCAATACTGATTACCTATCCCGAGCCAAGGGTGCATCTTGGGGAACGCTTTGAGAAGAACAGAAGAGGGAAGATTTCGTGGCCGGCTGGCTGGGGAGGATAAGAAGAAATACTCGGGCATCAGCTGGCGACCCAGTAACCACACTCACTCACACACAGACATGAATCCATTGGGGGATTCACCTCCTCACTCTATCGTTTGAAACAGCAGGGGTGCATAGGTACATACTAGGTATTTTAGGATTGAAATAATTCGTTTCGCACAGTTATTCAATCTAGATGATAGAGTTATCACATCCCCTACCTAGGTGCCTGACGTATTATACTACATCCCGTGAACCTATAGCTCGCCAATGTAATATTACCCATATCGTTTATATTCTTTTATCGTGAGAAGCCCATTGCTGCGCAGCTTCACGAGTAGAAAGAAGGTGCCTACCTAAGATTGTGCCCTCCAACGAACGGTCCTCGGCCTGACGACCGGTTGCTGTACTTGTATGTGTACTATTAGCCCGATTAGGCAATGCGAAACGCATCATGGTTCTTATCGTGCTTACCTTATCCTTATCAACCAAACTCCAATGCACTCGACTGGGGTGTTCCGGCGGGCAACGAATGGGGGAATCATGTTGATGGTTTATTGTGCATACTGCACAGGTTACTCTGGTACCAGATGGATGAGGTACAGTGAAGTGGCAGGCAGGGTTTAATAAATTTCTTTGAGTTGGTTCTGGGATCGTCACTCACTTTTGTCATCATCTTATCAGGGCTTTATTGCACCTTCGAGTCGCTCAGGTGCTCTCAGAGCCTCTCTGTATACTAAGGTAGTAGCAGCGACCGACTGCAGCTGCAACGAGTGCACTCATCATGATTTTCGCCGATGGTAAAGACGGTTCTGGAGCCAGCCATGGAAGGTCGAAACAAGGTCGCGTCACGATAAATTGCGACATGGGAGAAGGATATGGCAGTTGGAAAATGGTGAGTCCTCAACCAATCCTAGCTTCCTTCCAAGCTGGAAAATGTGACTTTAGCTTCCATCTAAACCGTTCTGACAAACGACAGGGTCCAGATGAAGAACTCATGCCCCTCATCGACCTCGCAAATGTCGCCTGCGGCTTCCACGGCGGCGACCCCGTCATCATGCACCGTACCATCAAGCTCGCCAAGAAACACGGCGTGCCCGTCGGCGCACACCCCTCGCTACCTGACCGCGAAGGCTTCGGCCGTCGCCACATCGACCTCTCCGCCGAGAACCTGTTCGACCAGCTCGTGTACCAGATCGGGGCGCTGCAGGGGATGCTGAAGGCAGAGGGCATGCCACTCAACCACGTCAAGACCCATGGGTATCTGTGGCGGATGTGCGAGGCGAGCGATGAGCACTGCAAGGCTGTGTTAGAAGCTGTCAAAGTCTTTGATGCGCCGATGTTGATCATCGCCGGCACGAAACAGGAAAAGATGGCCAAAGAGATGGGAGTGCCGTACCTACCGGAATTTTATCCGGATATTCATTACAACGACGAAGGGAAGCTGATGTCGATTCTGTAAGACAACTCACCCACAACGAAATTGGCGCCCACCCACCCACTCTTCCCCCAATGCTAACCACTTTATTTCCCCTACAGGAGAGACGGCAGAGTCCCCCTCTCAGCCATCACCCCAAAAGTCTCCGCCGTCATCCGCGACGACACCGTCATCGCCAAAACGACAGGCCAACCGGTGAAAATGAACCTCGAGGGAAGAGGGTTCAGTTGCTGCATCCACAGCGATCTTCCACGTAAGTTGCTGTCGAGTCCACATGTTTCGCACGTTTGTTGTTCATGTCCATGTTCGTGTTCGTACAATGCTGATCTAGACTGTGTGTGTTCAGATCCACTCGAGACGTTGAAGGCGGTTAGACAGGCGATTGAAGAGTCGAAATAGGTACCTAGGGAAGGAAATGGGCGGGCACCCGGGGTTTGCGTCTTTGATGGGACTTTCCAAAAAGAACCCCCAGAATCTATCAGTATCAATAGGTACCTATTAATTGGAGGAACGTGGGTACATCCTGTCGTGATAGGAAATCTTTTTTCTCAGTCTCAGCGATTTAGTCTAATCACAATCTACCTTATAAAAACATCCCCTCAGAAAAAGAATGTCATATCTATAAAATCTACCTCTCCGCCTATATCTATCCACCTCCCCTACTGCCTAACCTCTACATCCTACTTCAAAAACGCACCCCCCGACTCCTCCACCGCCATCTCATACTCGGGCTGAAACCACTTATACATAACCTCGGGGGTCCCCAACCAACTCTTCGTATACTTCGCCTCCTCATCCCCCACAAACCGTTTCTCGATCCCAGGGTTCGCGGCGGCCGATTCGGCGAGCAGTTGGGTCTGGCACGCGCGTTCGAGGCAGATGAAATAGGCGCCGGCTTCGGGGGGAGAGGATCCGCATGTTATTATTCTGGAGGGAAGAGGAGGTTAGTGAGAGGGAGGGAGGGGGAAAAGGGGAAAGGGGAGGGGGAGAATACGGACCCGTGGTTTTGGAGGATTAGGTGTTTGTTTTTGGGGCCGAGGGCTTTGGCGAGTTCGACGCCTTCGGCCGACGCGAGGACGACGCCGCCGAAGCCGCCGTAGACGGAGAGGTCGTCGTAGAAGTAGCATGAATCTTTTGTTTTCCCGTTAGCGTGACCTCCCCCACGAAATTTCTTTTTGTCTAGTCTGTTGAAGAGGGAACGACGGGGGGGGGGGGGGGGGGGATTTTTACCTTGCGTGAGCATCTCGATCGGCTTCCCGAACACCGACCACGCCCGTCCGTACGGCGAGTGGGCGTGGCAGACCACATTGATGTCCGGACGTTCTCGGTGGATGGTCGAGTGGATGATGAAGCCGGCGGCGTTGATCTTGGCTTTGGAGCCCTCGACGTATTTGCCGTGTTCGTCGACGCGGACGAGGTCGGAAACGCAAAGCATGCCAAAGTGTTTGGCATAAGGATCTGGGAGGAGGAGGTTAGATTTTGGACGAAGAACCTGAGACTAACAGGACTGTGTCTGTCTGTCGGTCGGTCTCGGGCAAGGGAAAAAACTTACTAATCCAAAACGTCTTCGGTTCGATCGGGTCTGTTATCGTATTCTGTCAGAATCTCCTTCGGGTAAAAGTGTCCTTCTTTTCCTACCTCTCAAACTGATATGTCCATTGAACCCATCGGCAAACCCATGTCTGGCGAACACCCGAAAGATCCCGACCATCTGCTCCTTGGCCCATTTCCTCTCTTCCTCCTTGGTCGCGAAGGTCGGGACGACGTTGAGGTTGTTTGTCGGGTCGTCCGAGTCGTAGCCAGCAGGCTTCTTGGGTGCTGCTGAGGGATCTTCTTCCGCCTTGACGGAGAGAATTGGTTGCAAGGGTTCGGTGATTGTAGACATGTTTAAAAAGTAAGAATAAAAAGGTGTTTATCTGAAGGATGCGTAAGTGAATATGTAGGTAGGAGAGTATTCGTCCACACTGTTTAGTACTTGTCCTGAACAATTTATAACAGAGGTACGAGTAGATACTGTCCTCGGGATTTGAGCAAGAAGAGAGGAAGAAAGAATGAGATTGAAGCAGACTCTGAAAGTTGTGAAATCGTTGAAGAGGAACAGCTTGTAGACTTGCCGGCGAGGAAGAGGAGGCGATTTCCTTTCGATAGACCCCCTCCCCCCCCGCATATATTACATATCTATCTAGGAGTTATTTGCTGATATGGGCCTGCTTCAATCAGAAGAGCCCATCCCCCCCCCCCGCCACTTCCCACCTTGTATCACAATCCGAGCGTCGACACGGCATTCCATTTTGGGAAGACAACAATCAGTAAGGGTCCCCCGATATCTACCTACCTCGCTACCTAGATTATCGGGTTTTGTGGTCGGAATCATCTTCGTCGCTATTGGTCGTTTCCCCCCGGTAGTACTAGCGGCGCGTATTAGAACCATTTTCGGATTAGTGGGAGAAGAGGTGGGGGGTTGGTGATAAGATAAGATAAGTGGACGGAGCGATAGGAGAAGAAGAGGGAGATCTTGAGAGGAGGACGGGATTTGTGGGATGGGGAGAAGGGGTTACTTGAGTGATGGGTAGGTATTGGTAGCGGAAGATTGGGTATGGTTAGTACTGTCTAATCACCACCATGAGACCAAGTTTAGAACCTTGAGCCAATGGCACCATAAGCATTGTAAAAGTAGAATCACCATGTATTGCATATTTGTATGATTTATGACAACTCGCCCACATGCACCAGGTCATTCAGAGATCGCTCTAAAATGTCCACACCCTTCCAAAGTTCTTCTTCGCTGATGACGAGTGGTGGAGCGATTCTGACTCTGTTCTCGACCGAGTATGCAAGCACGCCTCGTTGTTTCATCAACGTTGTCAGTCGTGCTGCGGTGACCAATCCCGAAGGATGCGATTCGTCGATGTTGAATGCGCAGAATAGCCCTCGTCCGGTCACGCTGACGGTGGTGTATGGGGATTTGATCGAAGACAGTCGCTGCGATAACCGCGAGCCGAGTTCTAACGACCTTTCGGACAAACGCTCTTCGATTACTATATCGATTGCTTCAAGCGCGACTGCACTGGCCAGTGGGTTTCCAGAGAAAGTAGAGCTGTGCCTAAGAGCAATTGTTAGTGACTGAACTGTAATTGCTGGACTCCCTTTGTACGTACTCTCCTGGTTTCAGCTGGCTCATAGCTTCCTTGCATCCTACTACCATACCCATGCTATAAACGCCACCCGTCAGAGCTTTCCCCAGAACAACCATATCTGGCTGTATACGCTCCTTCTGATACGCCATAAGGTAGCCCGTTCTTCCAAAGCCACTCTGGATCTCATCAGCAATGAAGAGTACTTTGTGCTTCTTGCAAAGATCAAATGCGGCCTTGATATAGCCCTCGTTTGCAGGTAGACACCCGGCGTAACCCTGAACACATTCAATCATAAGCGCTGCAATCCTGTGGCCTTGCTGGGCAAAAGCAAACTCTAAATCTTCAATGCTGTTGAACTGAATGTTTCTGCCGGCAATCGTAGGTCCAACTCCGGGAATAAATGGCCCAAATCCTGAGTATAGACAGTCAGCTATCAGGCCTTCATCGTGTGATTGAAATCACTGACCTTTTCTGATCTTCTCGTTACTCGAGGCAGACAGAGGACCCAGAGTTTTGCCATGGTAATTGCCTTTAATGGTAAGGATCATGGCCTCGTCTGGCTCAATCCCCTTGACATTGTATCCCCATTTTCTCGCAACCTTCATGGCCAAGTCAACAGCTTCCGAACCAGAATTCATCGCGTAGGCCATGTCGAACTTCAGGAGCTGATGTACGTCAGATAAAATGTATAGTCCCAAAATATAAGGTATCTGACCTCGCAGAGCTTCTTACATATCAATGGGTAGTGCTCATTGTGATATGCTCTCGAAACCAGGGTGATCTTTTGGCATTGATCGATCATAGCCTTGACAATCCTCGGATGACAGTGACCTTGGTTGACCACAGAGAACGCACTCAGAAAATCAAGATACTCTTTGCCCTCTAGATCCCATAGCTTTGCGCCCTGGCCTTTAGTGATGACGAGCGGTAGTGATTTCAACCCTGGTGCAGCATACTGATCCTCGCATGCAATGTAGTCCTCTGTTGACATTGCCGTAGTTACGGTCAGATTGGGCTGTGCCTCCGTTGTCGCTGTTTGAGATGACATTTTGAAGATAGCTACTACGCCTTTGGGGTAGAGATGGCAGGTGATTGTTAATTAGGCCACATGTTTGAAACTTATAAAATTACCACAAACACGATGGTATTCGACCTGAAAATCATGCACTATGGGTGCAAACGCCGTCTTTCGCAGCAGCACCTCGTCGACGGACTTCTTTCACTGGTAGTGACATTGGTATGAGGTCCACTTGACAGAGTCGCACTTGTCCTCTTTGAGGAGTTCGAATCGCCAGGTTTGCGGAGCATATCCTCATAGTCCTAGAGGAAGTTAATGCATCCAACACCATCGTCTCCCGTCCGTGCATCTTAGACTCCGGCGGAGATGAGATACTTAGTAGAAGACTTTGCCTGCCGAGATAAGAGATCGCCGGTTGATAGACACTCGGTGGGGAAGCGGCTTATCTCCGTCTTATCGGCCCCCCAATATCACTTCACTTATCGATGACCCCCAATGGAACTATCACCGAGAGCGACGACTATGGTATGCCTTCAGATCCTCTTCTTCAGCACATGGAGACCACAGTACGCCTTACCACTGGACCCTACTATGGTATAAGCTAGACGCAGACAGAAGGGAGCGTGTCCCGCCAATTCAGAAGACCCTCTCTAGAGACTACTACCACACACAACTCGTGCTACCACAACAGTACCTCGGCAGAGCGAGAGTGTGTATTACTACCTATCTTGGAAATTTCACCCCTGGCCGACATCCTACCGTGTTGGATCTGTACGAGCCTGCTTGAAGAATTATGGCTGATCTTCGCTCTCGTTCCGGTTGTTTGATGTGCAGGAAACGTCGACGAAAGTGTGATGAAGGGAGACCGTGCTGTACTGCTTGCCAGAAACGGCATTTGGTATGCGAGTACAGCGTTCGCGTTCGATGGACCGAGACAAATGTCTTCATGTCCCACAAGCGACGCTCTACTCAAGATCGAACAATCAATAAAGCTCCTGTGACACACAGTAGGAGGTTGCAAGCCTCAGAGGATCACAGAATTCAACTGCAGGCCTCTGCGGAAAAGCCGAGAGAAATCCAGGTGCCTATATCTGATAGTCGAGTAGAAGACTATGATGATATCTCGAACCTAGGCATCGTTATAGTCCCAGAAGACGACCATGACAGGCCTGACGAGGAGGAAGGACGAGCGGATGAAGAGGAGGAACAAGAAGGAAACGAAGATGATGATGAAGAGGGACAACTATGGGTACTTGACGACGAGCTCTACAGCCAAATCAACCCTGATAATTTTAACTCGCCGGGAGAGATGATAGCCTTTGCGTACTGTAAGTTCTCATCCGGAACTTCCTCTCAACACGTCAAAGAAGCAACGCTTTCCTTTGGCCATGACTGCTTTTTACAGTTGGCCTGCCTTGTACACCCTCCGGACACAAATGCTACCGATGACCTGGTCACTTGACTTTCATGTTCCCTAGGAAACGTCCTGACAATCATATAGGGGTCAAATACCTGTCTGGAGTTCTGCCTGCATACGATTCCGCTTCAAATCCATACAGAAAACTGTCAACTCTCGCCCTTGCATCACCCGTACTTATGAATACCATCGTTTCGCTGGCGACTGAGTACATGTACTGCCACGGCCGCGTGGCACCAGAAGTAACGATGCAGAGACATGATCGTGCACTCAGCTCGCTCCGTGAAGCTCTCAACACAACGTCAAAGCCATCGAGCTCGTTCGCCAATACTGGCAATGCCGGGAGCAGTGAGCTGAACCCGAAGCAAGCGACTCTGGCAGCCGTACTGCTACAGATCGCAAACGTTGTGTTTATTGGCGGCACCGGTCTTGATGTACACCTAGCCTGTGCAATGCACTTCTTGATAGACCTGGGCTACACGGAACATCCGGTGGAAGACTTCGTAGGCAGACTGCTAGTTCAAAGGTTCGCAATACTGGACGTCATCACATCAATCTCAAAGCGCCGACGCCCTAGCCTCCCTGCGTCATTCTGGTTCTTCATCCCCGACGATAAGTATGACCGCAGTGCACCGTCCTTTCGAGAAATGACAGGCTGCCCCCAACCGGTCCTGGGATTCTTAGCCCGTCTCTCCAACCTCGCCGTCGACCTCGCCGAAAAGGCCGAATACGACGTCCTCACAAAAGCCTCGACCCTCGAAACCGACATGCGCATCTACGCCCGTTCCCGCGTCACATTCTCCAGCACCCGCCCCGCCCCTGCCCGCCACCTCGACAGCCTCAGCCAATGCTTCTACTGGAGCGCCCACCTGATCCTCCAACGCGTCATCTACCGCGACTCGCCCACGTCCCCCCGCGTCCAACAAACAGTCTCCAACATCGTGCGTCTCATCAAAGAAATGCCGCTCGGCTGCGGCCCCGACTCTTCCCTGCAGTTCTCCTTTTACATCTCGTCGCGCGAAGCCATCACGCCGGAACACCGCGCGTGGGTGCGCGAGCGCAATCGGCAGCTCAAACAGGTGTATCCCGGTCGGTCGCGGGATGCGCTCATGGGCCTGCTCGAGGAGATTTGGGCGGCGATCGATGCGGGCAAGGAAGAACGGGCGAGGGTGGATAGACATATAGATGATAGTGTGAGGGGGTTGGAGCAGAAGATGGACCTGTGTCTTTTTTAAGGTCGGTATATAGGTATGCACTCTCACTTTCTTAGATACAATATATCTAATTAATACGTATGATATCAATCGAGAATGCAATCCCATCCATCCATAAATCAATTCACCCCTCTACCCTCTCAACAACCACAACAACATCCCCCGCCTGCACCCCCTCTCCCGGCTCCTTGCACACCTCCACCACCCGATATTTCCCGTTTACCGGTGGCGCTCGCACCGCGATTTCCATCTTCATAGCCTCGAGCACGGCGAGCACGGTGCCGCTGTCGACCTGTTGACCGGCCGTCACGGGGATTTTCCAGACGTTCGCGGTGAGCATGGCGGGGATTGGGATCGAGTTTGGATTCGCTGGTGGGTGGAAGAAAGGAGAAAATATTGTTAGTAAAAGTAGTGTGGATAGAATGGGGTGGGGGGGGAGAAAGGGGGAGTTTTGGGATACCTTTGGTGGTGCTAATAGTGGTGCTAATAGTGGTTGTGGATTTTGTCGCGAGACTACGTTTTCGTTCTTTTTCGGCTCTATCCGTTTCCGCTTTCGCGTGCTGCCACTGCGCATGCATCTCCTCTTCCACGCGCAGCTCGCGGCTCGTGCTTTCTTCTTGTACCGTCTGCATAGCGGCTACGTCGGCGGCGGTGCTCGCAACGAGTTTTCCGTAAGCGGCCATGTCGAATTCCGAGGGCTCGATGCGGATGGTGTAGAGGCCGGCGTGGAAGGCGTGGACAGCAGCTTCGTATTCGCGGCGTGAGACTGAGTGGAAGATGATTTGGTCGAAGGGTTCGAAGAGCCAGGGTTTGGAGGGGGTGAAGCCCGGTTTGCGGCCGTACGTGTCCCAGCAGCAGCCGGGGAGGGTCATGCCCCAGAGCCTGAATGGACCAGGGGGGGTTAGTAAAGATGGTTGGACTCTTCGAGAGAAAAAGAGGGGGGAGGGGGCGGGGAGAAGTTTGAGGAGGGATTGGCTTACATGTATCCTCCAGGACTGTTAGAAAGGAAAGTTAGTCGGGAGAACTTGTTGCGTTTTCAGAACATGATCATCACTTACGCGTCATTCGGATAAATGGAAGACGTGTTGCCCCCAGTTCCGAGCGAGCCTGCTTTCGTAAACGTCCTCGAAGGGTTGTACTTTGGCACGACGAGTCTTTTCCGAGGATCGACCTGAATATACAACGGCAGTCCCATCAACCAGCCCACCGCATTGACCAGATGAGGCGTTTCAAAGAACGCGTTCTTCACATCCTCCTTGCTCGGCAAACCGTTGCTGCGTCTGATGAAATCGACGTTGTCGGGCAAGTAGGCCGCCTTGTCGCGCTGGAGGAGCATGTACCGATTGATGGACTCTTGACATTCTGGAGCGTCGAAGACGGCGGGGAGGTGGATGATGCGGCTCGGGATCTTGAGAGAGTCCAAGGGTGGGATGCTCTGGTCGATGCGGAGGATGGCTTCGACGGCGCGCTGTTGGCCGGTCTGGGATGGATCGAAGTTTGCGAGTAGGGAGAAGTTTTCTGCCACACATTGTTGCTGGAAACCGAGGGGAGGGTCGTTTCGGATCGTGTTGGCAACTTGCTGGACGCGGGCGCGGAGGAGCATGTCGAATGTTCCTGATCCGTAGGAGCAGAGCAGAGCCCTTTCACCGAACTGCCGGATGGTCATCGCTGGACGTTCGGCAGAGTCAGCGCGTCGGAAGAGCACTCCATCACCGATCTCAGCTGCAGAGGATACTACAGAGCCCGAATTGAAAGGAGAGTGAGTTCCGTTTGTGTCGTCAGTTGTGGTTGACAGTATATGTGTCCTGAGCTGCTTAAGCGTATCATTCAATTCACCCTCCAAAGCTATTGCTTGATCCCAGCTCACGGCTTTGAATTGAACAGAGTCTCCTGGCCGCAGTTGTCCCAGCTTCCAGAGATCCGACTGGATGACAGTATGCGTAACGATGTAGCCAGTTTGGTTCTGAGCGTCAGCGGTGAAGATCAAGCCGGCGTCTCCCGTGAAGCTTACGCCTCCCAGAGTACATCCGAAGCCAACCATGTTGCTGGGATGGCTTCCGCCTTCTCCTCCACTTTTCCGACCCCAAGCAGGTGGTGGTCCCTCTAGTCGGATGCTCCCTCGACTGGAGCTTGCGGTGACTTGGTACTCTGCAGAAAACAGATGGGCTTGACCAGCTGGACTGACGTATTCGTCGTCGAACCAAGGGCCTGGCAGAGCATGCACTGTTATCTGGCTCTCGAAATGAGGGATGAGAGCTTTCGGTATCTCATAAGGCGTGAGTGCATCGGCTTGCTGGGACGCAGTTGAATTCAGTAGGAGGAAGTCTCCAGCCCTCATGCATCTCCCTTGATATCCACCCCATGCAACAGCCGGTGCTGTGCTCTTTGATCCTAGGTACTCGGCGACACCTGGGAGTCCACCACGGATGGCCAGGTACCCACGTGCACCGGCTGATGACTGGCCAATCGAGAGTACTGATCCCTTTTTGATCGAGTGACTCTTCCAGATAGCAGCAGGCTTACCGTTGATGGTCATCGAGAAAGTAGCACCGCAAAGTGCAATTACAGCTGGCGCATAGAATTTCAAGACGGGACCGATCAGTGTAATCTCGAATCCCTCCGTGCCCTCAGGATTACCGACCAGAAGGTTTGCAGCTTTCAACAGTCAATGTGATTTCTTCCGAGGTTGCAATAACTGACTGAGAAAACATACCTCTGAACGAAAATGAGTCCATCGGCCCTGACACAGGAACTCCATTCGGGATTCCCACTCTTCCGGGGTAGTCTTGTACCGTCGTATACGTTCCAGGTTCCAAGAATTCAAGCGCTACAGGCTTATAGGTGAACCGATCGGCAAGCATGTTGGTTGTGGTGTTTCCGGTCTCAAAATCTTGGTTGGGCTCAGTAAAAGAAGGGAAGAAAGCAGCTGACGAGAGACTCACCGTTGGAACGGACAAGCTGCAGGAGAAAGTCCTGGTTTGTGGGAGCACCTTCGATCCGTCAGCAAGGTACCCAATTTTCTCGATGAGTGGTAAAATTCATGATTCAATACCTTGGAGTGTCGTCTCTATTAGGCTCTGATCCATCGCTTGCAGGGCATTTTGTCTGTCGCTTGCGTGAACCATAAGCTTGGCTAGTAGAGGGTCTGTTGTTGCGATTAGAAAGAACTGATTGATTCCTGGCACGTCAGAGTTTACATACCAAAGGCTGGTGAGACAACAGTCCCGGTTTCCACCCATGTATCAACCCGCACGTTCTGGCCCGACGGCAAGTGCACTTTTTGGAGTAGTCCCGGCGCAGGGCTGAAGTCGGTAGCAGGGTTCTCGGCATATATTCTGACTTCGATAGCATGACCTACAGGATCTTGCCGGGCAAAGGTGTCCATTTCCTCCTTCGAGAGACCTACGCTGCCTTCGAGTTCTCTTTCAGCTTGAAGGAGCATCATCTCGACCAGGTCGATGGAGAAACACAGCTCTGTAACACCGTGCTCAACCTGTAACCTGGTGTTCATTTCGAGGAAATAGAAGTCACCGGTAGAATCATCTACCAAGAACTCAACTGTTCCCACGGATTTGTAGTTGACCATTGCGGCTAGCTGGCTGGATGCTGCCTGCAGCCGTTGTCTGAGGTCGGGATGATGCAGTACAAATGGGCTGGGACATTCCTCTATAACCTTCTGATGTCGACGTTGGACCGAACATTCTCGTTCTCCGAAAACGAGGACATCGCCTTTGCCGTTTCCGAAGATCTGGGTCTCGATGTGCCTGCTGGGGCGTTAGAAATGATACAAATAAGAGTCAGCCGGTCATTTGACGTGTTACCTTCCAGTCTTTACGTATTTCTCAAGAAACATGCCGGCGTTCTTGAACAGAGCTTCTCCACGGCTTTTGACGACCTCGAATGCGTTTTTCAATTCGCTCGCATTGTGACAGACCTGTAGACCCATACCACCTCCACCAGCTGTTGCTTTCACCATGATCTGTCGGGTAGTAGCTCATCAGCGTTATCATCTACAGACGCTCGAAGATAGGTCCTCTTACAGGATACCCAAGCTTAGCTGCAGCCTCATCTGCCGATTCAAACGTAGAGATCATTTCGGTACCTGGCACTACCGGCACGTTCGCTTGTATAGCAAGCTCTCGTGCTCGATGTTTGTAACCAAACTCTGACAACGTCTCTGGGCTTGGGCCGATGAACAAAATGCCTGCCTTCTGTAAGGCATTCGCGAAATCTACGTTCTCGCTGAGAAAACCTGCCACAAACTCAGGTCAACCTTCTGTTTTCCCGGATGTGAGAATGTGTACCAACCATAGCCAGGAATGACCGCCTGGATGTCGTGTTCCTTGCAGATGCTAATGATCACGTCGCTGGAGAATGTATTAAAACTTGCAATCCTTCAACCGGCTTTCACATGCATACATATCTAGGTAGCCCCTTGAACCCTCCGATTGCAACGCATAGGCCTCATCTGCCAAGCGGATATGTAGCGAGTCCGCTGCCCATGACATCAGTAACTCTGCCAGATTGGGGACCACACATGACAAAAAGCGTACCATCTTCGCCGACATATATGGCTACTGCTGTGATCCCAAGCTATACACGATCTGTTAGACTGCCCTTCTCAAGATGAATGTAAATCACCTATACCTTCTTGCATGTCTTGATCAGTCTCACAGCAATCTCTCCTCTATTCGCGACTAACACCCGCTTGAGCTGCATTTTTCAGGAACCACGGGCTGCTGTCTACGACTTTGCTGTAGGAGTTCTTGATGCTTTGCAGTTCACGAGCACATATGGACTCGGAATTTTATTGACCTGTAGATAGAGGCTCTGACGTGCCTTACTCGGAAGGGATATTCGCCGGGTTCGGGTGGTAGTCCGGAATAGATGTCGAAGCTTCACAATGGACGAACGAACCACACTATCAGATATCTAGGTAGGTAATCTGTTCCCGTTACTAAGGTCTGTATTTAGGCATGCATCTCTGAAAGTACTTGCGGAGCTCTAGTAGTAAGATAGGTATACAAATCTAATCTTCGTTATCGACATGTTATCAAACGGACCAAAATAGTGAAGTGTTACGGATTACCCGATTCGGCAGTGTATAATAGCGTGTGAATCCATCCATACCTCCGGATACCTTGGACTCAAGTTTCCCCAGTGGATATTGTCAATCACGATCTCAACTCTACTATTCCATTCCTACAGCTAGACCACCTGTTCCCTTAAGTCTTTTACGAACCATGATAAAGCAACATGAACCCCATCTCCCTGCCACCTACCTCTAGACCTGCGCTACCGGAAAGATCTGGATCTCAGCTTATCACACACAGCTACCCCTCCCCCCCAATCTTCGGTTCCTACACAATATGAGAAGAGTCTGGGCTCTCCAGAAGCAAGCATTTTGGAGTAAAACACCGTGGTCTCCTGCCGCTTAAATTAGCCCATGTAGATTAAGGGGGGAGCTTGTGCGGCGGCCCAATGACGAGTTGTCTTGTAGCGTTATACGTGAGATAGAGTTTCGTAGCACGCTTTGAGGTAAGAGGGCTGGGAAGGTGAGCATAGATATGCAGGCCCGGTTCGATGGGTCAAGAACAGAATTGACGTGTTCCTCAGATGGTCTTTCTCTCATTTTCCCCAAGAGTAGGTACTCGCTTCTAGATCAATATCAAATCATACCTAGGCAGCATTCAAAAACAATCAAATCGCGCTATATCATCTATCGCCTGTTTCCTGCCATTTATAAGCGCTGTCTGTAACAAACCCCGTACAATATTGAGGACACCATCATATCTCCAATAACAATATCCAACCCAAAAAGTCTACATCTTGTCCCCGATAACAGAAAGGCCGCAGCATTTGTCTAGCGAGAAAGGAGGTCGCTACCTCACATAGACAAAATGGAGCTGCTCCTTGTCCGTCAGATCGTAAAATTCCTCGTTGCGAATCCTGACACTGGCTTCTCCGCTCTCTGCAAGCTTCTTGGCGCGGGATCTGTTGAGAATCGTGATGTAAATGAAGTAGAAGACAGGCATGACGGTCGCAATGGAGAAACAGATCACCATGGCTCTGAATCCGGTAGGATATGCGGGGGCTTCGCTTCCCAGGAAGAATTGAGGGCCAATAATGAAACCAGCTGCAAGGATACAAGTTAGCGAATTACATCTCAAACCATCGGAAACTGCATACCTGAGTATCCAACGAACATGATGGCGTTAGTGGTGGTCCGTTTGGTGTGTCCGGCTATATTGGAGTTCGTTAAGGCCCAGAGCATGGGTAGAACCCCATTTGTGAAGTTCGTGATGTAGAAACCAATCAGTCTACCGACGTGGCGGTCTTGGGGTAGTGCGTTGATCAAGGCAGCTCCAACCACGGCGGGGATGTTGCACATAATTTGCATCAGGCATCGGGTGTTTGGATAGTTTCTCGCTACAAGACCAGCAGTCAGAAGGCCTATGATCTCTGTAGCACCCAGCGGCATGTTCAGCAATGAGCTCTCGAATGTACCAAATCCGAAACCTCTGATCACAAGAGACCCAAAGGACGCAACGGCGGTACATGGTATCATCCAGACAATGGTGTAGAAGAATGCCCACCAGACTTTCAGGTCTGTAATAGCTTCCATAAATTGTTGCTTCTTGAATTTGGGACTCTGGATTCCGGTGCGGTTTGCTCGAATGCGTTCGACAGCGATAGCTTTTTCCCGATCGTTCAAGAACTTTGCGTTCAACATGTTATCGGGCATGAACAGGTACAACATTCCCGCCCAAAAAATACCAAGTATGCCAAAGATGATGAAGAACCATTTCCAAATAGCGATTCCAGTGTGGATATGACCAATACCGTAAGCGATCAGCGACTGCAGGATGATGGCAAGTCCGTTGCCGCAGAACCATATGGTCATACGTAGTGGGATTTCGGCTTGTGTGTACCATGCACCAGTAATCTGGACATAGGCGGGAGAGACACCACCTTCGGCCATACCGAGAACGAACCTACAGACGGCCTGTGGAGCAAGTCAGCTCTACAAGCCCAAGGGAATAAGTGCAGCAGGCGAAGGAATGAAGCTCACCATTCCAGCAAAATTGTGAGCGCCCGCAGTACAAAAGAGGATGATCGCCCATGCCAGTGAGGTCGCTGCAACAAATTTCCCGGGTCGGAGATACGTCAAGATGACAGCAGCAATAGGTTGGAAGGCCAGATAACCAAAGTAGAAGAGGGACCTAGGAGGAGATGAGCTCGTCTTCGATGATCGGAACGATGTGGTAAACATACGAGCACCACGAGTAATCCTGTCCTTTCAAGTTGAGATTTGTCTGCAAGTCGTAGACCGCGGCTTGGGCCATGACACTCTTGTCCATGTATTGTATAACATAAGACACAAACATCTGGTACAGATCAGCGTTTTGTTTCGTCGACGATGGGATCCGCGTACAAGAGGCATGAGGTACATATCGATCTTCCTGACAAGTTTCCTCTCTTCCTCTGGTGTATAAGTAATACCTTCGTGCTTCTCGACAAAGTCGAGAGCCACATCAGCAGCACCATGTTGCTTTTCTGGGACGTCGATGACCTCGCCGTCATGGATCGAAGCACGTGGCGACTGCGTGGCCTCTTGGGTCTCGATGTCTTTGCCCATTTTGACAACGTGTTTGATCAAACAATAGGAAGACTGGGAAGGAGGACTGGTATCACCAACACTTCCACGAGTTGATGACAGAATGCAGGCGTATGCACTCAGTCTTAAACACCGATTCCCATGGACCCCCCTGAATACATTTCGGCATCTTACCTATCAGCTTCGAGTGATAAGCAACTACACCCCTGCGGCTGGAGACCGGAAGCCATGGCCTTGGAAACGCATATTCGAGTGGAGCATTATCATTTCGAGGATTATCGTGGAAGTTGGACAGATACGATCCGTCTTTGTTGAGGATGAAACTAAACTTCATCGAGTTCAGCGAGTCGCCGCTACCAGGGAAATGCGGATATTCCCTATCAATCCAGGACCACTTCCTGTTTAGGGAATTCGTGTCGCCTGTCTGTCAGATATGTGAGAGTCGATATCTTATCAGTAGATGTCCTACTGGAAGTCATGGTAATCGCATCGCTATCGGCGGTTCAAGCCAACAGCGATAGTTGTGCACGTATTGGAAGTCGGATGGCAGATTTCACGGTTATCACCACTGACATCGATTCTGCAAAGCTGTAAGCTCACATCTTGTCATTACAAGCCAGTCGTTGGAATATAAATGTCCTCGTCCAGCAGACTCTTTTGACGCCATTGTTCCTGAGAATCCACGAACATCAGTAACTAAGACAAAAGGTGATCAGAATGTCGCAGACCGTTACCACCACCGCTGCTGCCTCCGAGGTTGGCACCTTGAAGGTACCAGCAGCCAAGTATCACACAAGCTTGGTTCCCAACTATGACTTTGTACCACCCAGCGACTTCAAGTTCCCGGCAAATCTGCAGGAGGTGCCTATCAACCCTCGTGGCCCAACCGAGGTACCAGTCAAGACCGCTCTTGACTACTCTTCGGATGATGTAGAGGTTCGTCCTCAATCATTCCGTCTGTGACTTGAAGGCTGACAACCAAAAGTACAAATACAAGGACTTTCTTCCTTACAACACTCTCACCTCCGAAGCCCCATTGACTCCGTATGAACATGTCGACCCTTCTTCGCGTGCAGACTCCGAGAAGAAAGACCTCTTTGCTCGCCTCTCGAACCGCAAGGATATCACCCCCAACATTGGCACCGAGGTTACCGGCACCCAACTCAGCCAACTTACCCCAAAGCAAAAGGATGAGCTGGCCCTGTATGTTGCCGAACGTGGCCTCGTGATCTTCCGTGAGCAGGACTTCGTCGACAACGGGATCGAGTGGTTGAAGGAGTTCGGAAGCCACTTCGGCAGACTTCACGTGCACCAGTGGGGTGTCCATCCCAAAGATCACCCAGAGTTGACTGTCGTCTTCCGAGACAGTGACAAAGGAAACTATTTCGATAACCAAGCGGACGGCGCCATGAACACTGTCACATGGCATACCGACATGAGTTATGAACAGTAAGCCTTCCTGATCTTCCTCCCTGATGACCTTAGTAACGGCTGACCCCGATAAAGTAACCCTCCAGGTATTACCTTCTTGTCGTCACTGAGTGGACCAAGCTGTGGTGGTGATACCCTATACGTCAACGTCATGACAGCCTACGACAGGCTGTCACCAACCATGAAGCAATTCCTCGAAGGTCTGCAAGCTGTGCACTCCGGCACCCAGCAGAACCTTCTTTCCAACAAGACCAACCTCACCAGACGACCTGCAATCGACACGATCCACCCCGTTGTCCGAAAGCACCCCGTCACCGGCCGCAAGGCCCTCTGGGTCAACAAGGAGTACACCACCAAGATCGTCGGTCTGAAGAAGCAAGAAAGCGACACCATCCTCAACTTCCTGTTCGACCACATCCACAAGGGTCTCGACTTCCAGACCAGAGTCAAGTGGGAGAATGGAACGGTCGTGGCATATGATAACCGCATGGTGCAACACTCCGTGACTTTGGATTACCCGCTCGGGGAAGGTGGCCGCCGTCATTTAGTCCGTGTCACACCGCAGGGAGAGGTTCCATCGTTGTAGATACAACGGCAATTTAATTCCTTCGCTGGCCATAGTTTAGGGTATTTACTTGATCAAATTTAAAAGCTACTTCACTTGATTGTCATCAGGTAGATATCGGAAGTAATGATAAAGCACAGGTCCCATAAAATCCATCATAGTACGTTCCAAACTGGAAAGGCAGACTTCTTTCCAGGACTTGAGATACAACCGAGGGAATAAACTATGTATTATACTATATACTACCTACTTACACTTCCCGTTATTACATACCATCAGATCGATATTGAACAAGACTCATTGGAACCACAAATTAAAGGTACGGCCTAATCTGCTCCTCCGTCCACTCCCAAAACTCCTCCCCGACCCCAGTTCCACCTTCACTCTTCGCCTTGGCCGACTTTTCGATGTCCTGTCGAGCAGATGCGATCTGACCCCACGGGACGATGAAGGTCCCGTTCTGTTTCATCGTGACGTCAGATGAGAGTCCAGCGAAGAGTTCGGTATAGGCACCCCAGATTGGAGGCTTGAGAAAGCGGTCTGCGATGATGGTTTGCCATCGAGGCAGGTGTCTCCAGAGACTTGTTTTGAGGTTGCCTGGGTCGAGGGACTGGGCGGCGACGTGTTAGTGATGAGAGACGAAGAGCTGATTCACAATTCGAAGAGAACGAGATTCTAAGGGTAGACAAAGAGGGTTCTCGGGAGGTAGGAGAGTAGGAGGGTGTGGGATGACTCACCACGCTCAAGATTCCGTCGCTCCCATATCGTTTTGCAAATTCCTTTCCGTGCAGGATGTTTCCTGCTTTACTGAGTCCGTATTTATGCCAAGTGCCCTTGTCGTCTTTGTAGTCCAGATTCTGCATCTGGACTCCACCTTTTGGCGAAAACCGCTCTGCAGCAGACGAAGCGACCCAGACGACCCGAACGTTGCCCTCAGGGGACGTCTTTGCCGTCGCCTGGAGAGTGGGAAGAAGAACCTTGGTGAATAAGAAGGGTGCGACGTTGTTCGTACCTAGTTGCAGTTCATAGCCTTGGGCTGTCTTACTTCCTTGAGGCGGGACCATGACGCCGGCATTGTTCCATAAGACATCAAGTCTTTGCTCTTTGCTAAGGAACTCTGTTGCAGAAGCTTTGATAGTAGTGAGGTCATTCAAATCGAGATGGAGATAGATCATTTCTCCAGACGAATTTGGACATTTGACCTTGATGTCGCGAATTACTTCCTCGGCCTTGTCCGCAGAGCGGGCAGCGAGGTAGACCTTGGCATTATGCGAGTAGAGGATTTGCGTCAACTCGTAGCCGACACCACTGCTGGCTCCCGTAACTATAAAGACCTAGGAAGAGCATCACCAGTCAACCAATGCTTGGGTATAGATGAGCAGGTAGGCAATGATTGATTGGGAGTACCTTTCCGGCCTGATCAGCGAGGTTCTTCTCGGTTAGTGGCGCTGTAGGAGGCGCGAAAAAGAGACCCATGACGCCCTCGCGTATAATATCCACTCGATTGCACAGAAGCGAGATCTTTTGACCGAAGTTCTGTTATCAATGTTGTTTCCGGATGTCCCGAACGTATCGAAAGGAGGTACAGTAAGAGAGCGGCTACTTTCCTTGACCTTCCTTTTACCCCGCGCGGCCTAAGGTGACGCCGCCCTGAGCACGCGTGAGATCGCAGCGATGCGATCCCTCACCTGAGATACTACCTACGTAGTATACCCCTGGCCCGAGGCGCATTGTGAGCAGTTCAGATCTGCAGCTAAGATCCGCATTCGATGCCTGAGGCCGACTGCAGGCCCCAGCTGTAACCTCTTCTTGCCGTGCGCTGCCTGCCTGCAATATCTATCTTAGCTTATACTCGAGTTTTAGTATCAAATAAATATACGACTTCTACGCAAGCGAAGATGCGATTAACCAGATAATATATAGAATGCTGAAAATGTCCAAAGCATCGCCCGGCAGCCTCACTTAAAAAGTCGGATAACGTATCTATCGTGGTCAATCCTGCGCACTACTATTTCATACTCCCAACAGATACGATCGGGTACATAACCCAATTGCGTGGTAAATCTCTCGCGTTCACAATAGTCCCAGAGCATTGTGGGCGGCGCACTGACAGAGCAGTTCAAATTGGTGTCCCCAGGTCATCCTTCAGGAGCCGCTGGCACACGGAGGCTAAAAAATGTCGACCCAGGGCATCTGGCGGATATCTGCCATGATTTCAATCCACGACACCGACCTCGACTCTTTCATCTCGCTGGCTATCATTTTCATCGAGGTCGCGAGGTCTTTATCACTAGGTTCGCTGATGCTGCAGAGAACGAGAAGCCAAAGGCGGACGAGGCGTAGGTCGGGACTGTTCCAGACATGTTCCGCATTAGACTTGCTCGATAGCATCTTAAGCAATGTTGAGATACGTGCTTCAGCAGTTCCGGGATAGGAGCGATACCTTCGCTTCACCCGTATGATCCAGATCATAGCGCCGAGCCGAAGCGCCTCCGCAATAATATCCCAACGCGTTACTGGCTCGGATCTTAATGGTTGATCCAGCAACTGGTGAGTGACTGGATTCATGAGGAAACCCATCTGCTCTTCATCATCCCAGATGGCATTACCTTTGGTCGCCAGCTCGAATCGAACAAGTGCAGCGAGTGCGTTCAGATCGCCTATACAGGACACGACGTTCATGAATCGCGTATTCTGTGTGTTTTCGTCGTTGATGACGCTGAGTAGCGGAGCGGACAGGGTTTCTAGGCCTGAGTCACGGAATACGCTGGCGCTAGCCACGGGAACGGATAATGGAAACAGTGGTTTGGTGTCGTGGAGCAATGCTGCAGTAATATCCACCCTAAAATGATTTGTTAATGTCTGTAACAAATCCCCAGCAATTGCATAGGCTATTGGTGTCGCCGAGCCATACCATGAAATCATGTGCATGAGGTCCTGGTTGGCCTCCAAGGTAGAGATGCCACCTCGTGCCTCAATCACCATCCACATGCCTTTCACATGGATCATCGCCTGGTCAAAGTCCAGACTGGTAAACTGATCTCAAAGTTTCAGCCGCATGGCTTCTTCTCATTTGATTTGAGCGCCACGGCTCCTAAGGTAGAGCTTACATTGTAGCAAACCAGTGCCAGCACCGCATGGAGTACACTATCAGACGTCGCGCTGCTTGCATCAGAGCTGGAAAGCCTGGACTCGACGCACTGAATGGTTTCTAAAGAGCGTTCCAACGCCAGGGACCGCAGCTCCCTAGCGGATCTGCGGTATAGTGGGATAAGGACGTTGGGTGAAGTGAAGATTTGTTGGTAGTGATGAAGGAAGGTGGATTTTCTGAAGGCGAAGGGGAACCAGAAGGTGTTTGTCGAGTAAGCTGTGTCCCAGTATGTTAGCAATCATGGCGGGAATTGAAGTCGATGAAAGACTTGGGTGTCCTTACTGGAGCCCATTGCGTTCCTTCCTGCGACCTTGAATAAGGTGAATCCATAAGCTGAAAACGAATCCTCTCCCCATTCCTTCTCAAAGACGGATAATGCATGTAAGATAGGCGGCGTCGCAGTAGATAGTGCAATATATTGCGCAGCAGTCTCTGGTACGACCAAATCCTTCGCAGGAACTTGCAAGTGGTCGATATCTCGACTCGTCGAATGCTCACCGTGGCCAGTACTCGACAGTACCCCTGACGTTTCTGCCAGGGACCATACGGAGGTGATGAATTGAGGTGCCTTTGATGGCTTTCTTCGGGACCTGCCAATGTCGACCATGAGATGGCGACGGACCTTGGAGTCGAGCGACTTGCTGCGGGTGCGACGTTGAATGGTAGGATTACGAGTATCGGCATGTAAGAAGAGGAGGCGTCTCTTCTTTGGGGGCCCCTCCATTATTGATTGTTGTCAAGACGTAAGTAGCGATAGATAGAGAACGGATTACTTGTGACGTTCGGATTGAAGGGCGTTTGTTGGACGACGACTTTCCGTTGCTAGGCTGCTAGCAAAGGGCGTACGAGGAAATGGCGCAGGAAAGTCTTCACAGTGGTTGAATGCTGGACTTGCTTATGATCGATATATTACTGTAATCAATGTCACGAGAGAAGCAAGAAATCCGCCATGCCAGCCACGTCCCAAAAGGCCTCAATATTTTCATAATCGAGTTCTCGCAAGATCATGTCCAACAACTCTGGCGTCAGACTAGCTAGTGTCTGTGGTAAACGTACTCGATGCCGTTTTGAATCTTGATGGCCATCGGAACAATATCAACAGCGCAAGCAGAGTGCAAAACATGATTGATAATCATGCCAGTCATCTTCTGCCCGTCACTAGCCACCATCGCTGCTCCTGCATTATCTATGATTTCTAATACACTTACAAGTCCGCGTGACAATCCTTGCCATTCCTGATGTACCATTCGCCTATTTCGGCGACTTTTGAGGCTACACCGTCAACGTCAGAAACGGCTTACACAGCAGTCCAGCCGTATGCGTTCCGATCTAGTCCTTGGCATTCCGATTGGCACAAAGTGGACGAAACGTGCAAAAGGAGTCCGTTTGCTTAAGCTGCTTTGGTGATACCATGATCCTGTTGAGGCAACGTCGAAACCGAGAGACTTTGCAATCGCTTCATTCCTAGGCCCAGGGCAGAACGGACTGTCACCTATGTACGGTCCGCATGTTTGTTCTGTTTGCGAGCTAATCATGATCATAAGGGATCCAATGCGTATAAATACGAGTCAAGATCCGCCATGAACGAGAAGGGTCAAAACGTGAAAAGCAGATTCATCACGACCTGCCATCTCACTATTGGCTTCCTCCTACACGACTTGAAAGCTGCACAGTTTTAACTCCGTCCCATATATTGCGCCAACAGCCTAGCCAGCTTCGCCCACCATGAGCACTGAGAAGCACAACATTACGCTCTACTGCGAGGGCACTCCCAATCCTCTCAAAGTCTCCATTGCACTCGAGGAATTGGGCTTGAAGTACAACGTACGATCCCATCACCGCTGCAGACCCCCCCCCCCCCCCCCTAAGAAACAAAAAGGAACAGAAATCTCTGACATTGTTCCACATGTAGGTACGCCCAATCAAGCTCTTTGAACATGAGCAGAAAGAGCAATGGTACCTCGACATCAACCCCAACGGTCGCATCCCAGCCATCGTCGATACGGACGAGAACGGCCAGCAGCTCAAAATCTGGGAAAGCGGTGCCATCTTGCAGTATCTCGTGGACCGGTACGATGGGGACCACAAGGTCTCGTATCCTCGTGGGACCAAAGAGCACTGGGAGATGACAAATTGGGTAGATTGGCGCAATCCCCATGCCTCATTTGAAGAAGGGCATCTCTAACGGGGACCTTGATAGCTCTTTTGGCAGGTGAGCGGCCTCGGCCCTATGCAAGGCCAGGCAAACCACTTTCAGAGTATGTTGTAGCTGTGCTACGGCGATGGAAGGGGAAAAAGTGTTCACTGACCTGAATTGAATCACACAGTGTCCGCTTTCGGCGACTATCCATACGCCTTGAAGCGCTACGTCAACGAAACACGCCGCCTCTATCGCACCATGGACAAGGCACTCGCCAAGAATCCCTCCGGATACCTCGTAGGTGATCATCTCACCATCGCCGACATTGCTATTTGGCCATGGACCACCGCGTACAGTAGGTCTTTCCCCCCCACCTCCCCGCGAGAAAAAGAACGCTCGATGGTGTCTATTCGCAAAAGGGACTAAATTAAAGGGCGCTGCAGAGTATAGTGGCCTATCCCAGATTGACGAATTCCCTCACGTCAAGGTGTGGATGTACAGGCTCCTCGCCCGTCCTGGGTTCGAGAAGGGTCGCAACGTGCCAAATCCTCATATTTACCTTCAGCTCAACGAGCTGCCGGATGAAGAACTGAAGAAGATTGGGAAGGAGAGGTCGGGTTGGGTTCAGGAGGCTATGAAGCACGATGCTGAATGATCACAGGGCTGTCTGCTGTACGGCTAGGCCGTGGCTTGACTCAGGCTTGGTATAGCAAGCACGGGCATTATTCTCATGAGAGGATCACATCGTAGTCTGTCCATCGGATAGATATTCCCCTTGAAAATATTTATATCATTTGGGTAGAGTT
Source organism: Pseudophaeomoniella oleicola (assembly GCA_003868215.1). Taxonomy (NCBI): domain Eukaryota; kingdom Fungi; phylum Ascomycota; class Eurotiomycetes; order Phaeomoniellales; family Phaeomoniellaceae; genus Pseudophaeomoniella; species Pseudophaeomoniella oleicola. The sequence continues at coordinate 48,503 of QWDQ01000004.1, forward strand.
CCCCTCGCATCAATGCGCGCTGTGCGACGCGACTTTTGTTTTGTGATGTGATACAGTGAGGTATTGGTCGGAAACATTTCGCCCCCATCCACCAGACGAAGATTGTTCCTGCCAGCGCAATCGGACGGATCAGAACAATCTATTGTCTTCCATTTGGCCGAGGACCTGTAGGACCTGTGGGTGTTGAAGCAGGGTGGTTTCTTAGACACGGCCACCCTCGGTAACATGTTTGCCAGTCATTTTGGGGGGGGAACTCGGGGAGAAATAGAGAAGAAGTTGAAGGGGTGAGAGGTAAATGCGTAGGGAAACGAGGCAAGCTGCAATGGCTGGGCGCTTGGCTCGACCGTTCGCGCCAAGCGTCAGCACCAACTAAATGACAAAACCAAGAAGAACTCGTCAGATATTCCACTTCTCCACGGCCTGTCATTATTGTCGTTGTTGATGTATCCAAAGATCGTTTAATGATGAAACAACATTTCCTACCCTATACAAACAGAGAGCGTCTTACTCTTTGGCATAATAGTTGTGAGTATACTAAGAAAGTCTTGCGAAAATGGATGTCTACTGGCAAATGACCCTCTCAACGGCCATGCTTATCGGCGCGTCAACAGCTCCACAAGTCTGGCCGTGTCAGGATCGACGGACGGAACCGCTGCGGCTGTGACGGGGCCGTATCGGGTCGAGGAGAGCTTCGAGTCATGAAAAAGTAACCTGTTCGAGGGGCTTTGGGCGAGCTTTATGAGACGCCCATTCGATGTCAAGTCTTCGGAGTCCATCTGTAATCACATCCCAACTCGATTTGCTCATCGCCCTACGATAACATCCTATTGGTTTCAGGAGATTGAACTGTCGCACACTGGCCAGCAACGGGCCTTACTGTGGCTTCAAAGTTGCTTTCTTGTTTCCACAATAGCAACCTGCGGATTCTGCACAATGTCTGGCTGTCTGCAGTTGGACCAGCGTTGATATGGAAACAAAACGGCTATTGGATCTGTTGTCTGCCAACCATAGTCTCGTCCTTGTTGGCAATTCATCCTCAATGTCGATCACGTCCCCGGAGATCAGCGAGATCGAGTCGTATCTATCAGGTCCCCTCCATCGGAAGGATGCCGCATGATATCAGTCAGTGACCGTCGCCTATGTCGGTAAGACAATACACCTGCCGTTTCGAGGGATAGTCACCTAAAAGACTATTATAAAAGCGACAACTTCACAGCATTGATAGACTGATTGATTCTCGCATTCCCTGGACCAAGCCAGCTTGCGCCTTCGGCTCCCTCCATTAGCCTTACGGTCGTACAGAAACGATGGCGCCCACCCTAGAGAAAGACCTTGCTGTCTCAAACGCACCGATAGAACAGGTCGTCCTAGGCGATGAGAAGTTGGCATCTCGCCAAGTTGACACAGCACTGCAATTCCTTCGACAAGAAGGAGGAGAATCCGGTGATGTTAATGAGCGAAAGCTCGTTCGGAAGATCGACAAGGTTATCATGCCACTGATGTTTGGTGCCTATCTGAGCCAGTTTCTCGATAAAAGTTTGGTCAACTATGCGGCCGTCATGGGTCTCCAAAAGGACACCAATATGAACGCAGCACAATTCAGTTATCTCGCAACCTTCTTCTACGTCACTTATGCCGTCTTTCAACCTCTACATGCAGTCTTAGTACAAAAATTCCCAGTGGCAAAATACCTCGCATTCAATCTGGTATGCTGGGGTATAACGGTGGCAATGCATTGCGCCTGTAAGTCATTTGGTGGCCTGGTGACTGTCAGGCTGCTGCTTGGCTGTTTCGAGGCTGCTGTTGCTCCGAGTCTACTTATCATCACGGGCATGTGGTATAAGCGTGCAGAGCAGCCTCTCCGGATTGCCATCTGGTACTTAGGGGTCGGAGGGGGAATGATTCTAGGCGCTCTTGCATCATTTGGCTTCCAGTTCTACGTCGGCAAAACGTTCAAATCATGGCAGATCATGTATCTCCTCTTTGGTCTCCTTACCATTGCCTGTGGGATACTAGTTGGTATCTTCATACCAGATAGTCCCATGAAGTCAAATTTCACTCACGCTGAGAAGCTGGCGGCAATAGAAAGATTGCGAGAGAACCAGACGGGTATCGAGAACAAGGTCTTCAAGCTCGGGCAATTCAGAGAGACTCTAGTTGACACCCGTACCTGGTTGATCATTATCATCATCCTTGCTGGAAATGTCCCGACGGGCGCTACCGGATCTTTCTCTTCCTTGCTTATCAAAGGATTCGGTTATAATTCGAAACAGTCAGCTCTACTCAACATTCCTAGCGGAGTCATCCAAGCATTGGCAGTCCTCATAGCATCGTGGGCAGCTGGGCGCAGCAACAATCGAGGACTCGCCATCATAGCTCTTTTACTTCCAGGAATATTGGGCGGCGGCCTTATGGCCTTCCTCCCTAACCATAACTCTTACAAGGCTGGCAAGCTTGTCGGTATATATCTGACGGGGATTTTCGGTCCCAATCTATCTGTCATGTATTCATGGGCGGCTGCGAACTACGCCGGCCACACCAAGAAAGTGACCATCAACGCCATCATTCTCATCGCATACGGGGCTTCCAACATCATAGGGCCTCTGACATTCACCGGCCAAACAGCACCGGAGTATCTCCCTGCAAAAATTGCTATTATGGCCTGTCTGGCCGTGGCCGTTGTTGCTACCCTGGTATTACGGTATCTGTATGTGTGGGAGAACAAGAAGCGCGATCAGGCGACGGCTTCCACGGGCACAGCTCATATTCAAGATATTGAGTTTATGGATTTTACAGACAAGCAGAACAGGGAGTTCAGAGTAAGTCTCACGGCCCCATGCTCGGTTGATAAAGCTATTTTCATGCTAACGGCCTTGCGTTCTCCAGTATGCTTTGTAACGGTGTCTCGGACCCAAAAAGAATATGGCTACGCTCCTTTTACGGAAGTCTGCCCTGGAAGTATTGGGCATTATCCAAGCTGTAGTCATAGAGACACAATTGTACGAGGGCTTTAATTGGACAACGCGCTTCCGCCTTTCCGTCTCGTCTCAGTCTCACAAATCAGTCAATCATCCCAAAGCTATGCTGCCATACAAAGACATACCACAACATGCATGCCCATGCGTGACAGCCGCGGATCGGGTCGATCATTCCAATCCGTGGGCGCAGGTTCAGCCTGGATCAGTTCCGAATAAACCATCTTATAAAAGTAGAGGAGTAAGGAGTAGTGTGTGCAGTGCATTAATCATTACGTAGAGCGTTCTACAACTACAAGCATCATCTCCCTCAGATGATGAAAACATACGACGTACCAATGGTGTGTGTTATACCTCGGCGCCTTCCACACCTACGGACTTCGGAGTTCGTACGGCGTAAGTACCTTGGCTGGATACTCGCTGGGAGTGACTTGACACAATGACGCATCAGTAGCAGACCATTGTCAAGGGACTTTTACCGAATATCCAATTCCCCATTGGGTGCAGGAGATGCCTGCTTGCATTTTCTTCAGTAGACCATTGGGAAAAGAAGAGAGCGAATGAGGCAGCGACCAGTCCAGGCGGATAGGGCAGCCTTGCATAGCCTAACTAAGTCACTGCAGCAGCAACAGTCCGCGATCATCTGGACCAACCATACGATCCTCTTCGCCGGACTTCGTTCATCATCACCATATTCTTCCTCTTCTGGTAATCTCAACACTGTCAAGTCAAATGCAAAGGAGCGCGCAGAAGGAACGTAGATGATGTCCCCAGTAGCCTGTATTGTGCCAAGGGTAAGGTAGGAGCGGTCCGTAAGGCGCCGAGAGTTCCTGTATATTATCTTTACTGTACGACGCCTTGGATTGACGACAGCCAGTCATCCCAAGAACTCAACTATTGGTCGCCAGGATCTGCAGCGAGGCGCGCACATTGTAAATAGTAGGATTGGGGGGGGAGGAATGTACAGTTCTTTTTTCTGCTTGCATTGTAGACCAGGCACCAACCAGCTGTGCACTTTGGTGAGGGTGCAGTGGGGGAGTGTCTGATCTTATAAGGCCCTTGCATTACAGTATTCCCTTTTATTTCGATGGCTATCAATTTGTACCCTACGGACCTTGCTCATGCTACTACTTACTATTACTACTACTACTACTACTCCGAGTCTCCAGTATTTTCAACACCATCGACGACTACGATATTACAAGGGTTTCGGCTGATCGAACCATCTTATTCTCCCTCGCTAATTATCTTATCACGAAGCACACAACATGGGACTCATATTCGCCAATCTCCGATTTGCCCAAGATACCGACGTGAAGTCCGCCATCAATGACTTCATCGGTGACCGGACCCTCGTTTGGCCATACCTTGTGAAATTCTGGTCCTACCTTCAGGATTGGGTTTCAAGCCTTGTCCATTGGATTGAGCAACCTCGTATGTCTAGCTTCATGCATATCTAGTCTCTTTCGCTACCAAGTGGAGATGTCTAACTCTGATATCTCCAGAGATCTACTCACTCATCCTCGTCTTTGTCGTTACCTTCACCGTCATCGTTTTTCTTGCTTTATCCTTAGGAGCTGGACCGGCCGGCGTCGTGGCTGGCTCTGCGATGGCAGGCTTTCAATCGTATATGTACGGAGGATTCACACCGGCAGCCGGCATCTTTGCGACGTTGACGAGTATGGGTATGACCGGTCTGATGGCCCCAGTTGTCTTCATCGTAGCGACTGTCCTTGCAGCGGCCATAACCACCTTGGTGGCAATCCTAAGATGACAGGCGAAATGAATATACTAATTAGAACGGAGTCGCTCGTTGGAGGACTCATAGCGGACCGCGTAGAAGAGTCATGGCGTGTTAAGCTATAGTGGAAGCGGTATGGGTGGTCGGGAATGCACACTTCCGGATTCTGCGATAAGCATGTCGTGATGCGAGTCTTAGGCTACTAAGGTAGTATCAATTGAGTAGGTGTCTACTTGAAGTACCAATCGAGGTATGCACGTTAACGCAATGCCGTGGGTCCCGAGATCCTATCCACACCAACCCCGATGTGGGCGTTCGGAGTACTTGTGTCCATAGGTGAACGACACCTTATCTTTGACCGCCTGCCTACTCAATTCTATAGCGGGTCTTGCTATATGAACACCACACCAAAGATTTGACATCCTCGATCAAGGCCCCTCAATGCTCACGCAGGTCTATGAATGAGCAGGATCATCTAATCCGTGTACCGGGCCACGGTGCGTTCACGACGTTATGACTTCTGATGAAAGCAAAGACGACGTGGTGGTGCGAGAGATGAAAGCCAATACGTGGGATTTCAAGGACAAATGCAAGACCGGCCAAGACGCACCAAGGAGAAAATGGTTCAGAAATCCGTTGAAGAAGCATGTACCTCCGGTGCCGACGGAGCACAAGACGAGCCCGGAGCAGAAAGCAAATATCTTCACGCGGGTCGCCTTCGATTGGATGGCAGGAGTCCTCAGTGTAGGCTACCGACGCCCACTCACAGACCTGGATATCCCTCTGCTGAATGAGCAGCGACGTGTCGAGGCCTTCAATACAAAGATCATGCGCCTATTCCGCAAACGTGCTGCTCGCGGCGACAAGCATGCCCTCCTTCTCTCACTCAATCGTGTTTACTTCAAACAGTTCTGGGGCGCCGGGGCCTTGCAACTGGTAGCCTTCGTGGTTCAGGCGCTAAGCCCTCTCCTTCTGAAGGAGATTGTGCTCTATGGACAAGAGGGTTACGAAGGGCGGCCGGCGCCGATCGGTCGTGGTGTTGGGCTTGTTATAGCCTTGATCATCATGCTACTGGCATCTACCTTCATGATTAATCATGGCTTCTACCGAGGTCTTACAACAGGAGGCATGACGAGGGCGAGTTTAATCAGTCTAATCTACTCCAAAAGCTTGGTCATATCGGCAAGGGCAAAAGCTGGGGGAGATTCACTCGGCACAAAGGAGCAGCAAGGTAAAGAAAAACCAAAAAAGGGTAAAGATCGTGGCGTTAAGCATGATGCTGAAGGATGGTCGAACGGAAAAGTGATGAATTTGATGAGCACAGATACCGCCCATATCGACAACTCCTTGATGTGGATACATATGATCTGGCTTGTTCCTGTCCAACTAGTTGTCATTGTTATACAGCTGATTGTCAACCTCGGCGTGAGCGCTCTGCCTGGTCTGGCGCTTTTCCTTCTCATGACACCAGTACTGTCCGTATGCGTGAAGAAGTTGGCAGGCAGGAGAGAGAAACTGAATCAGATAACCGACAAAAGACTGGGGCTGACTCAAGAGATCCTGCAAAGTGTCCGATTTGTGAAGTTCTTCACCTGGGAAGATAGTTTTATCGAGGAACTCAAAGCCCTACGAAGACAGGAAATCAGGGGAGTGAAGTTTCTATTGGGAATAAGGAGTGGCCTCAATGGAGTTGCAGTGGTCAGTCACTTTCTCACACACCAAGCTCTTCTTGGACTAATTGTTCGAACAGGCCACACCTGTGTTTGCTGCTATGCTTTCTTTCATAACCTATTCCCTTCTGCACACCCATTTACAAGCAGCAGATGTCTTTTCATCCTTGTCGCTCTTTTTTAGTTTACGCGTTCCCTTAAGCATGATGCCTATGGTCTCTGCTCAGGCTATCGATGCTTATATCAGTATCGGCCGCATACAAGATTATTTACTCGCTGAAGAAGATGAAGCCAACCGCGAGGTGGACATAAACCACGATTATGCCTTCACTCTGCAGGATGCTAGCTTTACGTGGGAGAGTCCCGCTACCAAAGCGAAGGTGGAAGAGGAGATCTCTGAAAGCCCGGACGAAGCTGGAGGTCGACAAGAAACGATTGACCCCGAAAAAGGTCTCGTATCAGATTCTGTCACTGCCTCGAAACTTAACGAAACGTTCAACTTCGATAAGTTGAACCTCCAAGTTTCTCGGGAGGAACTTATCGCCGTAGTAGGTAGCGTGGGGAGCGGCAAAACATCTCTCTTAGCGGCGTTAGCCGGGGAAATGCGCAACATAGGAGGAACTGTGGCTCAGGGCGCGGCGATGGCTTACTGCCCTCAGTATGCATGGATCCAGAATGCCACCGTCAAAGACAACATCACTTTCGGCCGACCACTTGATCAGAGATGGTACGACTCGGTGGTCGACGGCTGTGCACTGCGTGCCGATTTTGACATGCTCCCTGCCGGGGACATGACCCACGTCGGAGAACGCGGAATTACTCTAAGCGGAGGACAAAAGCAGAGGTTGAACATCGCTCGAGCCATATATTCCAATGCACCGATCGTGCTGCTGGACGATCCCTTGAGCGCCGTCGATGCACACGTAGGACGACATATCTTCAGCGAAGCGATCTGCGGGTTGATGAGAGGGAAATGCCGTGTTCTGGCCACGCATCAACTCCACGTCCTGGACCGTTGCGATAGAATCATGTTCATGAAGAACGGCAAGATTGACACCATCGGTACGTATCAGGAACTCAAGGCCAGCAATCCCGAGTTCCGACAAATGTTAGCCATGTCCGCGACAGATGATGAGGAGCAGACGGAAGAAGCTGATGCTGAGCCACAAATCCATGACCAAGGCCTCCCAGCTGACAGGGAGACTGAGCTTCCAATTGAAAAAGTAGAGTCGAAGATCGTGGACGCTGGTGAGGAAGCTGAAAAGGGAGAGTTGATGCAGAAGGAGGAGAAGGGTGAAAAGGGTACCGACTGGCGTGTTTGGCGTGCGTACTTGGAAGCCAGCGGAGGCCTGTGGATGGCACCCTTGGTATTCAGCCTTATCTCTATTGCTCAGGTCTGCAACATCGTCAGTACAGTGTGGTTGGGGTACTGGACTAGCGATTCGCTGTCTGTTGGGAACGGCATCTATGTGAGTCGTCCGCACTTTCATCCTATATCCTCCTACGTCGACACTTTCGGCGATACTGTCCAGACTTCCATGTACGAGTCCATGGCCATTCTTGAGTCATCATCTCCAACCGTCAACCATTTGCGAACAAGAAATACTAACATATCTCAATCTGCCAAACAGATCGCCGTGTACGCTGTCCTTGCCGCCTTACAGGCAGTTGCCATGTTCGGTTTCGCCATCGCCTTGACCATCGGCGGTGCAACAGCCAGCAAGCGTCTACTGCAACAAGCTATGACCCGAATCCTCTCCGCTCCTATGTAAGATCATATTCCTATCAATCCTTCAATCGACAGCATCTGCATATACATGTCTTGGTACTGACCCTTCTCTCTCTAGGTCATTCTTCGATACGACCCCTCTTGGCAGGATCGTCAACAGGTTCTCGAAAGACGTCGATGTCTTGGACAATTTTCTGTCCGAGTCGATACGAATGTATTTGTTTACTGTTGTGCAGATTTTCTCGATATTCATCTTGATTTTCGTCTACTTTCCAGAAGTAAGCCAGCCCTCTTCCTCCCTTTCAAGCGTCTCTTCATTCATTTTATCCCTCTACATACCTGTTGTTCCTCTAGGTGACCTTGCATCTGACCTTTTTACTTCTGCAGTTTATCGCAGCGTTCGTCCCTCTCTGTTTAGTCTACTATTTTGTCGCGGCTTACTACCGTGCATCGGCTCGTGAGATTCAACGATGTGAATCTGTCCTACGATCTGTCGTATTTTCCCGCTTCAGCGAGAGCCTGACGGGTACTTCGACCATACGAGCCTACGGTGTTGGTCCGCTTCACCAGAGACGGATCGACGATGCCATCAATTCGATGGACGCCGCCTACTTTCTCAAATTCTCGGCCCAAGCGTGGCTCAGTATCCGCCTCGATGTTATCGGCATACTGCTCGCTTTTGTCGCCGGCATGTTGGTCGTCACCAGTCGCTTCGGCCTTAAGCCCAGCGTGGCTGGTCTGGTGTTGACGTACATGCTTCAAGTCATTGGCATGGTGCAGTGGATGATCAAGCTTCTCGCAGACGTCGAGAACTCGATGAACTCGACGGAACGCCTTCACGAATATGGCCACGATATCCCTTGTGAATCGGATGTCGTGTCTACCGAATCTGCTGTGTCACCGGAGTGGCCGGACCGTGGTGACATTCATTTCAGAAATGTGCAAATGCGTTACCGCGAGGGTCTGCCGTTGGCTCTGAAAGGACTCGATCTTGACGTCAAAGCCGGAGAGAGGATCGGTGTGGTTGGCAGGACCGGTTCGGGAAAATCCTCCATCATGGCGTGTCTTTTCCGCCTGGTTGAACTCTGTGATGGCAGCATTGAAATCGACGGGGTCGACATTTCCAAAGTCAAGATTCGTCGCCTGCGCAAGAGTCTTTCCATTATTCCACAAGGTGAGTTGACTATCCATACGTGCAAATATCTAGTAACTAATCCTATATCCGACAGATCCCACATTGTTCCGTGGAACTGTGCGTAGCAACCTCGATCCTTTCAACGAACACACCGATCTCGAGCTCTGGCACGTCTTGCAGCAAGCCTATCTCGTGCCAATGACAAAAGACAACACTACCACCAAAGACCTCAGCAACAATCGCGCCGACGACGACGACGATGAAAACTCTTCAGACTCTCAAACCATCGCTCCCTCTCCCTCTCCATCTCCTCCTCTCACCAAAACCACCCCCTCCACTTCCTCCTCATCTTCATCATCTCTCAACCTCGCCCAAACCCCCCTCACCCTCTCCACGCCCGTCTCGGAAGAAGGCCTAAACTTCTCCCTCGGCCAACGCCAACTCCTCGCCCTCTCCCGCGCCCTCGTCCGCTCCTCCCGCATCATCATCTGCGACGAAGCAACCTCGTCGATCGACGAAGAGACCGACCGCAAGATCCAAGAGACGATGGCGCACGGGTTCCGCGGTCGCACGGTGCTGTGTATCGCGCACCGACTGCAAACGATCATCAACTACGACCGCGTCGTCGTCATTGATGCGGGGCGCATCGTCGAGGTCGGGGAGCCGTTTGAGCTGTGGAGGAAGGAGGGGACGGTGTTTAGGGGGATGTGTGATCATGCGAAGATTCGGAGGGAGGGGTTTGGGAAGTGAGTACCTACCTAGGAGTAAAATAGTAGCCAACAGGCGTTGCAGTATTATGATGTAAGTACCTAATTACCTAGTATAGACATGGGATAGAAAGAATACATAGACTCACTCATAGACCAGGGAAAGGATGGGGTTGAGGTTGGGGGCGCCGGAATTAACGGACGAACATAAATTACTGTAACCCAAACCAAACACTCACTCTCTCTCTTTCTCCGCGCAAACACCGCCCGGGTCTGACTAAAGTACTTACTGTAATTGACAACTTAGTTACACGGCGGTGCACTGCAGCCTTTGAAGATTCACCTGATGAGTCAGTCAGTAATTATTAGGAGTAGTGAGTCACTACTAGTTAGTTAGTTACTGTAGCCGCTTTCCCTTCCGCCCCCAAGACAACAAAGGATGGCGGGCGAGCGAGCGGCGGAGTTAACGGTGGAAAAAAAGAGAGAGTGAGAGTGAGAGAGGATAACAACAACGGAATCATTGGAAGGGGGAATGGAACATTTGTATAAATAATTGATATGAGCGATCCGGGATGGATTTGAAGGAAGGAAAAGGAGAAAAGGGAATGTAAAGAAAGCAAAACATATCAATCCAAGAATTACTTAGGTACTACAGTACTTTGGTTAACAGTCCCTTTTCTATCTAATATCTTCAATTTAATCCCTTAGTCAATTGGCATTCAATCAAATAGGACTACTAGGTACTAGGGAGGGTATCATGGCCACCACCGCCTCCGACAACGACAGCACCACCATCGAAACCGATTTCCGCGCCGCCATCTCCAGCGGCAAAATCCACGGCGCCGTCCTCTGCGCGACCGACTCGGGCCACAACTTCGTGTACAACGCCGCGCTCGGCACGCGTACTTTACTGTCTGGCGAAAAAGTGCCCCAGCGTCTCGATGATGTGTTGTTCCTGGCGTCGGCGACGAAGTTGATCGCGACAGTTGCGGCGCTGCAGTGCGTCGAGGATGGGTTGTTGACGTTGGATGGTGGGGACCTGAAGGAGTGGGCGCCGGAGTTGGGGGAGAAGAAGGTGATTACGGGGTGGAGCAGCGGGAAGGGAGAGGATGGGGAAGAGGAGAAGCCGGTGTTCGAGGAGCAGATCAGGCCGATTACGTTGGAGATGTTGCTCACGCATAGTTCGGGGGTTTGTTACGATTTTATCAATCCGCATGTTGGCAAGTGGAGTCAGAAGTTCAATGCTCCGCAGGAAGGCAAGAAGCGTCCGGTCGAGGAGGCGTTTTGTTACCCGCTCGGATTCCAGCCGGGCACGAGTTGGATGTACGGCCCCGGTGTCGACTGGGCGGGCCGGATCGTCGAGCGTGTGACGGGTCGTACGCTGGGCGAACACATGCAGCAACGCATCTGCGCGCCGCTCGGCATCACCGACGCACAGTTCTATCCGGTCACGCGCGAAGACCTGCGCGCGCGGCTCGTCGATCTCAACCCGGAGGACCCCGAGAGCACGGGGCGTGCGGTCCTCGGCGGGAGCGCGGAAATGAACAAGCGCGCACAGGGCGACTTTGGCGGCCACGGCCTGTTCATGCCCGGGTGCGACTACGTGAAGGTGCTGCACTCGTTGCTCGCCAACGACGGGAAAATCCTGCGTCCGGACACCGTCGACTCGATGTTCTCCGAGCACCACCTCACCCCCGCCGCGACCGCCGGCCACCAATCCGCCCTCTCGTCCCCCATGGGCGTCTTCTTCCGCGTCGGCATCGAGCCCGACACAAAAGCCAGCTACGGGTTGGGCGGGCTGTTGACGCTGCAGGACGTCGAGGGCTGGTATGGCGAGCGCACGCTTACGTGGGGTGGCGGCATGACGCTCGCGTGGTTCATCGATCGTAAGAATGATCTGTGCGGTGTTGGCGCCGTGCAGACGGCGCTGCCGATCGATCATGGGGTTATCGGGGCCTTGAAGCAGACGTTCAGGCATGATGTGTATCGGAAGCAGGCTGCGTGGAAGGAGGAGCAGAAGCAGAAGCAGAAGCAGAAGCAGAAGCAGAAGCAGACATCATGATGATTAAGAAGAAGAACAAGAGGGAGGAGGTCATGATGATGATAATGATGATGGAAAGGGGACGCGTTAGGAGTATAGTATAATGAAATCTTTATATACTACTATGTATGAGTCTGCATTCTCTGCTCTGACATCTCCAATACACTTACCACCCGACACCCTCCCCCATCCTCTTCTGTCGTGACCACACAGAAATTAATGAATTATCACCCTGTTCAAACGGGGTCCTTGTACATGGGTAGAGGTAGGTAAATATCATTTGCTGGATAAGTAGGTGGTAGGGTATACAAGCTTGTCGTGACAACGAGATTGAGGGTCGCCTTGATGTATAAAATTAGAGTCCATGAACGATACATAACGTTTTTCAACCCTCTACGTACTAGTAGGTACTGATCGATGACCTACCTGCCTTTCAATCTGCAAATGTCGATTCCACCACTGTCCAAGTTCAACCCCCGATATGATGTTCGACGCCCTTCTCTTGACTCTCCATCCCCTCCTGTGGCTTCCCCTGCGGGTCCAAGCCAATATTGAACCGATCGCCCATCGGTCCGACGACGTCCAACACCGCGCCATAATCATGTTTGCCGGTGTATATCTCGATCACTCGCAGTCGGTCCGGGATGTGGAAGTCCTTGTCTTCGACGATGAGGTTGTGGAATTCTTGGGGAGTGCGGATCTTGTAGGTTTGGGTACGGTGGGAGTTGGTCTCGTCGAAGAATTGCGGCAGGAGTTGGTAGTTCCAGGGCATGATGTCATTATAATGTGCGTCGGCGCCGTGGATCGAGCGCTCGATTGCGTAGCCGTCGTTGTTTATTATGAAGCTGTGGCATAGGGTGGTTAGTCCATTGATCCCAATCCATCACCTGTGTTGACCTATAAATTGACTTACATATAGCCATTGGTATTATATCTCAGATAGTCCCCAAAAGCTTGAGCAGTCATCTGGAAACTTCCATCGCCGGTGAAAAGGATATTTCGCTTGTGCTTGGGAGAACCAATCTCGTTAGCTGCCACAAATGCTCCAAGTGCAGCACCGGTTGCAAAACCAATGCTTCCCCAAAGTTTTTGCGTTACGTGAGTTATATTCTCCGGGAAATGAGCTCGACGAATGTTGATGCCAGCTGTCCCCGTTTCTGTGACCAGGACATCACCCGGTTGCAGGAGACGGGTCACATATGTGAACAACCAATCGGACTTGATGACTGAGCCCTCAGGCGGTGTTAAATCTGGCAAAGGTTTTGCTGGCAGTTTGGGCTGTGAAGGGAACTTGAAAAGCGCTTCGTGTTCCGTGTTATGCAAACAATCCACTATCGCCTTCATGTTCATGCGGTATTCCTCTCCATCGATTTCCATATGTGTACGATGAAACATGACCGTTGTCTTACCCTTTAGATGTTGTACTGCGTTGGGTGCATTGAGGTCATTTAGAAATGGGCCAAACCACAGGATACAATCTGACTTGACCACGAGCTGCTGAGTCTCCATACTTGTACCCATACCAGGATAGTGACCGGCAAACAGCCTGTGGCTTTCATTGACAGCACCTTTACTCATACTCGTTTCGACGAAAGGAATGTTGAACTTTTCCACTACAGCCATTATCTGGTCTGTAGTTCTGGACCTAACTGCACCCGCATCGATTACTGCAACTGGGGTTTTGCTTGAAGCAAGCTTCTCCGCGAACGTCTTGATCGTTCGTGTCTCTTCCTCAGCATCGTGCTTTGGAAGCTCAACGTTTAGCGGCTTCAGGTCTGGCGTATCCTCTACGTAGGCGTAGCCTATATCACCTGGGACGCCGATGTAGACAGGCTGCGAATGGTAGATCATGTCATGCAAGACACGGTCAATCTCGGAAAGGGCTGTCGCGGGATCAAGCAAGACAGTGTCCGAGCAGGTGATATGCTTCGACATTTCATGGTACGCGGTGTAGTTCGGTACTCCTAGCGTATGGTGAACCACCATCTTGTCTTCAATGGCTTTCATTGCTGGGTAGCCAACAATATGAACTATTGGCAATTTCTCTGCAAACGACCCCCCGATGGCATTGAGGGCAGATAGTTCCCCTGGGCCAAAAGTGGTGATAAGGCACCCGACTCCATTGACCCTAGCGTACCCATCCGCGGCATAGCCAGCGACAAGCTCGTTCGGGTTACCCTTGAAATCCAACTCGCACTTCGGGACCAGATCCAGAAACGCAAGCTCATAATCTGACATATATCAGTCACTGTAGTCGTGGATGGGCTAGGGACAGACCTCCAGGCACTCCAAATACCGACTTGACACCCAGCTCCTTCACACGGCGCAGGAGGTATTCCCCCACTCGGATTTTGGGCATGTTCTTTATATATATATATATGAGAAGATTGAAGCAAAAAGAAAAGAAAAGATCCACGATATGAAAAGCAGTCGAGATACGAGATATGACGTAGCGCTTGCTCTGAAGATTGCTTGAATGAGATGCGATTAGAGAGTATAGTCAGCCTAAGTTGAAATTAAGCAGAGTAACAACTTTTGAAGAATCGAAACAGCAATACCGGCTCTCCTTTATAGCCCATTCTCATTCCCTCCTGGATGAATAACTTCCAACAGAAGCAAAGTAGGTACCTATCCCTCTCTTCTCTTCTTCTCCCCCTCGAACCCTGTTGTTTGTGGGGCGCGTCGTCGGCTATTCGCGGTATGCGATAATTACCACGTATACAACCACACCCAGAGTCTGGTCTATGCCTCATTACTACCGTACAACTGTTTAGCTTGACCGGCGGTTCCGATCCGAATAGCCTGATGCCATATTACCCAGGATATGCTGAGCTAGACTGTGAAAATCTAGATGAGGTGGCGCATGGAAAATTGCAAACAGTCCAAGGGCGTGATGTTAAGTCACCCGACCTGATGAGAAGTTGATAGAACCGTCTCGCGTAATTGCTGTGTCTTTGCAGTACATTTGCTGAGACTGGGGGTGGTGCCAGGAATCACAAAAGACCTGCACTAGACAATCCAAATACCTATGGTTCCAGTGCTGGAGCCAAGTCTCCGATGGAAGTACAATTGGTGACCGTGTATGGAGCTGTCTGCGTTGTGTATTTGGGTATTTATCGAAGATCTATACTTACTTCACCGTGACGTTGGCTTGTTCCTAGTCTTAGGATCTCCTTTTGCTGTTATGAATATCGGAGTGGAAACGGTTCACATGTACGGGATGCAAAGCTGCCTACCTACCTATCTAGGTAGCCACTACCCGAGTTGACGTCGGCGAGTAGTTCGAAGGGAGACAAATAACCCGATCATGTCATATGCAGTGATTCACTGATTTGGAAAAACTTGCTGCACTTTTGAACCAGCAGCAGGACGCCTTCTCAGTCATGATCTGGTGAATTGGTTGCCAAAATGGTATTACCGCTTGACAGCAGCATGCTAATCTCCCTATCAGTAATTGGAGAGGTGCCAATGCATGATACAACCAAAACAAAGGCAGAAACAGCAGAGAATTCAACAAGGTACTTGATCTCCCTCCCAACCGAAACCCACAGACCACGCCGTAAGATGCGCCCTCAGGCACTATAAACCCAATCACTCATTTCCGTAAGAAGCTCCGATCCACAAGCCCGACCTCTAGCCAGTTCCAAGCAAGAGTCAAAACAATAAAAGCGCAGCTTCACTTGCAAAAAGATGTATCAAATTTATGCGTCAGTCTTGCTCTTCTTCTTTTGTTCAACCTTCAACAAGAGAGCACGGTTGATGTGCGGCAGAACACCACCAAAAGCGATTGTCGCGCGAATGAGAGTGTCAAGCTCTTCGTCACCTCTGATGGCAAGTTGCAAGTGGCGCGGGGTGATACGCTTGACCTTGAGATCCTTGGCGGCGTTACCAGCGAGTTCGAGAACTTCAGCAGTAAGATATTCGAGAACGGCAGTGACGTAGACAGCAGCTGTAGACATATTAGCATCCCTCACATGCCTGTGAGAACGGAGTCGAGAAATACCTTTGGCGCCAACTCTCATCTTATTCTGAGTGTTGTTCTTCAAGAAACGCTTGACACGACCACAGGGGAACTGGAAACATTCAATGTTAGTGCTGAAGCAAGCCTGACGCGAATATGCAAGAGATGCCGAATAATAATATCGGAAGCTGTGTAGAATCGTCCTCACACGTGAATCCAGTGATGTTCCAGCCACTTTGACGCGTCGTATCCTGCATCTTAACGTCATGGTGACGAGAAAAGTCCAAGTATTGAAGCTGTCGTGCATGCGACAACAGAGAGAAAATTTGCACAATGACTAACCTGCAGACCAGCCTTTGCGCTGTGAGATTTTTGAGTCTTGCCGCTTGAATCCTTTGCGCCAGACGCTTTGCCGCCGATGCTTTTTCCTTTACCTCCAGCCATCTTGAATTGTCGGTTATCGAAGTGATTTGTTGTGTTGTAATCGTTGGTTGATGTTGGTGATGGCGATTAGAAGATGTTGTGGCGGGTGAAGGAGAGGGGACGCGCGACACTGCGATGGGTTGGGTGACTTAAGTTGTTATGGGGCGGAACGGAATGCAAGGAAAACGCTTTTCAAAGATTCGAAAGCAGATCAGTCGGCCCAGACACGCCTTTCCTCTTAGGGACTAGGCTCATCAACCTCAACTTCGACTTCGCGCACCCAGCAGGCAGTGCGAGAGCTGCAGCCTGATCCTGCTCGCAACCAAGCTTGTCAGTGCAAAATAGACATGTATCCTGATGGTGAGGCACTGTGTGATCCATCTGTCACAGCTTGTTCGGATGACGCCCTCGGCGTAGACACGTAGCCCCCGTTGACCACTGGGGTTTGTTCAGCCCGATACCTGCTGCCAGTTGCAACCCTTGATCTCACCTTGCGACTTGAACTATGTAACGAGACAGTAGCATCCCTATGGAAGGGATGCTCTTCATAACCAGACCTTGCGGTTTTCATTTCTGTCGCTCCCCGCGGTTGATCATATTCGCAGGTGAAGTGTGATGTCAAGTGTGCGATGGGGAGAAGGCGGACAAGATGACAAGGTCGGAAAACCGCTGCTTAGTCATCCACATACCTGTCGGATCCCTCTCATTGGTAGCCTGCCTCTAAGTACCTCAGCCTGTGTCGATGAATAAGACCGGCGTAAGGTGCGCTGTCTGAAGTCGTTGATAAGTGTAGGCTGCATATCATGCATATGTGCTTGCTGTCGTCTTGACATGCTGCAGATTATCGCCGTGTATTTCACATGTCCTCGCGACTTCACGGTTCCGGAGTAATACATGCTTCCTACGACTTTAGTCTCTCGTTGTATAGTAATGGCCCATGTCCAGGACGTTAAAGATGGTGCAGTAATCAGTCAAATTTGTATATTGTAGTAGCACGTGTGACATTACGCGGTATCGATCAGAGACAGACTCAAGACAACAAAGTACACATAGCCGAGCGCAGATGAAACAGCGAACGATATGAAATAGCCGGAGAACCTATTTTCCCTCTCTTTTGCGATCCATGGACCCAAGAACCAAGCGAGAATTATTCCACGAAGAAGTCATTCATGCCAGCCACTGGGTAAGCTGCTGCTAACCGAGTTCCCTTAAAGGAAATGCAACAAAAAAACCACCTATTATCGAACAAATATGCTGTCGAAATGCAAAAAATGTGCGCCATAATTCCATTACTTCGTCCTTTTGTACAGATATCTCATCGAACCTGAAGAAGGCCCCGCCAGACACTATGAGACAAAACATCTTGTTTCCAATAGCGCAGTAACCGGGCTGCCCCGCACATAAGATCTAATGTGGTATCTCATTCATTTTTTTCTTTACTCGTTGAATCGTCGTTCGTCATTTCATATGGCTTCCGGCTCAAAAGACTCATTTCTGTTGGGCCTCAGCCACGGTGCATATGGGAATCGTCGCTCATTCCACAATAATTTCAGGTCCAGACGCACTTCGATATTCATCGCTGCCTCTGCTCTGATGTCCATTATTTCGTCGGAAGCCAGCCCCGGTAGGGATGGCGGGTTGGCGCATTGGCTGAGCGGCTCTGTTGCTGCCGATAGGTGCCGTAATTGAGTTTGGTTGCTGTTGCTGTTGCTGTTGCTGCTGCTGTTGTTGTTGAGATTCTTGATCCCATGAGAACATGCTGCGAAGTCGACGCGGACTTCCAGAGTTTCCCAAGCCAGTCCCGAGCGACATACTTCCAAAACCATTGACGATGTCGTCGCGATGACCGCCGAGATTCTGGCTCGAGGCACTTAGAAGGGGGGTTTCCCGGGTCTGGCTGTTAGAAGCATCCACTTGTCCAAGTCGGCTACCGTTCACCGGGCCACCTTGGGAATAGCTGGAAGTAGAATACACCGGAGAGGGAGTAAATGATCGCAGATCAGCGTATGACTTAGCAGCCCGCAGGTTGTTGTTGGACCCAAACGGCATGTCCTGCGGAGGAAGCACATTCAGGGAGACCTGCCCACGTAATGTGCTGTTATAGGAAGCTTCGTTATGACGATTGTCACCGAAATCCGTCGTTGCTGCTCGGTTAAGGCCCCTTGTCCGTGACATATCATTGCCCACGCCGGCTTGCCCTGTGTGGAGAGTTGGAGGGCTCATATGTGCAGGTGTCGTACGGAAGACATGGACCTGACGTCTTTCACCTTCCCCAACGGAGAGATGGTGCAATCCAAGTTGATGGGCAAGCGTGTGAAGCGTACGGCGCTGAGAGGGTGACAATCCGGCCTCGAAGATATGAGTCTCTCTATCACTGCCTCTGAACTCCAGTAGTTCTGTATACCACTTCAAATTTTGTGGATCGTTCATGTCTATATCTTCCCGCGTATCAGTAACCTGTCTTCCGGATGTGATACCGTAGTACGTACTAGGAGGTATGGCTCGGGATTGGTTGTTATGTCCTTGTGGATGTGGTGAGGTGGATGGAGGCGGATGAGACCCAATCGATGACATGGAAGGGAAAGAATGCAACGGAGTAGGTGCCATGGGACGGTGTTGTTCTTCGAGTTGTCCACGGCGTTGACGCTTCTCCCGTTCAATCCTCTCACGCTGCTCCAGTGGGAGCATCTTCTTATATTCCACTCGCAGTTTCCTCCCCTGCAATTCGTACAGGTTCAAAGCGCGGATTACCGTCGCTGTCTCATCGGGGGAAGTGAAGTTCGCAAAAGCCAGACCACGAAAGACACCGTTGTCAAAGTGATAGTTGAACGCGTACGGTAGAGGGAGATTCATCTCGCTCATGAGCCCCATGAGTTGCTCCTTCCGGACGGCGAAAGGGATGTTTTTGATCACGATCGCAGTGGGGATGAGCTCATCATCGGGGTCAGACACTGCAGAGCCATTACGACCCTGCATTAAAGATCCAAGTCTTGCCTCATCAGGATTACCAAAACCGGAGGGGCCACCGGGTTGGGTATCCATCCACGCCGAAGGAAGCTCTGCTCTACCCCTAGTTGGTCTCAACCGCGTCGTTGCACCAGTACCTCCGATCGGGCCAAATGGCCCAATAGTATTTGCTCCGAAACCCGAGCTGTTTTGATTCCAGGTTTGTGCGCCATTGATTTCATAATTTTGAGGTGCGCCCATGGGAGGCATGCCGTTCATAAAGCCTCGGTTGGGTTCATAAAACCCGTTCTGCGCTTGTGGCATTGTGCCATAGACATCGAACTGGCGCGACGGCTGCCTATGAAGGGCAGGCATTCTGTCAGGGTTCAACGAGTTCATCGACGTGGTATCGGGTGTGCTAGTAGTATACAGATCTGTAGTCGAATATCCGTTCATATCGCCTTACACTAAAGTAGATTCCACCCACAGTGAGCCCTCCAGGCACTTCCCAATATCCAAGGTTCGGGACCAGCTTCGCTTCTATATGCGCAAGCGCCGAATGCAACTTCGATCAGGATATGGACTAGGGCAGACGCGTTGTCACAAAGCTGCTGAGCAATCTACTGGAGAGCTGGACTGAATGCACTGCAGGCCGCTCGCAGACTTCTTCTGGTCAGGCGGACCAAATCCTCAGCCCCGCAAAAGGGGTTCTTTTTTCTGGAAAGATAGGAGGTTCCTATGGAAGCGTCGACCTCGATGGTCTCCGGCCAGATGACTTGATGACAGCCGCCGTCTTGGAAAGTTCGTTAAATCGTACGCGACTGGAAGCGATGCTGATGAGGCATTTGTGGTACAAATTAAAGTCGCGCCGAAAGATGGATGATGACGGCTAGCATCGGGAAAACGAGGAAAACGGTATATAATGCTGAAAAGAGCAGCTGAAGCGTGACACTGCGCCTGTCGTCAAGTTGCTATGGATTTGAATGGAGGATTTGAAGGATAGGATAGGATAGGGTAGGATAGGATAGATAATTTTGGGAGGTTGTCGATGAAATGTGCAGACAGGAGGTGTGAGTGGAGTGGAGAGAAAGAGAAGTTGCAGCAAGCAAGAGTAGTTAAGGTATTGGCCGGGAGTGTCTAAGTGCCTAAGTTAGAAGTTACGTGTGCTCCGGACCACAGTAACTTAAGATGAAATCGAATCTGCTTTTTGATTGTTATTTTCTTTGGGCCAAGCTTTAGTGCCATGGGTGGAAACGAAACCGAAAGATCAAACCCGAAATCTGTAATACAATACACGCAGGTCGTCACCAAAGCATAGGTAGTTACAAGCAAACAATCAAGCCTTCCTTACCTATATTGCCTGGTGCTTCGCTTCGCGCTCTTCTTTTCAGGAGATGATATTGGTAGGGAGAGCAGCAAACACGAGACTGGATGGAGGGTTTACAATTCAAGCGATGGGGCAGCGTAATGAAATTGGAATGGAAATGGAAATGGAACGGAAAAGGGTCATTCGAGATTATCCTCGGGCAACGATTCATAGGAACTTTAGTTTATCGGGGGTTGAGGGATACACTCCCTTAACTAACACGTTTGAATTATCTTCCTATTCGCGCGAAGCTCCTCTGCAGGGCCCCCTCCAAGCCGGAAAAAGAACCACCTAAGATATTACCAGTACAGTAATCATACAAACAGAACTTGATACCTGTTTTCATTGCCCCCCATACAGTACCTAGGTAGGTAGGTATCTACTTGCCTCTTGACTTGATTAAAAGATAGGTATTCCCAAGGCATTCAAGGTACCTACTAGGTAGTAGGTAGGTAGAAAGAAAGAGGCAGGTACTCTTCGGGAGTGAAAGGTGTGGTTGCTTGTACATATGAAGAGTCAGCAAGCCTCACAAAATGCAGGGTCAAATCACCAGATCTACGAATATCAGGTAGAGATCAACTTGATGACCAGCAGACCATGCGCTATGCTCATCACGCGTAACGAAATGGCTTCGCATCAGAGACATATTCAAACACGTCTACTAAACTCGTATCATGTGTCACACACATAATGACAATCACAGTCATCATGTAGGATGCCCTGCCCAGTTTCTTGGTTCCATCACAGCCTGCAGCCTGAAGCATCATCCTCCATAGGATCCTTCGGAAAGGCTTGCACACATGTTTACGTACGAGGAAGTAAGTCAGTGATGCGCAGTGGCTGCTACTTTGTCTCTCCCTCCCTCCTTCTTATTACTGGATAGGTAGAAGAACTACTGGCCACTCATGCAAGTGCTATCTCAATTGGGGTCACTCAGACACAATGTAGTTACTGTGATGGTTGCTGGCAGTGTGGCGTTAAGAGTTGAGATACCTGACACTATCTTGGTTTTGTATGTATCGTTACCGTACGGCAGTAACATCGGTCTTTGATCTACAAGGGGGGTGGCTCGTGGCCGTGGGTACACACACACCTTCGGGCTCCGGCAACGGCAATACTCATTTGACGCCTCCTAAAGTAAAAAGAAATGATCTTGCAGCGGAGATGAGAAACAAGCCAGTAAACATGGATCTGATCATTATTGTCATCATACAACAGCAACAACGTACGGTTCAGCACTTGGGAGTACCTTTGTGGATACTTAAATCATTCCAAGATTTCGACCTTCTCGCATACCTATATTCTGTCCCCTCTCCTCGTGTTTTGAAGGGATCAATTAAACACGGTAGATATAGGTTCTCTCCTTCGCGTTTAACGACGGAATGCAAATGCTGGGTGACATGTCGAAAGGAGACGGCGCAGCGTCCATAGCAACGGCACGCACCACGAGATACCCATTGAAATACCAATGTAATGTTAAGTAATAGTTCCCCTTCCTACTCCCATGAGTCGATGAAGAATGCGGATCCCAGCTGGAATGAACTGCTTCAATGTACACCGACAAGACGGCAAACGTACAGTATACCATCAGCACCGATTGATGCACCCCACAGCAGATGCCCTAAATGGTAATAATCAAATCAACGTGGCAGCCTAAGGTAAGCAGTGAAAAGGAAGACCTTTCCACCCATATTGACGGGCGAGCGGGAGACGAGCTTGACCGTTCGAAGACCAGGGGAAAAAGGGGGTTTGTGCGGGAACACTGTATTAATAGTGATTGCGCCGTCTCAAAAATTTGACTTGTGGCGAGCGACCTGCGCGATCTGATATGGCCCGCGCCGTAGCGATTCAGGGTCGACAGTGTTGATAGGGCGATTCTAGCTCCCACCCCTTGTTTCGTTTGCGGTATCAAGACGCTGATGATGACCTCGAAGCAAAAGTGTTGTCAATCAGGAACGCAAGAATGAAGACCCTCTGAGGAAATGAAAATTGAACAGAATGGGGTTCACAAGTATGGTCGCGTAATCCGCTCTATCCCAGGTACATGAGGTAATTACTTCAAAAGGAGGTGGTATCGACTCTTAATAACGACTCGATACCAGATCACATCAAAGTCTTGTATAAGGTATGCGATCTCTTGTGCCTGGAGTGTGATTACTATAGCTAGGAATATTACTGATACATAGTAGACAGAGCGTACTATATTTCCCCTCATAGCATTCACTGCTTCTCAATCCGTGAAGTCTTCACTGACCTTGATACTTCATTGATATATATTATACTACGTAGTAATGCAAATCCTCCCTTCTTTTTCAAAAGGGTATGTCTGGTATCTGGGAATTTCAATCGCACAGTCACTTCTGATCCAAATCAGTGTCTCGTAATTAAGACACTGCTACTCAGTACTGTGTACCTTCCCTGGCAGTCTCTTTTGCTAGTAAGCAGTCCAGGGTCTCAGGGACAGTACTCCAAAGTACGTGATTTTGGGATTTCAGGGTCCGTAGGCGACATCATCCTCGTTTCTCGCCCATCGTCTCCGCGCGCCACTAGCAGTCAACAATGACGACAGTCATATCATACTACGTGCGTAGTAGAATCCCCGTACTGACCACCACCAAAGACACGATACTGATTCAAATCTATATACTACCGAACGAACCAGGTTCCTAGCTAGTTACCGAATATCCACGAGTTACTTGAACTTTTCGTCCATCGCGAATCGAATATCTGCAACTCGCACTCAGGCGATATACCAGGAGTTGCTGCGTCTTTGAGCACGCACATGAATTCTACAACAAGCGCAATATTCGGCAAGCTGGCCTTGCATAGTGCTCACGCAACTGGAAGCGTCTCAAACGTTCCAGCTTTTGTCTATGGTACAGCATGGAAGAAGGAGAAGACGGCTGACCTAGTTTATCAAGCCATCTGCTCTGGATTTCGGGCCATTGACACGGCAGCGCAGCCTAAACACTATGAAGAACCCCTCGTCGGAGCTGGCATTCGACGTGCTATCACTGAAGGCCATACCAGCAGAGCGGATTTATTCGTAAGTCATTTCGTTCTCCTTGTGTGGATTTTCGTATCACAGCCTTGTCACCTAAGCTTCATCACCTGATTTCATGACTACTTCGGGTTGATAAATGCTCCTTCGATACTTCCTCACCTCACAACACTTGGTCAATGCCTACATCGATAGTTAGTGTTCGCTATCCGCTGCTGTTAACGTAGCCTACAATTCGAACAGGTTCAGAGCAAATTTACTTCCATTCACGGCCAAGATCCTGAAAGACTGCCGTATGATCCATTGCTACCGATAGCCGAGCAAGTCCGTGCATCCGTCAAGTCGTCGTTGCAAAATCTACGCCACGACGACAAAGACGACAGGAGCGCATATCTTGACTCACTGGTAATGCATTCGCCAATGCCAACCATCAACGAAACACTGGAAGCCTGGGCAGCCATGCAATCCTTTGTTCCGCATCAAGTCCGCAATATTGGAATTTCCAATTGCAATCTTTTTACTCTGATGGAACTTCATGAACGCAGTGATATCAAGCCGGCTATCGTTCAGAATCGGTTCTACCCGGGTACGAAATATGACATCGGCCTCCGAAAATTCTGCTCAGACAATCACATCGTCTACCAGAGCTTTTGGACATTGAGTGCAAACCCAAAACTCGTTGGGTCAACGGAGGTTGGTGCTTTGGCTCAGCAAATGCAGATTAGCCCTCAGTCCGCCCTCTACTGTCTTGTCTTAGGGCTAGGCAACATTGTTATGCTCAACGGGACGACTAGCAAAGAGCACATGGTGTCCGACCTTGCTGCGCTCGAGAAAGTATATAGCTACGCCTCGCTGAACCCGAGAAATTGGGCCCAAGCACTGCAGGCCTTCGGAAAGCTCATCGGCCAGCCCATGGATTCTGGAATTGCTACCAATTGAGGCAACCTCGAACTATCAGCTCAAAGTTGTTGCACAGCACAGGCCGATATTGTCATAGCGCCTCAGGTGATGATCTCCAAGATGTGACCGCCGAACATCCCCTCAGCTCATGCCAGGTAACATGGTATGGACATTTTCATTGGCGCGGCTCTGCGACGAGGACACTTATATTGGTATCATGAGCAATCTCAGGGAACGTTGTCTTTACACCCCACTAGGTTTGATTCTACTATTTCGTTGGCAGCGAATGCCACCAACAATGCCGCTTCCGTACTAGTACGTAGTACATGAAGCATGGAAAAAGCAATTGCGAGCGACGTCCATGCACATGAAGAAGACGCAACGGTCTAGGATCAGTAAGCTAATATGTATCCTTATAGGCGGATTTGGAGGCTGACGTTTTGGATCCTTGCCCTCATCGTCCGATTCCCGTGGAGGGGCAACTTGGCATGGGCATGTGTCAAACGGCCGTACAGCACTTGCACAGTAACCACCACAGCTTGCCGGAAGCGCCGGAAGCTGGAAACACCAGTCAATGAGATGAACAGTGTCCCCAATATACCACCTACAGTCAGTAGATATACGAGGTTGAAGGCTGTTGCACTAGCTACGTACTAGGTAGTCTACCGAGCTGCTACTTTGACGATACATGGTCTCTGGGCTGAAGTGGCTGAAGGGTATAGTTTCCGCATATTACAGCCGAGAGTGTCAAAAGATTGCAAGCTGGGATGCATCCGCTTAGTCATGCATGCTATTGCTCCACTATGTACTAGTAGGTAGTAGGTAGTATGGCAAGCAGATCAATGTCGAAACCAAGGGTAAGGTACATAAGGTATCTTCATTTGATACCTAGTATGTAGCACATTGTTCAGGGCTGTCGAAATGATAGCAATTAGGCTCCAAGCAATCAGCTACTCCGTCCGCTTGGTCCTGTCATTGAATGGAAATCGTATCCGATGAACCGACATGGTCGGAGAAAGGAGGTACCCGTCGGGACCACTTGTCACGATACTACCCATGCCAGTAATCAGTCCGGTTGTACTACTATGAGGTACGTAGTACTTGGACATGTGGAGAGGGAGAGGGAGACAAGAAGGTAGCTTGTTAGCCATCGAGCAAGTCCTTTCTTTGATAATTCAGGCAAGATAAGGCTCTTTTGTACCGATCCCCCTAAGCTGATCCGATCTCTCCTGGTACCGTAGTAGGATGGTACGACGTAGTACGATATAGAAAGGAGGGTCGTGATGGGGATCAATGTTACATAATAAAGAAAAAGCGTCTCATGGGGCCATTTGAGGAGACGTGGTGATCTGATTGGCAGAACCCCTGGCTAGCGTGCCAAGCTGAGTCATCCAAGTGGAAAAAGCGTCTGTGCAATCAGATCGTCGCTTCTTGGGTACCGTTGACTTACCGATAAACCCTTCGAGTAAAGTGACTAACTGGTGGGCCGGCTTCTACCGTGACGCTTTTTGGCCCATCCGATCGAAAAGATTCATGACGCCGGCTACGAACTCCTCATATGTGCTTTCATCTTTGAATACCACCCCTCACAATTGGAAAATTCTTAAGCATCGCCTACTTCTTTCCTTCCTACCACGGCAATCCCGTCGACAGTTGACGTACACCACAAGGCTACTGGCTATCAAAATCCCATTCGCTCAACAGCCCTCCCGACTCATCCGTCATCGTGATAACGCAACAAACATCCCCACTTCCGCCATCGATTCATCCAGCGCTGCTCCGTGAATTGACGCCCAATTCCAGTCTTCTCCAGTGTTCAGCCCTCCGTTCTTTACAGCGAAGGTAATTAGCAAAAGAGATCGGAACAACCTAGCCTCGAAACGCTGCGGTGCCTATAAAGCCTGCTAGGGCCTGAATTTCCTATCGCTTCATATATCTCTTCCGGCGCATCGAATTGATTTGGGCACTCGTCCCATGTCGACCCAGATCATGTCTCGAAAACGACCTGCGCCTGAAATGCCAAATCCCTATGTAAACTTACCTCCAAATGCGGCTTATGGCAGTCATGGTACCGACCTGTCAAATGACCAGTTTCTACAATGGAGTGAAGAATTAAAGAACGATGCACAACCGCAGGCAGTCTATAACGACCCCAGCCTCTTCGCTGCGAATACTTTCCCACCGACTCCAAATATGACACCCTCGACGCAGCTCATGCGAACGCCGCAAACGCCGCAAACGCAATTGATTACCCGACCCAGAACACACAATGAGATCAATGGAGACCCATGGGTGCAAGACCATGGCGTTAACAACAGCAACGTCCAACGGAATGCGAGCGAAAAGGATGATCTTCCGCTTCTCCAGGTGAGGGCCTTGGAGGCGAAGAAGGTGGCCCAGGCGAAGAGGAAGCAGATTCCTCCATTTGTGCAAAAATTGAGCAGGTAAGATCACTTGGGCCGACTAGGCATGGACGGTACTGACTGTATGATAGCTTCCTGGACCAGTCTAAGAACACGGAACTAATCCGGTGGTCTGATGACGGCAAGTCCTTCATCGTTCTAGACGAAGATGAATTTGCCAAAACCCTCATACCAGAATTGTTCAAGCACAATAATTATGCCTCGTTCGTGCGGCAACTCAACATGTATGGCTTCCACAAGAAAGTCGGACTGGCAGACAATTCAATGAGAGCAAGCGAACGTAAGAACAAGAGCCCTAGTGAATACTCGCACGACTTCTTTCGCCGCGGTCATCCCGAACTACTATGGGCGATACAGAAACCCAAAAATACAACGGGATCCAAGGCCAAGAATCGGAATAAAGAACAAGACATTGAAGGCGATGATACGAACGAGGAGTATATCGAAGAGATCCCAAGTGGTGTCCAAGCACCTCGGCCTCGCCTCGCCATCGAACAGGCCGCAGTGAGCTCTCCGGACGGCCAACAATTAGTTCAGCTAGTGCAAAATGAGCTCCGGACCATTCGTGCGCAGCAGGCAGCTATTGCCAGAACCATCCAAGAACTCCGACAGGAACATCAGACACTGGCTAATCAAGCGATGACCTTCCAAGAGCAGCACTCCCGTCACGAGAATTCTATCAACGCAATACTGTCATTCCTCGCAACAGTCTACCAGAACAGTGTCCGTGAGGGTGGTGCGAATCTCAACAGCCTGTTTAATGGTGGTGCCATCCCTCCGGAAACTAATCAAGGCAACGTAGTCGACGTGGGCGATTACAATTTTGAGCAGGACACTAATGACAACGATCTGCATCGGTACAAAAAGCCACAGTTGCTTTTGAAGGCTGCTCCGACCGTGGTTGAACCCCCTGGCCGCGCAGCTACAATGTCGCCGTCTGTGATGGGAAGCCCCTACTCGAGGAAATCATCGCAGGGTATGCGAAACGGACATAGCCCAGGCACTGTGGAAGAGATCTACGAACCGAATATGCAGGGTAATCAAGGATCGGCCAACCAGCTGGGTCGAAATGATATCATGTCGGTCATTCAAGATGTAAACGCTCGCAATCCGGTGCCTGGGTTCTCCTCGAATGATTTCCCTGCCGTCCTCAATTCCTTGGAGACGGCTGGGGGCAACGGTCCTCTCAGCCCTGCGCAACGAGAAAACATGCTTCGCATGATCAATAACTCGAGCAACCAAAGTGGCAACACTAACAATGCTCTTGTCTCCCCGACGCCACCACCAATGCCTGCTTATTATGCCAATCGGCTTGCTGACACTCGTACCGAGATCGACCGATTGGCCCGCATGCAAGCTGAGCAAGATCAGTCTGTACAGAATCTCGAGAGGCTCCTTCAACCCCTCAGTCCCAACGGTGGTATACCCGGCATATCTGGGGAGCAAGAGGTACCCCTTCCACCCGGGCTGGACTTGGATGAGATCTTCAAGACTTCGGATTATTTTAATGGGCCTGACGGTTCGATGTATGACGCCAAACCTGCCGTGGCCAATCAGAACAGTGGTTACAATCCGGATGTATACCAAGATGACGAATTGTTTGGTAACGTCAATCCTGCTGGCTATAATAACCAAGCCCAGCATTTGAATGGATCCCAATACAACATGTACAAACCCGACAACGAACATGAACAGGCCGATGGACGCGTCGAATCGGTCGCAAGCAGCGAGCCGTCAACGCCAGCAACTACGCTCGATACAGATACCAACCAAATTCGCAACACCGCTACCCATTCGAATGTAGCAGACGTAGACACCGCATTACCCAGGAAAAGGCGCAGGAATGGGCTGTAATTGTACGCATCGGCCTTGAATGGGATGGACCATATCAATCAGGGTATCATGGTGCACGACATCGAGACGTAGGATCTCCTTTCCACGATTTACGACCAGAACGATGGGCGGTGAGGATGGTCACGGTTGGGATGCAAGTGATCGGTAATTTTATTGATCGCACTCGACTTTGGCGAGTATGTCTGCCTTCCTACATAGTAGCTACATAGATTGTTTTGAGATACCCGAAAAGACAAACGGAAACAGTTAATTGAAGAGAACCAATCTGTATGTCTATCGCTTTAGTATATGAGATAACCTTGTCAAGCCGCCTCTTCCTATCTGGCGCGCGTTCTCTGCAAGCTGACGGCGGAGACTCCAAAAAGACGGTCTTACCCAAAGAAATACCCTCTACTATGTAAAGACACACCCTCAGCACTGTCCGATCCGATCGGCGACCACTCTATCTCGAAACACTGAAACTCTCCCGTCGTACCACTATCCATGACTGATACGTCCACTCCTCAGTCACGAAAGCGACCTTTCATTGCATTCGCCACCGACCATCATGGCGTCGCCTCGCAGACTACACCCACCTGGCCTGCTCTGGGCCAAATGCCGCAAGACCTGGAGGTTCATATCGCTCAGATAGGTGCTGATGCGCGCAAACTTCTTCGACATCAGAATCACGGGGCTGTACCATTCGCGGTTCTTTCCCCTCTACTACTTAGCTGCATCGATGTCGCAAAAAAATACAGCCAGGAAGTGGCCAAAGGCGTAGATGTTCCAGGTCAACCAACTGCGGGCACCCCAGCAGTCCAGCTGTTCCGGACCTCCCAAGCGCCTGCTAATATATTGGACGAGGAAAGCGACCAGGAGAACCAGCCTAGCCAACTAACGCCATCGCACCACATGACCATACCCAGTACATTCCAGCAATTCGCAGAAGAGGCCGCTGCCTTCGCTGATCTATCCCCGGCGCTTCTTCAACCCACTGGGACGACATCAGCGATTCTACAGCAGGCAAACTTGCACATTGACCCGAACTGGCAAGAAATCATTGTGAAGCCACAATGGACGAATGATATCAGCGGCGGGGTCAATGGCGTGGTGAAACCCCGTGTAATTTCAATCGACAAACTACGGAAGATTGAGACATCCTTGACGAATCTACTCATTACCGCCAAACCAGCCAAAGGAATCCCTTCCGATGCGCGACTCGTACGTTGCCGCCAACTCAAGTCCGGCACATTCTCCTTGCGCACCGCCTCTACCCAAGGTATCGATCAGCTGGTAGACAATATCAAAAAATGGACAGAACTTTTTGGCCCCTCGGCCCAGATATACATACCTTCTTATTCCATAAAGATCTATAGCATCAAACGGAGTTCGTTCAGCGACGCCAATGGACAATTAATGGACGAGCCATCCGTTCTCAACGCGCTCATCAATAACGGAGGCCCTACAACAAGCTATCTCCTGCCAGGTTCTGTCGCTGCTGTCCGCTGGAATGATCTTACCCCAGCTTCTACGCAACATTCATGCATCATCATAGATTTCCGCCACCCCGAAAGCGCCAATGCTGCCGTCCGCCTAGGTCTTAGTTGGTCGGGTTCTCTTCACAAGCCCAACTTTCTCCATCCAGAAATGGACTTTATCCAGTGTGACCGTTGTCTCCAATACACTCACAAAGATTATCAATGCGATAATGAGATAGTGTGTGAGCTTTGCGCCGGACCACACTCTAAGATCGACTGCCCTTCAACTGGCGTGTTCAAGCCACATGCGCAACGCTTCCGGAATAAGCAATGTGCAAGCTGCGGTGAAGGGCATTCAGCCAGATTTGAGAAGTGTAAGATACGATTGGCCGAACATGAAAGAGCGAGAGTCTGTCGGAAGGATTTGAAAAGTACGCCGTACAGAACGCATCCCGTGCGCGAGAAGCCGAAGTTCTTAACAGTTGCAAGCTCTGCTCTGTATACGGCGTGTTGAATTGCAATTGCCGGGGTGCCTTTGGCCCATCATGGTCCGTCTAAGCGCCTGGCGGCGGTCGTCGGAGCAGATCTGCTTCGATCATCTTATTCCGAAGTTACGAAGCCACGACTCATATTTTCGTTGTCTTGCTGTCCAAGAAAAGCGTTTGAAGAGCACCTCCATTTGCGAGATCTACGCCTTATGACCTTTTGTATTATTACTCGCGTCAGCTCAGCCTCAGCCTTTACCGTTTTCTTATTTATCTAGACCCCCATCATGGCATTCTTCTATTTCGTATTCCTATCTGGAACTATACCCATGCAATTGCAACATGAATAACGTCTGCTACATCAATAACTCTCTGGACCTCCATACGAATATTCTAACCCCTCTGGCTCCGAGGTTGATCCTGGTTGCCTAGACCCCTAGGACGTGACAGGGGTATGTTGTGTCTAATGCAGGTATTGCATATGTGATATGATTGTAGATAGGGCCTCCCACGGCCAACATCTATCAGGGGCGGTGTATAAGATCTGATCGTAGAAAATATGAATACTATTCAAAAGAGGAACCTCTTGTCTATGGGCGTTGCACAGAGGATATCCGAACATATAACGATTAGAAGTTCTCCCCCTTTGTACGGTTTATGACATACTTCGCGGCAATATATTATTACACACCGCCCTTCTTTCATAATGTCGTCTCTACCTTCATTCCTGTTCAGTAGTTACAAGCAGTACAAAGCCGACACAAACATACTGGTCGATTGGCTCGTTCGGACAGCCAAACAATGTGGTTATCAGGACGATGACGACAAAGATGGTTCATTGTTCAAAAAGCAGAAGCTCAAAGGCCGGGCCAGAAAGCTGGCCCGTGACGCAGCTACTGCCAACAAACCGTTACGAGATGGGGACGCCCAGACTACACCAAAGACAACACATGTGGTGAAGGCAAAGGATTATGTGCCAATGGCAAAATGTATTGTCAGCTTTGAGAAACCACCGGTCGAGATCTCCGCTCCGTTGTGGAAAATTGCTCAAAGGGCAATCAAAGCAAGGAAGGCCTGTGCAGCGTGGTTCCAGTCGGACGGATGCGATGACGGTGATCATGGGACCAAGAACGAGGCACATCTGCACTTCGTCACGGTTCTTGAGGAGACCCTAGGTATCCTCGAGAAGCGTCTCAGCAAACCTAAACGGTCAGCCTCCGATCCAGCCACCGATAACTCGAAGACGACTTCTGCGGATTCACCGCTTGAGAGAATGCAGAACATGTTTGATGTTTTAAGTATCGATGAGCCAGCAGCCAACGAGATTGAGACTGTCGAGGTCGGAGGGCGTACGGAAGGGATCGAGCAACCTTCTACACCGACACAGGAGCGAGCGACAATAGATGATGCTTACGTTGCCGAAGAGCCCCAAACGGAGGAGCAAAAGGAACTGGAATTTCTTTTTGCCTCTTTCTGTCTCTTTGCAGACTTGAACAAACTTCGGCACAGAGTGAAAGCATGCTGGGCGGACTACAATGCAGGAAAGGCTAACCTTGTTACGGCTGCAGTCATTACAAATACCGCCATGGAGTTGGCAAGACGTCTAGAAGAGGACTTCAGGAAGTATCTAGCTGAATCTCAGACCGAGCATCTCCGACTCATGGACCAGGGTAGCTTATGCCGCTATCTATACACTTACGGCTTGGACTTGGTCGGTGTAGACTGGCTTATGATGCCACGTGGTCAGAGATTTGACTGGGAGACTTACGAACTTGCCGAGTACCTGTTCGTTCCCTGGTATGAGCAGATAGTAGGCTTCTGTACCGTATATCCAAAAGATTCCCTTCCAACAGGCAGAGTTGACGTGTCAAAGTACGATCCCAACCTCGATCACAGCAAACTTTCGGCTCGACAAAGGTATGAACAAAACCGAGACCTCCTCCAAGACTCACTCATACTCATGGCAATTTATGCTGCTATGGGATCCTCTACTCCAGAAGATGAACTGATCAAGGGCATCCGTGATGCACGCCGGACGAGGAAAGTCCCCCTTTGGCTCGGCTTCGGTGCCCAGGTATATCTCGACATTCACGACCTTATGAGACGAAATCCTCAACGGGCCTTCGAAGATATGCGCTTTTGTGGCCAGACGGTATTCAACAGCATCGATAGAATCCAGAGACTCGAGAAGCAGCATTCCAAAGATACTAAACGCACCATGGCAATGACCCGGATCGACCGGGTTGCAGACTGCCTTGACGACTGGGTACTTACAGACTTCATTGGCGAACATCTTCGTTGTGGGTTGTTGGCGGAGGGGAGTATTGACACGGAACCATATCAACTCCTCTCCACCAGCCCTCTGCTTTCGGGGACATACAAATTTAGTGTCAACATGATGGCCACGACGGACGGCATACGATTTGCCAACGAAAGGACAATGATCATGTTAGCCGCGCATCTGTACAACGCCGTAAGACAGTGCACATCCGTTCTCAGCGACACCCGCTGGGAGGATATGGACCTGCTGTTGTCATGGCACATGAACGAACTATTCGTCGGCACCGAGCTCCCAACCACGATCGAAAGCTGCGCGAAGAACACAACGCTCATGCTCGGCGTGTCTGCTGACTCCTACGCTCGCAATCGTCGCCACCACAGTGCGGGCCTCAAATCTAAACAACGGTTCCTGACTGGAAAATCAGAGCTGATGGAAATCTTTGTCGACCGCTATACCAGCAACGGCTCAACCCAAGTTTCCGTCTCACAAGCTGAAGCCCTTCTGAGTAAACGAACCTCTTCGCAGACGAAAACCGCGACCACCATCACTCCCACCCTCTCCGTTCATCAATTCCTCTCCATCCTTCAAACAGCCCTCAACGATCCCCCCGAACCCCGCCAATACACATTCTCTTACCTCTCCCACCACACCCGTTGTACCCACCTCCTCACCCAAATCCTCCATGCCGTCAACCCCCTCCTCGACCGCCTCGACTTCCTAACCCCATCATCATCATCATCATCATCATCTCAAAAACACCGCTTAGACCACACGCCCTCCTTTTCCGACGCCCACGCCTCCTCCATCTTCGCCATGCACGGCTCCTGCCTCCTCCTCGCCACCGACCCATCCTCCCACATCCGAAAAGTGATCAACGCCGACCTCAACGCTCACACAAGCACTTTCCGTCCCGATGGTACTGCAAGCCCAGCAAGCTTGGGTATCGTTGTCGATACCTTCGCGGGTCAGCAGTCGTGGGAACCCCTCGAGATGGCCGGACGGGTGATGAAGGAATTCATCGAGAGGGAAGGAAGGGCTGGGATCAGAGAGGTTGAGAGCGTACTTGGTGGTGGTGGTGGTGGTGGTGGTGGTTGTACTGGTACTGGTCCTGATAGGTACTGACGCATCGACACGGTCGAAGGAGGTGGTCAGGACGTTGCACAGGAAGAGGATGATTAGAGGGAAGATATTATTAGGTACCTTATCTAGATGATAAAACCGAGAATCTTTTTTCCATTTATTGATCTACTCCTTCATCCGTTTGGGACTATATAGTATGATGAAAAATGAGCACACATGAGACCATGAACATACGAATTTAAACACCTGTACACCGACTGGACCGAATCAAGATCAGAAAACCTGCGAAAGAAAAAAGGTACACTACTGTCATAAAAAGGGGGTATCTAAAGGTAACAACAACTAAGACTACTAATAATACATCGGCCATCTCTCAATTTACTCATGTGCCTATCCTGCCCTGCCCTGCCCTGCCCTGTCGTCACATCATCATCCAACGTTCCAGACCATTAGAACCCAAGCGGAGCCAGTCCAATACCATGACCAATTACCGAACCCATTTCGTTTCCGAGCAGCCAGTCCAGAAGACCAGCCATTGCGTTTCCAACCCTGAAAATTGAGACCTGATAAAATTACCCGACGCATCTTCTCCTTTTTCCCACCGCTTGTCCTCCTCGGGTATTGATCCGCTAAGCCGCCCGCCAGTGTCTAGGAAGTCTTCTTCCCCGCGGCGACGGGTTTACCCTGTTTTCTCTGGTAGACGGTGTAGGCGAAGAGGCCCCCAATAGCGAGTCCGATGATCACAATGTTTCCTAGAGAATTCTCGAGTTAGCTTTTTTCTGGTTGTATACACATCATCGCACAAAAGGAACCAAGGTCGATATAGATCGTCGCTGCTGCTGCGGGGGGGGATTGAGAGCGACTTACCGAAGACGAACCCAACGAGGCCTTGGAACAGTTGGCCGATGTCCTTGAGCAATCCACCCAAGATGGAGAAGACGGTATGGAAGGCCGACGAGACGATGTTGAAGGCCGTGTGGAACACCTGAGTGAAGACGGCGAAAATGGACTGGCAGGCAGAGAAAGCGGTGTCGAGGATGGATTTGAAGATTCCGAGGACGGAGGAGAGGAGATTCTCGAAGGAGGAGATGATGCTTGCCATGGTGAGATTGGGGTGATGGTGCAGTTGACTTGATGTAGTTGAGGAAGGAATTTTGGCTGGATTTAATGTGACGGTACACTTGTTCTTGCTGGTAGAAAGAGATGTATGTAGGAAAGACAGATCTGCCTTTTCTACGGTTTGGAGACTCTTTGTAAACCTTGAGTAAATAAGCTTGAAGTCGCGTCGCGATGACGGTTGCAGCAGTAAGGTGAGTTTGGGTTCGTGATTGGGCTACCGCGTTTTCCTTTGTGACCCCTGGCAAAGTAACAATCAAGGAAGCATGGAGCTATGACTGGATTGATAGCAGGGAATGTTGAAGAAGGTGTGGCTTGTGGCTTGTGAATCCGACCATTCAACAGGAAGAGGGGAGAGGGGAAGGAGACAAGGAGAGAAGGGAGGATTAATATATGAACGATAAGTTATAAGTGAGATTAATTAGTCGAAT
Organism: Pseudophaeomoniella oleicola; assembly: GCA_003868215.1. Taxonomy (NCBI): domain Eukaryota; kingdom Fungi; phylum Ascomycota; class Eurotiomycetes; order Phaeomoniellales; family Phaeomoniellaceae; genus Pseudophaeomoniella; species Pseudophaeomoniella oleicola. The sequence continues at coordinate 84,225 of QWDQ01000004.1, forward strand.
CCATACGTAGTAAAATCACTCAATTTACCTGATCCTGCTCCTTCTCCTCCGCCTCTCGACTTCTCATCGGTGGGAAAAGAGAGGAAAGCGTAAGACCGTGGGAGCCGAATTCTGGGGAAGTTCGGATGCGATGCTTACCAACGTGGTTATGACGTAGAACGCTCGTCACGGGACAGTAATTGATTGTACTACCTTACGTAGTACTTCCAAGGTCAAATCAGATTGTAAGTTACAGTACCATGTAATCAGTATCTATCCTGCTTTTATTTTCATGGAAGATGACTGAGATCATGATCACGATCACAATCACGGGACTTGACTGGACTCGAAAATGAACGAGATGCTTTGGGAATAGACGCTCCCAATACCGATTCACAAGTCGCTGTTCATTTGCTGCAGGTGCACATATTTGCTGAAGGCTGGTGAAGGGACTCGTACGAAACATTGGTATCGTTGAGAAACAAATACGGACGCAAACATCCGTCTACTTTCATCTCTCTGATTGGCTAGACTTTTATGCACCTGGAATCTCCACGCACGTGACCTTCAACCCGCAATATCAAAATTTCCGTAGACCAATCAACGCTGCAGTGGATGGTTGTATAGCCCGCGATAATGCTTCTGAACTGGAGAGATAGTCCTGCGTGGTGATAGAGCAGGAGTGCTGTTTCACATGCGGTGGCCATGCATCGCTCAATACAACCAAATGAATGGGTGGTCATACGACTACCCAGTGATATAGTAAAAGTTGAACGAATGGTTCCCAATACGTACGTTATCATTTCTCATGAGCAGTGCTGCCGATGTCCTGCTCAACATGTATCACGGAATACTGATGTAGAATCTAGAACCATCAATCTTGGAAAGCATGGTTCATTTCAAACTAGACATGTTCTGGGCCGACCTTTTCATTTCACATATGAACTACTAGATCCGTCGGAAATCAAAGATGGTTACCCACTACGCATTGTTCCAGCAGCAGAATTACATGCAGATGCCCTAATAGACCAGTCCGAAGTTGATGCAGCCGGAAATGAGGACGTGGCTACTCCAGATGGCCCTATCACTCCCGTCGATGACCCACGAAACAACAAACACATCAATGATGACCCAGCAAGCCAGACGCTCACCTTTGAGGAGATTGAAGCCCTGAAGGAAGGATCTACGGGTGCTGGCAGGGATATCATCAACCAACTCCTCCAGTCTCATTCTGCAATCGATCAGAAAACAGCTTTCTCTCTGGCAAAGTACATGTTGCGGAAGAATAAGAAGTACTTGAAGCGTTTCTGTATATTGCCGTTGGATGTCCCTCTAATGGCAGAATGGATGATGAACGAGAAAGAGGCGTTGAGAATTATGGAGTTGAGAAATGAGTCGATCGGTCTCCTTACATCGTGGGCCAATGTCCACCATGATGGTTCCATACCAAGCTTGCCCAACACAGATTACATGTCTCCAGGCAGATGGCTCGTGGTCGATGATACTGGCGGTCTAATGGTCGCTGCCGTAGCGGAAAAGCTAGGTATTCTTCACGAACCCGAGGCTGATGCAGATTCCAACATGACCGAGAACAATCTTACGAATGACGAAAATGCACCCCCTGACTCCCCTACCATCACATCTCAATCTCACCCCCGGAAACGCCCGCCTCCTCAGATGTCCGCCAACACCAACAGCATAACCGTTCTTCACTCCGCTTCCCAGCCGAATCTATCTCTCCTCAAGTACTTCAACTATGACTCCAACGACCCTTCTCCAAACCACCCTTTATATACCCACCTTAAATCGCTTTCTTGGATGCAGCTCCTCTCCCCCGAGTCTGACCCCATGTACCGTGAACCCCAGAGTTTCCCCCAAACAGAAATAAGCACCTGGAAATCATCCAAGCGGAGCACCTACTACCGCAAACGCCGACGTTGGGAACGCATCACTTCCGTGATCCACGCCACCCGCTCCGGCGGCTTCTCCGGCCTCCTCATCTCCTCCTGGACCGATCCGACCTCCATCCTCCACCACCTCGTCCCTTTACTCGCCGGCGCCGCCCAAATCGTCGTCTACAATCCACACATCGAACCCCTCGCCAACCTCGCCGACCACTATTCCACCGCGCGCCGAACCGCCTACCTCAACACCCCCGCCTCCGACCGCCAGGTCCCCAGTCCTGACTTCCCCGTCGACCCAACCCTCCTCCTCGGCGCGACCGTGCAAACGGCCCGTGTACGCGCCTGGCAGACTCTCCCCGGTCGCACGCATCCGCTCATGGGCAGCCGCGGCGGCGCCGAGGGCTACGTCTTCCATGCGACGCGCGTGGTACCTGCTGAAGGCAAAGTATCCGCGAGAGGCAAAATGACCAAGAAGAGAAAACTTGACACCACCACCGACACTACTACGAACACTGTTGGTACTAGCAGAGACAACGACAGCGAAATCGAAGACGAGAATGAAGAGGACATGATAACATCATCTTGAACAAGTGTAGCTCAACCATATAATAGCCCTCTTTCCGATACCGCTACATTAATCAACTTATGCTACAGTAGTAAATAGCACCGAAATAAAAAAACTGTCAACAAAAGAGAAAAGAATCAGATTTCGATATCAAGTCGAGCCGAATGTGAAATTAGTTGTTACAGGGGTTTCGGCCGCTATATAGGTGGTTGACTTGCATCCCAATTTTCTTGTAGACGGTACATAATATGTCTAGGGATATAGCTCCAACGGCCGTTAGCTGAAAGAGCCTGATGGTGTCAAGATATTCCCCACGTTGACCAGGCGTCATGTGGTAAGGGAAAGAAGAACGGGGGAAATGCTTGATCAGTGTTGAGCCGGTCCCTGTTCACGATATGGTGCAGCAAGCAAGCATTTGGTATCATGGCAAACAGCACCTATGAAACCGATTCTCGCATGGTTGTTTGAGCTATATTCCTTGCTTCAGACCGATTTAGCGAACATGGCGAATTCGTCGATGGGTCTTGGATACGCTTGAAAACTACAGGCTCTTGCCCATAAACTTTCTCTTGGTGAAACTTAGCCACCACTGCAATACAGTCAGTGAGTTGGAAGTGTTTTCGGACCTGTGGAATTCTGAAATACCTTCGATGGACCACTTCCACCCTCATATAACCTGGATACTAACCGCATGGCAAGTTCCTGTCGTACTTGCGAGAGATATCTGACACGCATTGCAGGTTAGTTCAAACTACTAGGTATTCTTTTCCGGCGGTTTTAAGGTCCACTCCCTCCACGAAGGACCACTTACTGTCTTAAAGCTTCAGCTTCCTGTCTGTCTCTTGGAGCCTCGAACGCTTGGTTCAACGGGAACGTCGCATCCCCAGGAATTGCAAATTGATCCAATGCAGCGTTGATTAGAGCTTTCTCAGCTTCTCTCTGTGATATTCCTGGCTTGACTTTGCCCAAACATTCGCTAAGAAATAAGATGCCATATATCAGAAGTCGATCAGCAGGACCCTTGATTTCGAAGTTCCGAAAGAAAGTGTTGGCTCTGAACAGTGAGATGACTTCGTCGAGGATATCGTATGATTCACTGTCTGGATCGATATCGATTTCGGGGGTGCCAGCTGGGAGAGCTGGCAGGGTATAAGCTGGCCCACGAGTCTTGGTGCGGAGCGGAAGAAGTGGGAAGTTTCCTGTCGCCTCGTCAACATTGCCATATCTTTGTCGCATAAGCCACCATAGATTTGTAGGGAGATTCACCAATAAGCTGAGCGCCTTGCTCATTTAGAAAGATCGAGTGGTAGGCCTGTAAATGGTGTCAGTTCTTGTCATGCGGTCAGACATCGGCGTGCGAAGTACCGGCATGATGAGCGCAGTCGAAGTGCGAGAGGCGCTGGGAGTATAGAGAAGAGAGCTGGCAATTGAGTCCGAGCCAAGTTCTTGAGTTGGTCTCTGCGTGCTACACTCCAAGTCGTTCGTTGAGAGATTGATGTATTGGACTCGTGCCTGATGGCGGGGAGTAGGGGAGTCTACGTATTGTAAAGGACATTAAAGAGTGGGACGGTTAAGCTGGAGCTTCTCCAACTTCCTACCGGAGCTGCTACTCCGCCTCAAACTCAATGGAGAAATCAATCTACGCGTGCCCCAAGAAAGTCGCGTCTCCCAAAGTAGATCTCAGAAAGACTTCGATGGCTTGTCCGACCTGCAGAGTTCAACGTACAATTTGTCTCGAAACAACGACTTTCCAGCAGAATAAGTAATCAAAATGTCAGACTTTGAAGATGATATGGACATCGATGATGTTCCTTCATCAAAAAGAGAAGTTCAATTCAGTTCAGACAACACTGGCTCTAAAGGAAAGCGCATTGTCGCAGATCTACCCATCGAAGCTGAAGACAATTTGCCCTGGTACGCTGCAGATCTGTCTCGTGTTTTGGTTCTTTGTAACTAAAGAGCTGTGACAGGGTGGAAAAATATAGACCGAATACACTCGATGATGTCTCTGGACACCAGGATATTCTCGCTACAATCAACAGATTCGTGGAACAGAATGTAAGGTCACAACGACTCCGAGCACCATACGCCTCTAACATTCTCAGCGACTACCACATTTACTACTGTACGGCCCTCCAGGTACTGGAAAGACATCTACCATCCTTGCCCTTGCCCGAAAAATCTACGGCGTAAAGAACATGCGACAAATGGTTTTAGAACTCAACGCCTCTGACGATAGAGGTATCGATGTTGTCAGAGAGCAAATCAAGACCTTTGCATCGACCAAGCAGATATTCTCAGCGGCAACTCCTTCCGCGACGCCGAAGTCTTCGTTGGGCGCCTACAAGCTGATTATACTCGATGAAGCGGACGCCATGACCTCTGCCGCCCAGATGGCTCTTCGAAGAATAATGGAGAAATATACAGCCAACACCCGATTTTGTATAATAGCCAACTACACGCATAAGCTGTCCCCGGCGCTCCTTTCGAGATGTACACGTTTTCGATTCTCTCCTCTCAAGGAGGCCGACATTCGACGCATTGTTGACAAGGTTGTCGCTGAAGAGAAAATCACCATCACACCCGACGCAGCGGACAGTCTTGTAAAGCTCAGCAAAGGAGACATGCGACGAGCGCTCAATGTTCTACAGGCATGCCATGCTGGATCGAGACCTTTACCCATGAAGGAAGATATTGGTAAACCTCCGAAGAAAGTTGACTACGAGTTGATCACAAATGATGCAATCTACAATTGTATAGCAGCGCCACATCCAGAGGACATTAGGATGATCTTGAATACGATACTGAGTACACCGGATGTGACATCGTGTTTAAACACCATCAACACGCTAAAGGCAAGTCAGGGACTGGCACTGGCGGACATCCTCACAGCTTTGGCGGAAGAGATGCAAACGTTAGAAGTCAGCCCGGCAACCAGAGTAACGTGGCTCGAGGGTTTAGCGGAGATAGAGTTCCGGCTAGCAGGTGGAGGAAACGAAGTACTGCAGACGGGTGGCATGATTGGGGTAGTAAGGACAGGTTGCGAGTTGATGGGCGACAAGGGGATCAAGGTTGATGGATCCTAGTAGCCAGGTTGTAAGTCACTGATGACCAAAAGGGATCCAATGTCTAGATTCTTATGACTGGGTAACGCATGGCGTCTTCGGGGGAATGACTCTTGAATATTCATGCCGCAATGAAAGATGTTCTTCACTCTGAGAAGGCAAATGTGTTAACAAGTCTACCAAACCATCGTGTCCTAGATTGAGTCTTCTACCAGTATCTTGTATGACTTGATGACCCCACTGATGCCGTGGTACACTCCAAGGACGTGTGCAATGATAGTGATACCTTGTTGGTGATCGTGAGAGTGACCAGCTCAGATGCCTGGATAAAACATGAGAACAGCGGAAACTCGGCATCTGCAAGGGTGGAACGCCGAGCCTCGGAGCCCATTTAGAGGCACTGATAGACTGATAGATTTGATGATACACCGATAAGACCGAGATTGCCCACAATTGCAATTCGTTGCTCGGAAATCCCTGCACGAACTCTGTGACTCTACTGTAGATCTGAAGTTCCGCGGGGGAAGCAGCCTTCTGACTAATAACGGTAGGTACAAGGTACTTCAAATTTCTACATATATCGGCACTGGGGAAATTTGGATCGTCTGCTGGAGAAATCAAGAAGAGGATATAGGAATATAGGAACATGCTCACGAAGTGTTACTGTATCATCTTGATGGTGAAGTTGACAGCTGCCTGCTCCTTCTAACATCGAGATACTGTACTATAATGGACGATACGAAAAGCTCGGCTTATTGACAAGGCACAAGTGTACTGCATATTTGCTACTAAGATAGCCTTGATCGTATCCCACCTTTCTGTTGGCCGTTTCCGTCCCTCATCGCGCAGTTCCCCGACGGCTATTCGTTCTATCTTATCACACTTTTTCAAAATGTCAATCTACCGCCATTTTCAAGCCTAAATCCTGGAGCTAAGGCATGAAAGCTTTGCTGCTTCTCGATGTCCGCGGTACAACGCGCCGATGGGAGGGACAACCCCCCACCTTCGCTTTTCTCCAGCGTTGTACTTTTTCTTCCCATATGTATCCTCCATATCTCTGTGTCCTTGTTCTCTCCTGTCAGCTTGCCACTGAAGTTGCCCTGTGTCTTCCGCTACAATCAACATGCACGGCTTGACCTTGCTGTCTTTGGCAGCTGTCGTTGCGGCTGCCAATGCCCAAGAAACCGTCCTCGGTGCTTACATATTCCATCGCCATGGAGGTGAGTAGAGCTACAATGACCCGGCATATGATATCTGACCCTTTCTTAGACCGAACTGCCAAGGTGAACAACCCGGCAAACCTGACCGACCTGGGCTACCAGGAAGTCCATACCTCGGGCCAATATTACCGTAGCCGATATATTGAATCCGGAGCATCAAACAAGATCAGGGGCATGAATTCCGATATCGTGAGGCTTAGCCAAATTTCCGCCTCCGCGCCATCGGACACTGTGCTCATGCCCAGTACTCAAGGTTTCTTACAAGGGCTATACCCACCGGTCGGCAGTACCTTGGGTACCATGACTCTCCACAACGGCACCAGGATCCAGGCGCCTCTCAATGGCTACCAACTGATCCCAATTACCACCGTCAGCACCGGTACTTCCAGTGAAAACTCGGCGTGGCTGCAAGGTGCCACCAACTGTGCCAAAGCAGAGATCAGTAGTAACAGCTACTACTCGAGCGAGGAGTATCTCTCAATGCAGAACTCGACACAAGACTTCTATACTAGCTTGACTCCAATGCTCAATCGTGCTTTCAGCTCGTCTGATATCAGCTTCAGGAATGCCTACAGCATCTTCGACTACCTGAACGTTGCCAGTATCGACAACGGTACGTTCCCATCCGAAGAGATGCTCACCGACGATATTCTTTCCCAACTCCGCACTCTGGCGGATGCCCACGAATGGGGTCTCGCTTACAACGAATCCGAGCCTATCCGTGCCGTTTCTGGGTCTACATTGGCGGGACAGGTCCTCACCGCATTGAACGGCACCATTACTGGCGCTGGCAAAAACAAACTTAACATCCAATTCGGTGCCTACGCCACCTTCGCCTCATATTTCGGTCTTGCCAATCTCCCTGCGCAAAGCGAGAACTTCATGGGTGTCGCCGACTACGCCTCGTCGATGGCCTGGGAGTTGGTCACAAATTCGACAAGCTCGTCATTCCCATCGACAGATGAGATCTCGGTCCGTTTCTTGTTCCACAACGGAACCGCCTCAAACATCTCTGAGCCTATGGCGTACCCATTGTTCGGTGGGTCAGAGACCGTCATTCCGTGGTCGGACTTTGTTACCCAGACCAATAGATTCGCCATCTCTGGCCAGGCCAACTGGTGTACTGCTTGCGGAAATACGACTGGTGTCTGTGCTCCGTATGCTCCAACCTCTTCCTCCAGCAGCTCTGGCTCCTCTTCTTCAAGCCCTGCCACGACCTCATCCCACAACGGAGGCATTTCCAAGTCCGTCGCTGGTGTGATCGGTGCCATGGTTACCCTTGCTGTCATTCTTGGACTCGAGATCCTCGTCTTGCTCATTGGCGGTTTCAGAGTTGTGAGCAAGAGACGCCTTGCGGGTACCGGCGCTGGTGTTCCTTCTACCACTGAGGTTCCCAAAACCACTTAGGGCATATTAACTCTAATGGCAGTCTTGATATCTTGATACCCTGCTTTGATTTGCTACGGTGTCCCGAGACTTGGAGATGTATGGCTGACGTCAAGTTGCACGAGTTAGCCCCGACAGGAAGACTACGATTATGAGGTCCTGATAATGATTATATGTTCGATTTCCATACTTCCACCCTCCTGCTAAAGTGTGCTGTGACTGAATGCCTGAGATTTGCTTAAACAAGATGATCCGTATTCGACTTCAATCAAATCTTCGACAGACGCTTACATCTCGTCTTTCCCCCCCAAGATAGGAGAGATCATCTTGGTAGCTTCTCATGAGCGTATAACGACTTCGACTATGTAAATTGTGCCAACAACATAACCAGGCAATACTGGCTCCAGGTTAGTAGCTGCAGTAGACCAGCTTTCTTTGCATACTCTATCTCCTCTCTCTCTCTCTCTCTTGCCTGCAGATACTGTACTTGCAGTCGATTACTCCGATGTCGCTCAACTCCGATTGTGGGAACATTTGTCTATCTATCAGTTATGTGGGAGATCAATCTTAAGTAGTAGAGCCTTGCATACATCTTCAGGTCGAATGTGATCGAGGATGCTAGGCACCTACCTAATGTAGGATGATTTCATGTTTGTATTGCTTACACCTACCTTTAACCCCCAGCAACACGTTTCCCTTGTGTCTTTTTTTCTAGATCTAGGCACTCGAGTTCAAGAACCACCTCCCTCATTCTCTATAACAGTCTCTCATCATGCCCCCCGCGATCAGTCCCAACCCCACTCTCAGTGGCCAGACGCTCCTGACGCTGATGCCCTGGAGTCCACCCTCATCCTGGCTCACTCGCATCCAATCCCGCTATCCGGATCTCAAGATCATCCCGAAAGCCTGCCCGAATTTCTTCGGCAGCGAAGTCCCGTCGGACGTTTCCGATGAAGAGCTCAGTGAGGCAACCATCGTGCTGACGTGGAGGATCTTTCCCGAGAGGAAGAGGGTACCGAAGCTGCAGTATGTGCAGTTGAGCAGCGCGGGGGTAAATCATGTTATCAGCAACCCGCTGTATGAGGATGGCGGGGTGGTGTTCTGTACAGCTAGCGGGGTGCATCCGTGAGTTTCACTGAGCGGGCTTGCGCTCTCTGAGGGTTGCCGGTTTAATGACGATGTGATGGCAGGCCACAGATAGCGGAATGGGTGATATGTACTTTTTTGGCCCATCAACATCAGAGTAAGCACAGTGTGCAAGTAGAGGGAATCCCCACTAACACTTGTCTGTTCGAAAAGTCCCTATGTACCTCGATCACCAGAGGGCCGGTGACTGGGTGCAACCGGAGACAGATGAGGACGTCGAGGATGCAGTGGGACTAAGAATGTGAGTGTATCATATTGCTGTTACAATTCCTTCTCGACTCCCTCATGACTCCCTCAGGACCAAAATGGAAACTTTGGACATGGGTAGGACACATTGGGTTGAGCAAAAGCCAGCCATAAGCTCTCTCGGAAAGCCAAACTTTGATCTTGATGTTCACGGCCTCGTCTCTATATCTCCATCGTTTAATGCAGAACTGACACCGTCAAATGATAGGGGTATTCTCGGCTATGGTGCCATAGGCCGTCAATGTGCGCGGCTGGCTACTGCCATGGGCATGTCAATCTATGCCTACAATCTTCGGCCTCGCCCAACAGCTGAATCACGCCGAGATGAGACCTACACACCACGACGTGGCTTGGGTGATCCCGAAGGTGTCCTACCAGAGAAATGGTTTTCTGGTGATCCACGTACTCCGGAAGGTGCCACGAATTTTGAGGAGTTTCTCGGCAGCGGCCTGGACGTGCTCGTGATCTGCACACCGTTGACCAATGCAACAAAAGGTCTGATTGGAAAGGAGCAATTGGAGGTCTTAAAGAAGAAAAGAACATTCATATCCAATATTGGCAGAGGACCGATTGTGAAGACTGACGATCTAGTATTCGCCTTGAACAACGGCTGGATTAGGGGGGCGGCGTTGGACGTGACAGACCCTGAACCCTTACCCAAGGACCACGAGCTGTGGAAAGCGAAGAATGTCATAATTACTCCCCACGTGAGTGGGAATAGCAACGCCTATAACGAGCGACTCCTAGGTATTCTCGAGTACAACCTAGATAGGATGAGCAAGGGTGAAGGGTTGACCAACGCTGTGGAAAGGGACGTGGGTTATTAGATAATGATTGTGTTGCTTATCTGCTTTTATCACTATGTACGGGTTATTGCTGGATGATCTAGTCTGGCTCTGGTACTCTAAATAGACAGCGGCAAGACAGGGACGTAACGTTTACAGTCATGTGGAAACCAAACTGTTTGTATCCATGATATTTGAGCATATGCCAGCCAAAGCTCATCGTTGCAAGGCTCCTCACAGAAGAGGGATCCAGATCAAGAGTGATGTCCATGAAATATTTGGTCATGGGCGTGAGAATGTGTAAAAGAATATTCAATTGGGTTAGGTCGTTGTAGACATCGTACATGTGTACTACGTAGGTATGCGTGTTGCTTGGATGTTCGAATATATTACGGATCGAGGGCGGATGATCTCCATTCGCTTCGGAGGTGATCTCACAACTTTATTTTATTTCATAATTCCACCTGCCGCCCAAGACCGACATTCAACGACAAATACATTGACGGTATCAGGATGACAGATATCAGACAATGAAGGTCGCCTAGAGTGACGGATAGGAATAAAAGGGGAGCGCGTATGAACCTCGCCGTCGTCATTTGAGATCTTCACCATCGTGTCGCAACTATGGCGACCACCTACAACACAGAGCCTCCTCCGACCGCTTCAGCCACCCTTCACACAACCGCCGGTCCTATAACCTTTTCTCTGTTCGCGCAACAAGCCCCACTGGCCAGCAGAAATTTCCTCCAGCACATTCTCGACGGCTACTACGACAACACCGCCTTTCACCGTGTCGTACCCGGTTTCGTCGTCCAAGGCGGCGACCCGACAGGCACGGGAGACGGCGGTGAATCAATCTATGAAGACCCAGAGTTCGAGATTGATCCTAATACGGGAGAGAAAGTCGTGTTTGGAGATGAGATACATTCAAGGTTACGGTTTAATCGGAGGGGACTGCTGGGAATGGCGAAGATGACAGATGCGAAAGGGAGAGGTTCGTATGGAAGCCAGTTCTTTGTCACCTTGGGTGATTGTAGAGCTGAATTAGATGGGAAATGTACGATGTTTGGGAGGGTAGAAGGAGAGGGAATCTACAATGTTGTCAAAATTGCAGATGCTGAGCTGGTGGAAGGGACCGAGCGGCCGGTTTGGCCCATAAGGGTTACAAGGGCGGAAGTGGGAGAGCTACCAAAAGGCGTTTTGTGGCAAGGCATGAAGAAGAGAGAGAAGACAGCGCCGAGGACCGTGGATGAGGACCGGATGGCTGTCAAGAAGAAACCAAAGAAGAAGGGCGGGAAGGCTTTGTTAAGCTTTGGGGATGAAGGAGAGGATGAAGGTCCAGCTGTCATCAAGAAGGCTAAATTCAACACGAGCTTGATCAAAGATGACTCTGCCGGCATGGCAACCTCAGGCAATGCCAATAAAAGTGTGGTAAGAGCGGAAAAAGACAAAGCCCCTCAGAGGTCGACACGGCGACGACAATCTGCGTCAGCCTCTCCTCAGCCTGTAACACGACCCTCTGAACCGCGGCGAAAACCTTCGCTACACGACCCAACTACGCAGCTACCTCTCCAGGATCCCGAATCACCCAGGTCTCCTTCTGCAAGTCCTGAGCCGGCTCCGAATAAATCTGCTCTATCGGATATGAACGCACAAATAGCTGCTCTCAAAGCCTCCATGAGACGTGATGTTGCACCCGCCGCTGAGCCGAAAAAGAAGAAGTCCGCCCTCGAGCAGATGATCCCCGAAAACAGCATCCGTGGCAGGAAGCGACGGCATGATGGCGGCCCCCCAGACAGTACCCGGGAATCCGAATCGCTTCGTATCCTCAACGCATTCAAAACCCGCCTCGACGGCGTTGATAATACAGTCCCCCCAACGAATGGCCACACCAAGCACAGAAAACACTCCACTCCCAATGGCTCATCAGCCGCACCAACCGCCACCGCTGAAGAAGACGAAGAAGCTAAACTCTGCGACCTACATTTTATCGCCAACTGCCAATCCTGCTCCTCCTGGGACAAGGACGTCGAGCTCAAAGAATCCGAAGACGACCCTTCGGACAAGTCCTGGATGACGCATGCCTTGTCATTTGAGAAGGACCGACTGGGGAAGGACTTGACGTGGCGCAGGAAGAACGAAGAGGAATTGGTCGTCATCGATCCGAGGGAGAAGGATAGGGAGATCAGGGAACGGAACCGTGGGAAGAAAGAGGGAGGTGGCGGGCCTTCGCGGGGCAGATATGCAGCGTGACCATTGGCATTTGGGTCCGGGAAACCTCGAGGAATACAAGATCTGCATTCGTGAACGGAAGTCTATCGGAGAGCCATCTCATATTCCCGTGATGCTGTGAACCTGTGGGTTCGAGACCTCTCTAGCTGTTGATTCGAAGCACATCAGTCTCACGTACATTATGGAGACCCTGCGCAAAGCTCACCAAGGGTTCGGGGCTAAGGGTTCAGGGCTCAGGGCTCAGGGGACAGCTGACAGCTAACAGACCGCAACGATCAACAAGACCTACCTCTTTTGTTTTGGCATTACCGCATATGTCGGTCATGGAGAATTTTTCTATCCTCGCAGCCGAGCTGATTCGGTTGATGGTTTCTCAATTGAGCATGAGATGTTACGCTATGTCCTCCGATCATCGCTAGTGATCAGGCTATGAGCAGCGATCACTCATAGGTTGAATCCCGAACAGGCACGGCGGGGTTTACTATGGTGGAGAGGCGAACAAAGAGTTCTAGGAGTTCTAGGCTCGAGGTGGCTTGCGTCGTGGATGGGAGCATGGTTTGCTGGCAGAGCTTGAGGCGTATGCGTCGGTGAGGGCCGGAGTCGCCTGTGGCCAATTCGTGACATTATTCCACCACTCACGTCAAGATCTCTCCGGCAGAGGAAGATTATTACAGCGCTAAGACAGTGGTCTCCGATGCTAGCTTACACCCTGTTGCTGCTATGACCTGCGGATCTGCTAAAAAAAATACGACTCTACAAATACATATCTAGACGGCGTGAAGACAGAACAATAGCGTCTGGAGAATAGTTTGTATCCAGACGATTGCCCACCACTAAACTCCTTATGGTGTGGCAAGTGCACAGGCAGTTCACCTGACATGATGACGGGAGAAGACAGAGGTTTTAGAAAACCTTTAGGCTGATGGCTAATAGATTAATGGTATAGAAGGCTGAGAAGTTGATTGGTGGATCTCAAGCGATTTCGCAACCAATACCACTAGTCACAGAGAACCGAAAGCTCGGGTCAAAGGTGTACCATAGTATCAGGTAGTGAGGTAGCTTCTCCCGAGGTAAACTTCTCTTTACGAAGCGATTGAATATGGCAATCCAACGGTTTGATCCGATCCCCAGTTCATTGTTTGGGGAAATCCGTTATCTATGCGGTACATTGTAAGGACAAGCACCAGAGCGACAGTTGACATTGTTCAGGTACAAAGAAAGTAGATGAAAGGCAAAAGGGAAAAGAAGAGGGGGAAGAAGAAAGAAAGAGAACAAAGAAAAACGGTGCGTGGCCGTGGCGCATTATATTCTTTCTGATAGGTGAATCACACGTGCGAGGATGAGCTAAAACCAATATTAGGTATTTAGTATACTTACGGATGTACCTCCGTACTGGAAAATAGATTAACATTCAGTCTAGAAAGTGATAAAACGGTGGAAGGTGGAAGGTGGAAGGTGGAAGGTGAACAACGGTCTTCACGATCTCTGCAGGCTTACCTAGTGCCGAGCTTGAGCTCGACAATGTCTGCTTAGTCGATGTTGGATAGACGGGCTAGAGTACTCTGTAATACGTACTAGATACGCAATAGGCATCTATGTGCCTAGGTATGCAGGTACCGAGGTTAGTTCTGCCTCGCTGGTCATGATGATCTGGTCGTGATGATCGGGTCATACAACGGTGCTAGTAAGGCTGAGGCTGCCTGAAACCCAGATTGATCTGCAGCCTCATCTGAAGTGCACAGCGGATGATGCTGCAAAGACCCTACACGATTCCATGAACACAGGTATTTGCGTAGTGATTAATTAAATTACCTTACATCTTACAAGTAGACGGGTACGGTGAAGATGAAGAATTAAATTACATATGGCGCCTTCCGAGCTGTATCAGGACGGTATAGCGGTTAAAACGCACACACAAGATTTCGATAGATTCAGGTACCAAGCGAGCAAGGCACCTCAAGGACCTACCAGGACCTACCAGGACCTACCCAAAGTGATTAGTAGTGCCGTATTGTGGCTGATAAGTTGAAGGAACTATTGAACTTGGTTCGTCTTTTGACATCAAACAATCGGAACTAACTTCCTTGGCATTGGAATCGAAGCATCAATGTTCTAGCCAGCGAGGCCAGGCGTCTCAGCTCGTCTCGTCATGTCCAACAGCTATTGTATTTACAACACTTTGCTTCCACGAGAGATTGGTGGCGTCATGAGTTAAGTATATTGGACTTTTTTTTTACCGTCAAGCAGGAAATAGGATGTCAGGTGCTATTGACTCCTTTGTCTTTGACAGCTCTACTGTTGCTTACCAGTCCAACAAACGGATAGCTTTACATAATGAGCGGAAGAAAGGTGAAAATGTCGTCGAGTCAACGATCCTGAACGGGTTGGGGCCCCAATGTGCATCTCTCCGCGTTGATTTACCATCTCTTCAGCCGTTTGGACGGACAAAGGGTCTAGACAGCATGGTGCAAGCTTGGTTGTGCTCCACTGAGCCCTACGCTCCTCCCCGAGGGAAGAGCTTGAACGTCGGCCGAGCGCCAAACTTAGTCTGTATCTAGATCTCGTTCTGATACAGATGTAGCAGAAGCGCACCGGAGATCTCGCCTGATAACCCCATCTCGTCCGTAGAAGCCGAAACTATTGTGAAGCGATGTTGGCTATTATCGTCGACGATGACTGGCCGATGCTCGCATATCCACATCGGCTTGTGGTAGGCAAAAGGTGGCGAACTTCATTCATGCTGCTGGATCTGAACTCTCGTTGGCGTGATCGGGTCTCGACCGTGTGGACGGGTAGTTCCAGCTTTGAGCGCGATCTTGGAACCCCCGGCTCTACAAAAGGCCCTCTTCCCCCGGGTCTCCATCGTGATGTCTTGCGGACGTACTGGACCTAGGTGATAGTAGACGACGGCAAACATGCATTTCCTCAAGTGGACTTCAGCCGTGGGCTTGCTAGCCAGCCTTGTTGCCGGTCAGGAAGACGTCTCTACAGCTTCCGGATCCTCGCCCTCGAGCTCAATAACTTCTACCAGCTCATCCACAGCGACAACGAGCATTCAGACGACGAGCTCTCCGTCATCTACTTCATCCACGTCAATTATCGCCGGCACTTCGTTGACAACTACGATTTCTACATCATCTACATCAGTCGTCGCCAGCAGTTCGTCCACAACTACGAGCTCGTCGGTGTCCCCTACCGTCCCTAGCACTGGTAGGCTTCTCTCCTGTTTGTGGTAACCCTCTTGCTAATTTCGGAGAAGCTACGTCAGTCGTCGTTGCTGCAGATGGCTCCGCTGCATTTACGGGAATCGGCGCAGCTATACTCTACGCTCAGCAGAAAGCTATTCCCACTGTCTATGTGCAGGCAGGCACATATAATGAAGCAATCTTGGTCAGTGGCACAAGCGCGGTGACCATAATTGGAGCCTCCTCATCGTCCAATGACTATAACCGAAATCAAGTTATTGTTACTACATCCGGGATCCCAATGACCATCAATACCAACGACGTTACGAAGACAGTATGGAGAAACATAAACTTTGTGAGTACTAGCACGGCGGCGGCAGCTTGGGCTGTGTCCCTACGGGGAACGAAAAATGCCTTCTACAACTGCCAGATGATTACTGCTGGTAATCAAGCAGTGTACTCGACCTATGGCATCACCCTTATCGCCAACTCATACATCGAAGCTGCTTCTCAGACTGTTGCCGGATTCTTGGGCATGTATATTTACGGCTCCACCGTCACGGCAACCGCTGCATCGAATGGCATTGTGCTCTATAACAAGGGTATCGCCACCACCAACTCACAGGTGGTCTTTGACAGTTGCACACTTACTCAGAAGACTGGTTATACCAATAAGAGAGTATATCTAGCGGCACCGAATGGAAACTACGCACAAGCTGTTTTCCGCAACACGTACATGTCTGACATGATCATCAGCGCAGGTGTATACCCCTATGCTGCGACCACTGTCAACAACTACTATGGAGAGTATAATACGTCTGGCGCTGGTAGTTATGCTTCCAACAGCGCTACCAGAGGTATCCAGGACAACTTAATGACAAGTTCTCAACTCTCCAGTTGGTCCATTGACCGGGTCTTTGCAAATTCATTCCCGCCATACGCGACGAGCGATCTCTCATGGATTGATCCTTCGGTCCTGGCAGCTATCCAAGCTGCAGATGCGAACAGTATCACCACTAGCGTTTCCACGGGCAGTTCTTCCAGTTCCCAGACCCCACCCTCAAGTTCTGTAACGATTGCTAGTGTGGGTTCTTCTTCCAGCGCCGTTGTCCAGACTTCCACGACAAGCTCTGTGGCAAGTACTAGCACGGACTCTTCTTCCAGCTCTATTGTGCCGACTTCCACATCAAGCTCTTCGACAACCGCCAGTATGGGATCCACGTCCGGCACGAGCGCATCGTCCAGCGCTCCAAGCGGTTCCTCAAGTACCTCTGTGTTGGTGACTCCCACTTCTAGCACTGTTAGTGCTTCTGCCACTAGCAATTGCACGTCATATACTCTTCCATCATCGATACCATCGACTGCCAGCGTCAAAGTGGTCGGACCTATAGGTTCCTGCGCCAGTTATACCAGTGTTGCTGCTGCCATCTCTGACTTGCCCAATGATTCAAGTACGTGGTACGTGTACATCTTGGCGGGTACCTACGATGGCAATGTGACGCTTTCTCGCAGAGGCGCCACGGTTTTCAGAGGCCAGTCGAGCTCATCGCTCGATCAGTCCAGCAATCTCGTGACCATTACCAATGCTCGCGCATTAGTGACTGGCTCTGGTTCGTCTGAAGGAACGTCAACATTCCTTACGACCCAATACAATGCAAAACATCTTGCCTTCTACAATATCAACTTTGTCAATTCTTATCCCCAAACGAACAACTATATTGCCATAGCGTTTGATGCGAAGGCCCAGCAGGTGGGTTTCTACTCTTGTGGCTTCAAGTCAACGGACGGCACGTTCCTCGCAAACTATGGCTCGTTTTACCTTGCTGGCTGTCGCATCGAGGGTTCTCAGGACTTCTTTTGGGGATACGGTGCCGCTTACGTCTATAACTCTCTCATTGTCTCGAACGCTGCCGGCTACAGCATTGCCGCTCAGAGCTATCAGGAGCAGTACGGAAGTTCGCAGTTTGTCTTCGATACTTGCGCCATCGTCCCCAGCTCTTCGAGCATAGGTTCTTCTTCAACCTTTTTAGGCCGTGATTATTCCGCATCCGCTCGTGTTGCCTATGTCAATTCATTCATTGATGGCCACATCAAGCCGGTTGGCTGGTCAGTAGGTTCCACAGGAACCAATGTCACCTTTGTGGAAGCCAACAACATTGGACCAGGCGCTTCGACCTCTTCTAGGTCTTCGAAGGTCTCCATCTTGTCAGATGGCAGCCAGTATTCAGCCGCAAATGTCCTTGGCGATATAAGCTGGGTTGATGCAGCCGCCATCCCGGCTTTCTCAGGCTTCCCGTCTCCCATCTTTCCAGGTACAGCGGCTTTGACGACTTCCGTAACCTCGTCTACGAGTTCCATAATCTCATCTGTCAGTTCCCTAACCTCATCAACTGCACTGGGGAGCACAAATGCTACGGCAACTGCAACGACATCTTCTTCTGTCTCCTCGACGTCATCAGCAGCTTGCCCGACCGATACTCTTGTGGTTAATCAAACTCCTGAGAACAGCTGTCAATATAGCACCATCTCTGCTGCTGCTGCAGCCCTTGCCAATGACGGGTTAGAGAAGACGATCCTGGTCTATCCCGGCAGATACAACGAACAAATATCCGTCAACCGAACTGGAAAAGTGACACTTCGAGGCACTACATCATATGTCAATGATTTTACACAGAACCAGGTCATAGTTTACAACGCTTATGGTGTGTCCACAAGTGCTAACCAGGACGAGTTAACACCAGTGTTGTACAGTAAGAAGAGCAACTTGGCAGTTTACAACATCGACTTCCATAACACCTTTGAACAGGCCGCTAGTCATGCAGCTCTAGCCGCTGACTTCTATGGTTCAAACATGGCATTCTATGGGTGTAGCTTCATCGGCTACCAAGATACCTTGTTGCTCAACCAGGGTGTCCAGGTCCTCAGCAATTGCTACATCGAAGGATCGGTCGACTTTATATGGGGTTTCTCTACCGCCTACATGCACGGTTGCTACATTGCCGCGAACACTCCTGGTGCTTCCATCGTTGCAATGAGCAGGAGATCTGCATCAACAGCTGGCGGTTATGTTATCGATTCATCCCTAATCACATATACCTCCACATACGGATCGTCTATGGGCCAGACGTACCTTGGACGCCCTTATTCCAGCTATTCCAGAGTTGTCTATATGAACTCTTACCTGGACAGCAACATCAATCCAGCTGGTTGGTCAATTTGGCAGACCTCGAATCCCCAAACGGACAATGTACTCTTTGGCGAATATAACAATACTGGTCCATCTTCGTCCACCGCTAATCGAGCATCATTTTCCACCCAACTGGATGCCACTGCTGTTCAAGCATATACGCTACAGAACTGGATCGGTGACACTTCGTGGCTTGACATGGCTACTTATAATCTTCCACCCTCATATTCATGGTCCGATACATCCGCCACCAAACCTACTAGCCCGGCCTCTAACACCACTGCTATCTCGTCAACTTCGTCTGCAACAGCATCTGCTACAGCAACTGCTACAGCAAGTGCGACTTGCGGACATCCATCTTCTGGAACAGACGTCCCTGTCGGTGCCGTGGTTGTAGATGCTTCCAACAGCACTAGTGGCTCATATCCCAGCCTGACATCTGCGCTTGCGGCATTGCCCAAGGATTCGAGTTGTCAGGTCATTTTCATGATGCCAGGGACCTATAACGAACAGGCAGCTGTCAATCGTCCAGGTCAGACCCAGATCATTGGCTATGCGAACGGGAGCCCTGGTCAAGGTTATTCAAACAACCAAGTGACCATCTCATATAGCAGAGGCTTGTCAGTGTCCTCTCTGCCAACTGGCCACTCCGATTCGGAGACAGCGGTAATCACTACGACATCATCGAATATTGCCTTTTATAACGTCAATTTCGTCAATACCGCCAATTCCGACGGTTCGACACCTAGCTTCGTAACCCTCGCGGGGTCCGTCTATGGGTCACATATAGGCTTCTATGGCTGTTCACTCATCGGATGGCAAGACACTCTATTGACAGGATCGACCAACGGCTATCAGTACTACGAATCGTGCTATATCGAAGGGGCGATTGACTTCATCTGGGGTTATTCTGCGGCCTACTTCAAAGGTTGTACAATCGCCGCAAAGAGGAAATCCTCGGCCATTACCGCCCACAGCCGTGCGAGTAGCTCCGCAGTCGGCGCATACGTTTTCGACGAGTGTTTGGTCACGGCGCCTCCTGCTTATTCCTCCGCAATACAAGCCAGCGTGTTCCTTGGCCGCCCCTATTCCAGCTATGCTAAGGTTGTTTACAAGAATTCCTACCTCGACTCGATCATTGCACCATCTGGATGGAAGACATGGAGCACAAGCGATCCTCGTACAGATCACATCACCTTCGCAGAGTACAATAATATCGGGCCCGGCAACTGGGAAAACAATGCCGCTGCACGTGTCGCTTGGGGAAACTGCACACTTTTGACCTCTGATACGTATACGCTTTCCAGCATCATGGACTCCACAAGCTGGATCGACATGACTTATTGGGATAGCATCTCAATACCCACCGGTGTATCATCAACCGTGCCTCCTCCACCCACGACCACGCCACAGACGCCGCCCACGGTCGTGGCCAATGCCACATCTCCACGCGCGACATCTCCGGGTGATACCGACTACATTGTTTCCAAGACACCCATCACGGGCAAGACAACGTACAATACAATCTCAGACGCTATGTCAGCCATCAACAGTGTGTCTAGAAGCACAACCGTCACCATCTTCATCTACCCTGGAGTATATCAGGAGCAGCTGACATTCAACCGATCAGGCACGACCATCTTCCGCGGATACACAGAATCTCCCGACGATAATGCCCAAAATCAAGTCATTGTTCAGAATAGTCACGGCGTTGACACACAGACAGATCAGAGCAACTCGGATTCTGCAACTTTGTATTCCAGAGCAAAATATATCCAACTATACAACATCAATCTGAACAACTTGTTTGGCACGGAAGATGACTATGCCTCTCTAGGGTTCGCTATTGGCAACAACGGCTACGCCTCTTTCTACGGATGCCAGATAACAGGAAATCAAGATACCTTCGACTTGAATAGTGGGACCAACGTCTTTACCTACAATACCTTGATCGAGGGCTCTATCGACTTCATTTGGGGATCAGGTTCTGCCTACTTCCTGAACTCAACCATCGTGCCGAATGCCGATGGTGGATGTATCACAGCTGACAAGAGAAGTACCAATGGCTCTATCGGTGGTTTAGTCTTTGATCAATGCACAATTGCCGCTGCAGCTGGAGTCTCCCCGGGTTCGATCTATCTAGGTCGCCCCTACAGCCAGTATGCACGGGTCGCATGGATCAACAGTTACCTGGATAGCTCAGTTGCTCCCGCTGGTTGGTCTGTCTGGTCAAGGTCAAGTCCTCAAACAAATGGTGTCTTGTTTGGTGAATACCACAACTATGGACCCGGTTCCTCGACCGCATCTCGTGCGTCATTTTCCGAACAGCTCACGGATGCCGATGTCGCGCAATTCCAACTGGCCAACTTCTTCTCTACCCAAGGGACCTCTTGGATTAATATGACATATGTTCATACCGCCCCGTTCACCGCTGGCTCCTCTCCGGTCGCAACTTATACTTCCTCATCATCTGTTGCTACGGTCACACCGACTTCGACATCTGAAATTACAACTGTTCTTCCAGAATCAACTATCACGATCACCAGATCAACGACCGCTAAGGTGACGGCTTATACGACTCTGTCCGCTGATCCTGTGACGAGATTTACGACTGTCAGTGTTGCGCTCGGCAGCAGTAGCACTGTTACCCCAGCTCCTGTTATCATTACCAGATATAGGACTACCACGTCGACTGAAGGGTCTACATCGACACTGACCCCTGATGAAGTCACTGTTACGCGATATACGACCATCCTCACGAGTGTTGGGTCTACCGTCACGGTTACGCCAGATTTGAGTACAGTCCTTAGATATAGTACTATCAGGACAACCGTTGGCTCGAGCCAGACGATTGTTCCGGATCCTGTCACTACAACGAGGTATGCCACGAGCACAACGACATCATTTTATACAAGCACAGCTGCCGCATCAACGGTCACCCAGACTCAAGTAGCTACTGTGTATGGCACGTCTACGTACTCATCCTCTCCTCGGTTGGTTACCGTTACCACGAGCAGCTATTTGACGTCTACTCGCGTTCAGACTGCAAGACCAACCACTATCACGAGAACAGTATCTACACTTACAATTCCTGGGCCAGTCACGATAAGTACCCCAAGGAGTACAACAGTCTACGTGACGTCCACTTCGACAGGAACGAGGACGAGCAGCGTGACCGCGACCCTCAGCTGCACTCCGCTTGCGAAAAGAGATTCGATTCCGGTAGATCGTTTCCACGTTCGTGCTTTGGTTTCACACGAGAGAAGAGCAGTTGTCCCGAACCCGTCGACGGCTACCTATACATATACATCAACCCTTACATCGACCGTCAAGACCGTTAGTTCCGTCATACCGGGTCAAACTGTAACGGCAACGACGACAGCGACCAGCCTGGTCACGGGTGTGACAACTCTGAGGGCAGTGACCACTACAACAACATCTACTATTGCGCTAATAAGCTCGATAACTGATGTGAGCGTTCCAAGAGCTTCGTCGACCACCTCAACCTCGACAGTCTTGCAAACGAGCACAATATCTGGACTTACAACCCTCAGGGGCAGCACGACCACCTCGACTGCAGTTGTGACCCAGACCAGCTCGATCGGTGGTGTTACTACCCTCAGGGCTTCCACGACTACTGTAACCTCCCCTGTTGTTGTCACAAGGACTTCAAGCGTCAGAACCACGGCCCCTGTCGCAACCGTTGTGGTATCCGCAACAAGAACCTCAAACTCAGTCGTCACCCTTCCTCAATCCACCAGCACCGTCACCGTGATCCGAACTGGCAGTACGACCGTCACTTCCTACGCTCCCACCTCGACCGTCGAGATCGACAGAACGATCACGTCGACCGGAGCAAGGACCACGGTCACCGCTCCTCAGGTCACGATCACGAGGACCACAACGCACAAGACGACCACGACAGCGTACAGCACAGTAACAAGATATGCAAGGGGTGCAACTACCTGCGCTGCTTGAAATGTCTGACTGCTTCCTGTTCCCGTTCTGTTTAGTGAGAGCGTTTAGCAATCATTTCTCCTCCTTATTTTTCATATGTCCATAAAAGATTTAGCATTTGATTTGTTTGTATATACCTAACTTACCAGAGAGGAAAAAAAGGTACCAGACCATATAATATTATAATATTATGAAACTTTTATATATATTTGAAATTAATTTTTTTTTTTTTTTTTTAAATTTTTTTTTTTCATAATCATCATCAGAAGAAGAAGAGGGAGAAAAATTGACTTGCACAAATTTTTAAGACCTACATGTAACCAGATATTATTACATTTCTATTTCCAAGTTCCAATTCTATTCCAGAACTATACCCTCCCCTACCTACCTACCTACCTAGGGTAAAAGGACAAAAAGAGAGAGAGTGAGAGAGTGAGAGAGAGAGAGAGAGAGAGACCCCAACATTAAGAGATCCATGCCAAAAAAATTTCTTATGAAGCAAAAGAAAACGGGATTGATTGATTGATTGATTTTCCTTTTTCTTTCTTGTTTCTAACTTACCATCCAGCCAGCCTGTCAAGCCAGCCAGCCAAATCAGAACAGTTCCTTGTCTTAAAAAGATTTCCTAGTCAGCCCGGAGAAAGCTCCCCAGCCCCCCCGCCTCCTACCTACAAGCCATCAAAACCCAGTAGTAAGAAGAATAAGATACAGAGTTTTAATGGTAACAAAGAATAGCTCAGTTTCATCGAATTTGTGATGTGTGACACAAGGATGTCGATGATGATGATGATGTTGCACACTGTTCGTGGGGGAAAAAAAAGATGTTTGTTCGTCATAACATAACGGGTCATTCATTCAAGGAGGAACTAAATGAGTACCCATATCTTATCGGCTTCCTTGACTCCTTCTCTACTCGCTACGGCCGTCAGGGTATCTTTGATAACGTCTTTTGCAACTTTGGGGAACCTGGGGAGATAATATGTCAGTGGGTTTGTTGTTGAAAATGGGGGAAAAGATTCATGGTGACAAAAAATAACTCACTGTTTCTTCAAGACTTCTATCAAACCAGCCTTGGAAAGATTGCTGCCTGATACAGCTTGCTTGAAATCTGGGAGAAGATCGGAAGATATCATCTTTGTAGGACGTGATGGATCCTTCGGTGGTCTCCCACGTTGTCCTGTTTGAATTGTAGGTGCCTTCACGGACACTGATTGTTCTTCGGATGTTTGGACCACTGGTACAAGAGTACCTTGGTTGAATACCGCGCTGGTAGGCTTGGCCGAGGTCAAAGGAGACCGAGATGGTGGTTGCATTGCTTTAGACCGAGAATGAGGCGCCGGTTCTTCTGTTTCCCAGTACTTGGTAGAAAATGGGTCAATAGGAAATCGATGTTCATCCGTTATCACGTCGATCCTCATATTGTCAAGGTCGAAACCGCGAACCACTGAATGACTCCTGTCTGCCCAAACGAGACCTGTTGAGATAGGTTGTAGATCTAGACCGCTGAGATGTTGCTTTCGCAGGCCAGAATCATCCTCATCGTCAAGGAAGCCTTCCAAATCGTCCTCGTCCTCGTCCTCTTCGTCATCATCCTCAGACAGCAGATCTTCGTCACCCTCTTGTGGGGGTTCCCATTCCGCTTCCGAATCGTAGTCATAATTTGTATCAGGTAATGCCCGAGTGAATGGCTTTCGTGACAGTCGTGTCTTCGACTTGGGAGAAACTATCCGCGAGTATGTGCCTTTATACGGCGGCCTGACATCCTCTTTGAAAGACAAAACCTTCAACGATATACCTCTGAATCTGTCCCGAATATTGCTTGACTCGCCCGTGAGATCGATCGGCGCCGTAGCTGATCCATTAATCTTGCTCACTATCTCACGAACTGGCCTTGCAACGCCGCCGCGCCTTCTCCTCGCAAATGGCGCTGAACGAAATACAGTAAGAGTGTTAACATCAACACCTTCGATTACCGGCTCTTTCAAGGCTGAGTCGATATTCCCTAAATCATTCTCAAGAGCTTTTTTGTCCCTGTGGCACCGAACATAAGGTGCTACTACGGTATTGGAAGGTGGCTCGTAGGGGAAGAATGTAACTTTGAAATCTGCCTTGACCTTCTTGGAGGGTGACTGTACAACATTCGAGGAGTCGTCGGCAGTGCTTGGATTGGATGGCTCGAGACTATTGCCAGCTGCTAGCCCGCTGGGTGCGGCAGAGGGAGTAGTTGCGGTTGCTTTTAATGTCGGCTTGACTGGTGTCGTCGCTTTCGAAAAAAACGAGCCTAACTTCAGTTGTGACTGTAATCACGGAGTCAGTGATGAGGTCTCCATGAGTAAAGAGCATCTTACCCGTTCCTTCTTCTGCTTCTCCTCCTCTTCTTTCTTCTTCTTCTCTTCCCTCGCTTGTCTCTCTACCTCCTTCGCCTTCTCCTTTTCGGCTTTCTCGAGGTCCTTCTGCCGTCTTACGACTTCTTTTTCTTCTTCCTTGCGCCGTCTCTCTTCGTCGCGAGCCCGTTTCTCTTCCTCTCGACGAGCCTTCTCCTCCGCTTTCCGTCTCTCCTTCTCCTCTCTTTCTACTTTCTTCGCAAGTTTCTCTGCCTGTTTCTCTTCGAAGGTTAATTTGCGTTTCTTTGCAGGAGGTCCGTTAGGATTGCTAGTGCTGGTGGGAGCCGAAGATGTGACGCTGCGTACAGGTGAACCTTGCCGGCTAGTAGCGTTCAAGTCGACCGACGAAGCTGGTGAAGGCGTGGAACTTATTGGGGTCAATATTGAAGATGCCGCTGTGTTGAGTGGGCTCTGAGGTTCTTTCCCGTCTACCGATCCATGAGAACGCTTCTGACCGGCCAACGGGGTAGTAGGGACCGATGATTCGTCCATCATGGTGAGGACGAATCGTCAGACTGCCAGCGTGGAATATCTGCTTCACTGCTACCAGAATGACGAAGCAGTAGGATGTTGGCGAGGTGTCTGAATCGTGCTAGATAAACAACGGGAGCAGATGCAATTGGGATGATATACGAGGGTCCAAAACGTTAGATACTTGACGCGTTAATTGGGGAATGCACGCGTTGGTCGCTTTTTTAGTGGTATCAAAGCTTGGCGGACATTTCGCGTTTACGGACCAAAAGGGAACTTGCATTGCACGGCAATTCGCATGCACAGAGCACAGCAACGTATACTGATCTTCTTGGCCGGAATCTCCGACAGCTATATAAGTCGCAGTTCGATTTGCCTAGACTCATATACTCAAATTGAAAGCTAGGCCTAAGCTTGCCCTCGATAACTCTTGTTCGCGTTCTCCGGACAGCCATCACTGTTGTTGAATAGCTTGCTTTTCCATGGACACGCCCATCTATCGGTCATCTATCTGCCATCTATCGTTACCAAATCGCCCTATTCAAACTCTGGAGTCATCCCTTCTTCTATCCCAACAAGCTCGACTGCCCTACCAACAATTCCTCTTTCAATTTTCGCCGCAACATCCTCCCTCCTCATCTGCATAAGTCCCGTGACACCCCCTGACGTGTTTAAGGTGCTTACCTTATGCAAGTAGGTAGGTAGATATCTGGATAGACTAGGATGGGGTTTGGAATGGGAGTACTAACATGTGGTGCCTAAGTACGTGATTACATACGGTGGGTTGCAGATGGAGAGCATATGGGAAATGGGATGGTCCAAGTCAATTGTGGCTGATGTGTGACCACACCCAGCCATTATCCATTACTAAGTTAATTAAATCTTTGTTGTGATGAATGAAGCCAATACAGATGCTACCTAGTAGGTACATCCGCACATAGCATTTATCTGCGTAATTATCTCCATAGGTGATATCCGTAGGCGATGTCCCGCCTTATCCGATAGCCTTGGGCACTTAGGTGCCAGAAGTTGAATTGTGTCGATATGCAGAACAACCACTTCCTCCACATCTTTCGACCACGATGTCTAATGAAAGTGCCAAAATAATATCCTGATGTCCCCTTGCCTTCAATGACTCGTGAGCCAAACCATCTATCATAAGATGAAAATTACTGTCAGGCTTCCCAACTCGATTCGATGCCATAAGAAAAGTGGAAAAATTCGAAGATTGAATCTTTGCTGGGTCCTGCCATGCCTTTGCTTCGATGAAAACGCCGTCTCGGTGTATGTTGACCAAAAAGGAAATAACTGAAGATGCCAAAAACGCTGAACATGATGATGAAACGAAAAGACAGGAACGCTTCGTACGAAAGGGATATTAATCATCCAAGTCTGGGTTTGCAACGAATAATCGCACCCCATTCATCGTCATGGTCCGCTCATCGACACTGCCTCTCCTTCGAAGCTCTTCTGCCTTCTTAGCATTCTCGGCAGCTTTCATTATTGCATTCGGAGCCGTGAGCTCTTTCACATCGCCAAAGCTGTCTTCTCTTTCCGGTGTACTTGTACCACCACTGCCACTTTGTGGTCGCGGGTTCTTCTCGAAATAACTCGGTCTCGAGGGAATACCCATGGGTGTCTCGTCCGATAATCGTGGACTGTTACTACCCGAGCTGTACCGACCGCTTTGTCGCTGTGATATAGCGGGAGCATATCTGCCACTGTTTAGACTGCTTCTACCACTCCCGGTTCGAGCGTGGATCCTGCCGCTTGCGGCGTCGTCGAGATCATCCTCGCCTTCGCCGATCTCGTTCGCGCTCAGCCGTACAGGTACGCCAGCGCCAGTGAGATTGGCCGGAGTATATGCCGCTGACTTCCCACCATGTCTGATTTTCCCAGAATACTGTCCACTGCCAAGGGTACTCGACCTTGCCGAAGCACCCATCACCTCCCGTGCAGCTCGTTCTTTTGCCATCCTCTGCGCCGCCGCTATCCGTGGATCTTCATGTTGAGACCGATCGCACCAGACAGTGGCTTTCTGTTTTCTCATGAGGGCAACATATGACGTTGGAGAAGAGGATGATCTGCCGGAAGTACTTCTTCGAACGCCAGAGGAATTGTTCGTGCCAGTGCGGGTGATCTGACCTCCGGTCGAGGAAGTGGAGGTCGTTGCGGTGGATAGACGCCGACTAGGGTCGTTGTAGGAAGAATAGATGGGGGATGTTTGGCTCATGTTCGAATACGAGGTAGAAGGGGTCATCGATGCAAGGACACTGGAGGAAGTCGTCCTACTACGACTGTGAGACGGCGGCTGTGCCTGAGTAGGATAGAGAGCATATTGTCCACCCAAGATTGGTTTCCGCTGGTAGGCTTGGTAGTCACCAGGCTGTTGAAACCCAGGGCGGTGGAAGTCCATCATCGTGCCCGGATATTGTACATTGGTCATCGAGGCGATGGGCGAGGTAAAACAAAAGAATTGGTATCGCCAACCGCCGTGGTTGAGAAAATCTCGCGAAGTTGGAAGACGAAGTCGAGTGCTTTGTCTGTGAACCACGGTGGCAGATGACGCTAAAGTCGAATTGACTTTGTTCTCGGTGGGGGTGTATGATGCAGCGGGTGACGGTTCAAGCCTGGATCGAGATGGCGGGTCGCATTATTCCGTGTAGTGAGCAAGATTATTATGACTCTCTTTGTCTCTTGTTTGAAGTAGTTCGTAATCTTGTCGGTGAAGACAATCAGAGGAGGCGATAGCTTGATGCACCTCGCAAGGGTGCACAAGGATGTTGGAGAGATGGAAAGTGAGGGGTCTCAGGGTGAAGGGTTGGGTCGTATATTTGAGGGATGCAGGGTTAATGGCCCCGTCGCTTACATGAATTGGGGCCAGGGCCAATAAATGGACAAAGGTGAGACAAACGCAAAGCTCAAGAGGGTAAGCTGTAAGCCTCTTGTGCTTGAAGGAGAAGGACGACTGAATTGGGGAGATGCGTGTGATATTAGGATACGATAATTGGCGCACGTAGAGAGACAAGAGACGGAAGTCAGAAAGAAAGTTGGTATGTCCGTGTCTTTTTTGGGGGCGGATTCAGGTAGATCCGTGGTCAAGTCGCGATAAGTACTACGTAGTACCAGCCTAAAGGAAAAGCTTGCCGCTATTATTCCCGGTTTATCTTTGGGAAGGAATTTTGGTTAAGAGAATTGTGAAGCAAGGTCGGTTAGGTGAGGAGAAAAGAGGAGAATGGAGGGGGGGGGGAATTGGTCTACTAATATATGTAAGACCAAACTAGAAGAAGTGCCTCTAAAGAAAGACGCCCCCAATAACTTGTTGAGGGTAGTAGTGAGATCTCAGGCGTCCTCAATTAATTACTGGTTCGATGTTGTAGTATGTAGTATTGTCGATATTCAGCCGCAACTTCCTCTTCCTCTTGCTGGCTCGCTGGTTGGAAAGTTGCTACGTCAATTGGCAAGGTTATGTACAGTCTCTTTTCCTGGATAATGGATAATTACTGCGTAGTAAAGGTAAGGTAATAAGGTATCTTCAAACCCTAGTGCCCAGCCAACCCGGTTTTATGAACATCCGGGCATTGCGTGTCGTTGATAGCTGAATGAATAATAAAGTGCAGGCCTCCCCCCCCTTAAAGTGGAGTGAAAGCAGGTTGATTGGAAGCTCTATTGTTTCTGATTTGACGGACAATAGGCCCTATTGCGCAAGAACTATGGAGATAATGATGTATTTTTGTCCTTTGGATGTTGGCAGCTCAGCAGGCTGGTGGGTAGGCTCGGTAGTACGATGATGTGCGTTTGTCGATGAGTAGTTGTTAAGGCCAGAGGCCATTCAATGTACTACGTAGGTAGTAATGACTCCGTACCACTGCAGGAGATGTTAAAGTGTCACGAACCAAAGCCATACTCCTTCTCAAGGTATCTAGGTACTAAAGGTATGTACCCGTATAGCTTTTGCCTTTCGGATACTGTCGATGTGCCGTGTGTGTGTGTGTGTGTGTGTGTGTGTGTGTGTGTGTGTGCGCACACAAAGCGCGTGGTGGTCTTACTATTCGAGTGTCAAGTGATTCCGATAACTCTCAGAGAGACTATCTTAGCTTCTCACTGTCTAATATCGTAGCATGTACCATTTTGCTCATCACATCATCATCAACTCCGCTTTAGCAACAGATCCGACATTAGCAGCAGCGATCTGTTTCGATGCTTGGGTAGAAAGACGAAGAACCAGGATTGTGTCGGCTGACTGGTGCCCGTAGAGTGCCGAGTGCAACTAATCATCGTATTCCATCATGGAGTGGATATACGTTGGCAGGCCATTCTCTACTGTTGTACGTAGTAATTACTATGTAATTAGTACATACTGAGTACAAGCGTGTTGCCATAGGTAGTACTACGTAGTATATCCGCCCAGTGGGACGAGACGGAAATATCCTTGGTGCCAATGGAGCTAACTTACTCTCTATTACCCTCACCAGAGAGAAATTCCTAACCCTCGAAGAGACAAAATTCCCTTTAGGCGATGTCAGACAAGTAAGGGGAAGTTTTCGTCTGACAGACGGCGCTGGGCTTGAGCTAAGGTGTCTAAAGTATCTACCAAGGGATAGATTATTCCTGCGGACTATCGGGATGAAGACTCAAGGAATGAATGGTGCTATACAGTATTGATTTAAGGTAATAGCGAGACGAAAACAAAGGCAAGGCGAGACATGGCTGCATACAAATGAGCTGAAAATGAATCTCCATGGAAATCTGGCCTGCTGCTTCAAGTATGTCTCATAATTAATACTTCGCATTCTAAATACATATACTTGTGCATACCTTAGTAGATACAGACCAGATGTATCGTAGTATAAGGTACATTCCATCGGGCAAGCTTGGTCCTTCCAATGACCCTTTCTCAGCCCTGCCGAGTTCAGTTCCAAACATTCATTGACTTCGCCAATGAAATTTCCGAATGGGTTTGGGAAAAGGTCAACACCATGGTTCAAGTTGTACCATGATGTATCGGTTACTTTTACTTTTACGGGGTTACATCTAAAAGGATGACTGCAGTGCCTCAACCATCTATCACTCTTTTGAAAGCATGCTCTCATTGATACGGTAGCATTTTATCAGTCAAAGGGGCGAGCCTGTTATAAGTGCCTATCTGATAATAATCCATTGTAGCATAATAGTAACTGTTCCTAAGGCGCCTGCTATCTTGAAAGATTTATTCGATTTGACTGTCCCTTCAAAAACACGATTCACGCCTATCTTATCCCCGAACAAAGCAGCAACGGTGATCATCATTCGGTCCTATCGAAGTTAGTTCCTCGTGTATTATGGTAAGCTACTTCCAAGTTTCTACTGAGAACATTTTCTATTTTAGTAAACCAAAAAAAGAAAACACCAGAAGGCGCCTCCGTTCCTGCATATCTGACCTTACATATGAACCATCTCGAGAGGCAATTCATCTACATTGTGTAACATACCTCCTGGATGGATCATGGGTATGTGAAACGCCGCATAGCCAATATTGGTGAGCTCCTCTTACCCTAACCATGGAATGCTGCCATCATCCCTCGCTTTGCTGTGCCCTTACTATCATGCCCAACCTCACGCTTCAACGCTTCGTTCCTGGTAGATCGCTTTTTTCATTCAACTTCAGCCAAAGTGTCCAAGGGGACATTCTCAGAAAGGAAATGCCCACTCCAAGCATTTGCCCATAGTACCAAGGCGTACACAAGACCGCCATGGCGATGGAGTCATCAACGAGCTTGACGCATTCCAATACTATGTCGCAGTACATACTTAGGTGCGTAGTACTGACAAGTGGAGTGAAGAAGTGCCCTAGAAATCCACCTGCCTTGTCTTGTGCGTCAATCACGTGTCCCATCATTTTCGCGTAGACGAGGTTGAGCGTAGAAACGGAAGTGTTTGTTCTCTTGTTGAGGGTCTCTGCGATATGGAGCTTGCTTCCAGGAGATTCCACCCCCACGGATCGATGATCGCGCAAACACCGAGATGTCGATTACTACGTAGTACTATGGTACGTAAATTCTCCGATTCACATCGTGATGAACTTGCCGGAGATTGAAGGACCACTGGATACTCAGAGTATACCGTAGAAGAACGAAGAGCGGATCAATATGCTGAAGCACCGCATTCTACGTATACGGTACTGTGGTAGTAGCTTAGTAACTTTCAAATGATCCCTGACTAGCACGTGGGTCATGGGTCAAGGGTCAACTTAGTCAGCAGTTGAATCTGGTACAGTCATCCAAACGTGCCAAACTTGGAAGTTACTGCACTATCGCAGTAAACCCGTCTTCGATCAAACGGAAACCTATATCCGTCAACTACAATCAATCTAGATGATTACGGTACTAATTGCTGTATACTCTGCTATTAGAGCGCTCTCTAGTGACGAAGTACTCTCATGATCCATTATAGGCTGCAAATCAATCAGAAATCCACCTTCATGTGTGTCTCCCTCGAGATACCCGGGTTCGCCGGAATATGAGTTTGATCCACGGGAGAATGCAATCGAAGCCGACACTCTCAGCTCTTGTACGTAGTAGGAGGTGGCCCCATGCGACATCGAACATCCAAAGTATGCGATTATCTTAGATGATATGACACTGATACTCTAACTACGTTGTCGAGCTGCCATCTAGGCCCAATTCGTCTCGAAATCTTAACATCAATCTCAGTTATGGTCCCAGTGCCTGGGCTTCCTTGTTCCAAAAATGCATGTCATCGATATTGGGACCATCTCCGATGCAGCCATGACATGCTAATACTCAATCTGGAGACCCCGTCAACCTAAAGATACCGAAAACGATCCTGCGGTCTATGAGTCGATATTGGTTGACGGCTACCATTACGTGTAAACGTGTTTGTTCTCTCCAAACGACTTGGGAGTCCTGCAGCTCCTGCAGAAAGAAGTCCAAAGTAGAATTAAGCTCCGTGGTTGAAATCAGCGAAGTGACCACATGGTCAGAGGGGAGTATTTCTGCTGCATCCAACTCAACATCGGCCGGGAGAATGCTTGCCTACCAACGAGAAGCGTCCACGAGACAATTGCCAGGTGTTCCCAGGTTTTGTCAGACACATATCACCCATGCGAACGACAGATTATGCATGCAACGAGAACCACGACCTGTACTCTGAGAACAGCCTTACTCCAGAGACCAATCCTTTTATGGGTCGTCGAGCACAGGTGTTTCTCACACGAACCACTGATCGATACGTTTTTGCCATAGTTGGGACAATCGAGATCGTTTCAGACGCGCGGCTTAGAAGTGGTCGGACCGGGCCGATATGGCTATGATAGATGGTTGCAAATCGAAGTATGTCAGTTGCGCAACAGAGGCGCTTCATCTGGTATGCCATACTACTTGTATCCAGGTGAACTCAATGACGTTTCAGAGACCGCAGTTCCAAGGAAACAAGCGAAGCAAGTATTATGGTAGCCAATGAATGTACCTTCGAGTCACGTCGCGTGAACACATCATCCAAGGGGGCGATCTATCCAAACCTGAGAGCAGGGGCTGCTGAAGTGTAAGTTCTGTTGTTGTGGCAAATTGCAAGATGGCTGCAGGCGTCGCCGCCAAACACGAGGACCAAGGCAGAATGTCTACTTGCGGTGTTCGCGCAACGGACCGATCTCAGATTGCTCGCACCTGCAAGGGATTGTTAGCGCGCTAGACGGTGCCTACAGTATGGTTCCTATGTTGCTATTGTAGATTGGAACAACTCCACATGGACTTGTGCTTTATCGTGCCAGCAGTTCGGATATGCAACCTCGCTGAAAATGAGAGCTACGCGGGTGGGAGTGTCGGTGAGCATTGAAAATGATGTTTCAAGCTTCAGCATGATTTCCCGGAACACAAGATGATAGACGCACATGCCGTAATTGGAAGGACAATGCCCTTCGAGAATGTCAAGAGACGAAGGGAATTTGGAATGGTGGTGAGCTGCAGGTCCACGGCGATTGGTTGCATTATTCGAGACCATTGCTGCAGTGCCAACGCATCAACTGGATCGCGTCTCGTAGCTTATGTGTCCCGAACCCGGAGCGTCTTGACATTGAGGTGCATTTGTGTCGAAGTCGCATGGTATTAGCGGCGGCAGTGTGGTAAATGCCCATTGCAGAGACCAATCAAAAATCAACACGACGACAACAGGATCTGCGGCCGGATGAGAGGCCACGATGATCTGTGTAGTGACACCCGGGGAAGGGAAGCCACCGCACCAACTCACAGACTATTTCGAGTCTTTTATCAGTTAACTTACACTCACGGGTTCCATTATCTCAAGTGGTCTATAGCAGCGCATTTCGAAATTCTAAATCTAGGTGTTTGGCCTGCAGAATCGCAACTTTGACCGGCAGGACTGGATTCCAGATCGCACTCGTTGGCAAGGTAGGTTACTGCGACTCGTGATTGAACGATTCCAGCACTGCCAGGTCATTCCATATGCGCATTCGCTTGCCAGGTAGGCATAATGGATTATATGTGCAGGTTGCATCAGCGCAGACGTGGAAGATTACACAGTCAGCTGCTCCCAAGGAAGGCAAACTCGTATAGCTAGCTGATTGACAAGTAAAGAAAGCCGGGCTCGTCATTTGCCTTCAGCTGATATAGGCGTTGATACAGACGGTAACCGACACCTAGAAGCTCGGATCAGTGGACCAAGGAAGGCCCATAAAGGTAGTCGGTAACATTTTCAACCTGTCAGTGACTGTTCGCCTCTAATGCAATGGGCTAGTCCTTCTGATCCTGGTCAACGCTGAGCGCTTCTTCACCCCAATGATTCGCTCTCCATCACCCCTCTTAACGGTTGTACTGGGAGCATTTGCTGGCAATAATGCGGTTGCTGCATTCGCGCAGACAGTTAACACGTAGCGTCTCATGCACAACCTTTTTTTTTTCTGAATGTGCGCACTCGTTGAGAATAAAATTCGAGCCAGAGTTTCTGGTTGCGCCGTCTATATCACCATCATCCTCATCATCGTCGTCAACATCATGCACAACAGACTTCGTTCCAATATTCTGGTCGGACGTTGTCGTTTGCTGCACTTCAATCAACCTTTTGCTTAAACGTAGCTTATACCCCCAAAGTTCGAGGGTCTTTTTGGTTCCCGTCGCATGGGCCCGGGCAGTGGTTCCCCACATCTAGGTCTCCAATTCGAAAGCTTCCGGGCGTCTGGTTTTGGGGCACCCTTCGTCACTCGTGAAGTGACAATAACTGCGACAACCATCGTGGGAGTTGTCTGGGAATCGCATGACACTTGGGCCTTGATCTTCTTTCTGTAACCTGATTCGAGCCGTTGTCTACTTTTTACCTCTCTCAATCTAGCTTACTCCCACTGTCGCAGCAAGATCAGGACCTCTGAAGCGGGTGCTGGAGCAGGCCGGTCATTGCGGAGCTTTCATCTGCTGGCAGAAGACATTCTAGCATTCGGGCCCGGGCTGGCCATCATACAGGGGCATCTTAGACCTCACATAAGGAGGGCGCCACGATTCCTGCAAAACCCAGCGGACTGGCTTCTCCTGGGCTGACGATTTACGCTCCTAACGGCGGCGCGATCCTTCTCCCATGAGCAGCTTGCTGAGTGGTCACATTTCCAACGATGGCCATGTACCAGCCACCTCTGAGATAGTAAGAGTCAATTTCCAATAATGGACTCATTGGCCGTCCACAAGGAGAACATCATCCATTCGTACCATCCAAAGATTACAGATGTGTCCGACACACCCACCGAATGGCATCAGGACCACTCCACCCCTCGGCCAGACCAGGATAGGGCCCTCCCTGACCGATCTCACTTGAGGGCGCGAAGAGTGACCCTGGAGGATCTAGCCGCCCATGTTCGAATGCAGAGAACCCAGACAATCCGCTTTGCACAATTGAGACGCCAAAGGGAGAGTATTACTCAAGAGATCGCACTTGCTGCAAGACTCGTGAGGACGCAAAGATGGACTAGACGCGCTCTTATGAGGCATCTAATCTCCCGTGATAAGGCCGGTTTTGCGGATTGTTTTCAGGCTATACAGGGTCTCAAGGACAGCTTCTCGAATACCTGGGTGACACGAGAATTCTCCCGCGATGGCACAACCGATAGCCTGGGTCTTTCGTCGCCACATTGCTCGTTGTCGTTGGCAAAATTGACTGCCAGGTCAAGAGCAGAACTGCAGGAGTTGCTGAGGCTGGTCAGGATGGACACAAATTTCATAGTTGACCGTATTCGATGTTTACCAGCCCGGAAACTGGAGCAACTTGCCTCATCTCCCGAGATCCAGGATAGAAATGACGTTCGACCAGGTTCCGCCTCCCAGGCTAGGCTTCCTTTGTCCGCTGCCCGGCGCAATGCGGCTTTTACTGGCGCGGTGAAGGATAGGATTGGATCTCTGGAGCGGCATGACTCATTGTCGGTCTTGTTACATAACGTCTGGAACGCCAATAATCCATTGGATGCTAGCGAAGCGGAACGCAGACTACACACCTGGTCCTCGGTGTGTGCGAGGTTGTTCTCGGAGTCTGACGATGAGTTCGGGCCCTTGATATGCCGCATCCTAAATGAATATGCTGACCTTGCGGAATGGCGGGCACGGCCTCGACTAGAGGTGTTCCTACGGTCTGTTCTTCAAGAAGGAGCATTTCTGCTTGGCTATTCCAACCATGAATTATCATCTTCTGAATATGCTACTGGATTTGATGTATCGCTTCACACGAAACAGGCAACGGAATTTTTTGACAGAGCGCTCAAGGATCTCTTCTCGATCTTAGATGATGCTGAAGGGGGTCTTCCTCGTGGAAGTCTGGAACTTGGATCAGCGATCCTTGGCAAACTTCCCAATGAACAGACACAGGGCGCTTTTCGCGGATTTTTGCTCTATACATGGTTCTTCGGTCAGTATCTGAAGTCCTTTGTCCTAGAACCAGAGGTAGGTTCCCAATCGTCAACACAGGTTTTTGTACTGACCTCTCCAGTCCCACGGCTCCCTGCTGGATCAGCACATTCGCCCGGAAGCTCGTGATCGGGTCTTACAGGAAGTCTCAAGGCGAGCACAAGCAGTTGTATATATGGTGTTCGATAATGAGTAAGTATTCCTATGCAACTCCTATCATCTGAATCTCACAATTTGGCCAGGCCTTCTTCCCACGCTGTAGCCGACCTCGTCCGGCCCCACGTAAACAGAATGAACAATAAACTTATTTTGATCAATCCACCACTACCACAAGGTCTTGAGACGGCTGATGAAGACAATCGAGCTGAGAACGACGATAGCGCACCTCTTTTACCGTTAATACTGGCACCTGCAGATCTCGTCACTTTAATAGACACTCTCTATCCACGGTCAATTGTCACGCCTGTCGGTATGGTTGATCCATTCACTGCGACCAACCCGGTGGTATCCCAGAGCAATGTAACGGCGCAAACATATTCGAATTATGGGACCGCTTATGGAACAATGTACTTGCATGATAACATCCCAATCCACGCAAAAACCCGTGCAATGAATGCGGTACCATTCGCGGATATGTCAACCCCCTTAGAATTTGCTTACTCAAGGGATCAGTCGTCGTCCTCAAATACACGGCGATTCGAAAGTCTCCGGCGAGACCTCGAAAGTCTGGCCGATGCTGGTGCAGCCGCACAAAGGCCTTTCTCTGATGGCTGGATTTCATTAGACGTCCATCACAACGGTCGCATATCTTGGACCCCACAGGCAGATACTGAACAAAATGAGAAAGGCTGGGGTGTTTCAACCACATTATACAGAAGTAACCATTCTCGCCGAAATATCACAGCTGAAGCTGCCATTCGTCTAGCGGAAGGCTTCAACACTGTCCACGGATCTACAGCATCAAGCGTCGGGTTTGATCGGTTCGCTCAACCATCGGCTTGGCTGGAACGACTGTTTGAAGATGAGGTCGAATTTTATCTGGCGAAATCTGATTCAGCTGCCGCTCATTTTTGGTGGACGGCATTGAGACATATACGCGAGCATTATCCCGTGTGCTGCCTCTCGGGAAACGACACAAAGATCCTAGAACCACTTATCAGAGAGTCGACTGAGATCTATCAAAGGGCCAACAACGCAAGTATCAATATGGAGACACAACTTGCTCACTTTCAAATTGTTTTCAATCAATTAAGAGTGAGTCTAAACACACTTTCTAGGCAGCTAGAGAATTTTCGGGATAAAATGTGGTACATGACCGGAGTCCGTGACTCTCAGCCTTTTGACCAGGCCCGGAAAGTTGCAACAGCGTTGCACAACATGTGCCTCCCGGAAAGCCCGAAATCATCAATCGAAGCTAGCATACGACAGCAAGTGCACCAGCGGCCTTCTTCCAGTTCATTGCTGAACCAAGCTGAATTGCAAACTGGTGACATCCTAAAAGCTCCTCCAGAGCAAGGGGGTCCCAAGAAGCTTGCAGACGAACAGATTGAGTGGATTAAGAGATGGATGGAGGGTTGTAGCATTGACAATTTCTGTGTTGGAGAGGAGAGATTTCATCGGTTTTGCCTGGAGATTAGAGAGACGGTCAACAAACTCGTCGTAGACAACATGATTGACGGGCGCTTTCTTTGGTCCAGTGAACTCTTTGCCCGTGAGCGGTCAAGACATGATATCCTCTCGACGCGTTCGACATCTGCGCATAATCCAACGAGGCCACCAAGCGTCGTCAGTGATGAAGGACCTTCCATTTCAAATTACGCGCTCCGGG
Source organism: Pseudophaeomoniella oleicola (assembly GCA_003868215.1). NCBI lineage: Eukaryota > Fungi > Ascomycota > Eurotiomycetes > Phaeomoniellales > Phaeomoniellaceae > Pseudophaeomoniella > Pseudophaeomoniella oleicola. The sequence continues at coordinate 122,660 of QWDQ01000004.1, forward strand.
GACAGGATGTCGTTTCGCGCCCAGCCTCGTTTGAGCCAGGAGTATCCCCAGGACGCAAAGGATCGATTCATAGTTTTGAGCGGTGGAGGTCGGGTCGTGAAGCATCTATCCTGGATACCGCATCCGCAAGCGATTCCCCTGGCCGGACTATTTCTACAGTCCCATCGGAGTCGCTTGCGACTTTCTGGTCTCCTGCCGTAACTCAAGCTCAGTCAACGGCGAGCATATATAGTACACATTCTCGACCTGCGTCTGTACACACTGACATACAAGGGGTCAAGGGCACAGATCCTGGTCACGTCGCGAAGACGGGGTTCCTTCAAAGGCTTAGGAGTAACCTTGCCAGTCTCCTGCTCAGTGACCTGTGTTGTCCAGTATGGAGCACTGGCTGTGAGACTGATGCATGGATCACAAACGCCCTGTGCCAGCAAAGAATTAGGCATCGGATAAGGAAGAGAGCCAGCATCGAAGCTCTTCTTGCTGACCCGGGATTCGTGAGAGCACCAAAATCAGGGCATGGACCTCCTCGACTGAAGTCAAAGCGTAGTATGTCCGTTGGGCCGAGTGCTCATTCAGGACCGCTCCCGTTCGTACTGTCATCGCTTGAGCCAGAAGACGAAAAGCGGCAAGACTTCGTCGTAGAATCAACCCCCAGCTCGGCTCGAGGGTCATTTTCTTTCGTGTCAGCATTTGAGAATATCATAACATGTCTGTCTGCCGAAGCCGATCCACGCTTGAAGCTTCAGAACCTGAAGGACCTGCTGGCATTGGTGGCGGCAGCTTTGGAGATGTCTCCTCCAGATGCAGCTCCTGCATACCGCCGGAGTCAGTCCCAATCACGATCAAAATCCAGGCGTTGGTCACAGCCAAATCCCCGTGTTCAGCCAAAAGTCTCGCATTCCCAATCGGATAATTTCGAAAGTCAGACCACGGAATCATTCGACGAGGCCGGGATCTCTGGTGAAACTCGCTTAAGCAATACTGACCGCAACATAATCGACCTGATGAAGAAGATATTCATGGATCTCCGTCCTAGGACTCTCTTTCGGGATCTACAGCTCGTCTCAGCCTTTGTGGACCCGGCAATACTAGCAGAATCGGACAACCATAGAGCCTTGCTACTGGCGGGTCTTGCTGCGCTGGCGTTCAAAGAAGATGTGTGTCGGACGTTGGTTGGGATTGCCGACAAGGTCATCATGCAAGACTCCATCAAACGACGATTAGCTCCAGGCGCTCCGAGCGAGTTCTCTCTCATAGACGCCATCAATTTCTGGATTATCTGCGCCAAAGAGGGCAATGCTATTGCGCAACGCGAGATCGCTACGCTCTACCTTACACATTCTTCGCTTCTTCCGAAGGCTACATCTCCGATGAGCCTCTCGAAGGATACCTTCAACTCCACAATTGGGATCTCACTTCGAGACGTTCCTGCAACGTCTGTTGATCCCTCAGCGATGCAATTAGCAGTGCACTGGATGCAGTTGGCTGCCCAGAATGGCGATAAGTTGGCCCAGTCACGATTACGATATGAGAAACAGCAACATTGAGTCATAAGAACGAATTCTTTCTTTCGGTTTTGCGTACACGTGACACTGCGATCTCCGGGATCACGGGTTTCTATTGGCGTTGGCTTATTACACATTGAATTCCTGGCGTTCGGGGATGGTCAGCATTCCAGGGATAACTTATACCACCAAAGCGCAGGGCATCGGGAGGCTGTCTGTCAACAATTTTGTTCTGCATATGAAATATGTTCCTAAAAAGGGCATATTGCGCTGATTGTTTCATTGTTTTTTTTTTTTTTTTTTGGTTCTCCAGATACGGTTACCTAAGGAATTGCTTCATGAAATTTTAGATACTGTGTGCGAAGACGATTTTCAACGATACCATGAGATCAGAAAGAAGCAGACAAGCCACCGGTGAGATCAAACGATCATGTTGTAGTATCACACAGGATTCGTCTGTGTCACCCACCATCAACAATGGAGGTCCACCAGACCGATTCAGCTGAGTAGTCGCATCAGCCTCACGAGGTGATTACTTCCTCGCCGGCGTTCGGGCCTCCGCAACGGAAGAGAGAGGCGATGGGCGGTGAAGATAGTCGATCTATGCAGGACCGAACGATGGTCCGGGTGGGCATCTGTGTCTCATTAAATCTGTTGTAATCTACTGGCGACAGCTCATCATGGTTTGATATTAGGTGGCAATGTCGACAGCCAAAAGCGGGAATGGCACATGCGAGTGCCGTGCGGTAACTTACGAGGTCATTTGTTGTGAGAGTTGAGCCTATGATGCCTGTGACCACTTACTACGTAGTACACTGAGGGAATATCTACCCTAAGGTGACTAGTACCTAAGTATGTCATAAGCAGATGAGATGATTTAGGTAGACATCCATAATTAACTTAGGTAGCTGCTGTAAATATATATATTTTGTCTCTCTCTCTCTCTCACACACTCTCATACCGTTGTACGCATGTGTACATAGTATATATTTGTATCATTCTCGTCGACCATCTTGTAACGCCGTCGCATTCACTGATGGAATTTGTACTACCGTACTTCTCTAGGGACATTCAAATTCAATAATCGCGGGGTGGATGCCGTTTCCCCGGAAAGTCGAAGCGGTTAATTAAAGACTTCAAGAGGAGCTCTCACTCTCTCCTTCTCTCTCGCTCTCTTTGCCTTTACCTCATCGAGAAGAAAGAACTCGAAGGAAAAAACAAACTTCAAGCTTCCCGGATCAGCCTAATCGTTCACATGTCAACCGGCATATTCAACCCGTTTTCTGTTTCTTCTTCATTACAACAACACAACAAGTGACATTTCCATCGCCCATCATTATTGAATCTCTCAATCTCTTCTTGGTGATCTCGAGATCTCCTCGCTTTTCCGAGCAAAGACACCGCAATCGTCATTCTCCCGATCTGAATCCCCCCTCCATCTCTCACGCTAGGGATTAGCTCCTCTTTACCCACCGTAAGCAGCTACAACTACAGTGATCCATCGACATATTGTACTCTGGCAATTCGCAACGTCTTATTCTTGCTGTGAACTGGTTTTCAACATGGCTACTACATCTCCTATTCGACACTACCCTGGCGAAGTCAAGTCTAGGCCAAGAGGTGCGCTTATCATTAATTCCCCGTTCTGGGCTAGCCGCACCACATACCAAGGCAAACTACTGCATACTGATCTTTAATCGTATAGGAATCTTGAAGAACCCATCTAGTTCCAATACTGTACCACAGATAGCGAAAAGTCCTGGTCCCTCTACCATTCCGCAACATTCCGAAGAGTCGACCACCCCGTTCGATGAGAAAGAACTCACAATTCAGAACACGCTACAGAATGCTGGTCGTCGACGCTCCTCCGTCGAAGCAGCGCACCGCCTGTCGATATCACGGAGACAGTCCTCTGCTACCAATGCCCACGATGAAGCCAGCCAACGATTGAAGTGGGATGAGGCCAACCTTTACCTGGCTGAACAGAACAAGAGCGCTACCATGAAGATCACGGAACCCAAGACTCCTTACGCGAGGCAGTACGATCCGGCAGAGGATGAAGAAATGATCGACGAAGATCCGGGCATCGATGTCAGTGACATTGTTGTCGACGAAAAGGAGAAAGCTGAGACGATGAAGAAGCGAAGTGCCAATCGCATGCGCGAGAGTGATATTCCCGGGCTCGAACTCGGAGAACCAGAAGAAGCTGTTGATGTTGATGCCGCCATCGAGGCTGACCGAATCTATCGATCAAACAGTCACGAGGACGGTCGAAGTAGCAGCGGGGAGAAGCATGTGTCAGTTGGGGAGGGTGATGCCGAACTCCCAGATGATTCGTTGTCGAAGGAGGACGTGGAAAAGCACAAGAAGTTTGAGGAAATGCGCAAGAAGCACTATGAGATGAAGAATGTTCGCGGTCTTCTCGGGTAGGTCCTTCCCTCTGTCACTATCCATATTGGGTACCTATTGTTCCAATTGTCTATGCACATCGACAATCAGCCAGCAATTGCCAGTCCTGTGCTGACATCTCTCCTTACAGTCACCCCGAAGAAGTCATGAACGAGGACGATGAAGATGACGCAGAAGATGATGAAGATGACCAACAAGCACCACCTCCTATACCTTCTCTCCCTTCACGACCTGTCAATGGCCAGTAGTCGTCGACCTCGGCGAGGAAACGTCCAGGTTCTTGGCTTTGCATCAGATTTCCTTTTTTATCAGATCTACATGTCTCATTGACGGCGTTCTCACTACCATCACACGGATTGGCGAGATGTTCGCATGATATACCAACACCTGGGTCTTTTCTACACACAAGAGGCGTCACAGGATATTCTCATGTATCCTCTTTCCCCCCTCCCTGCCTCTTTCCCTGTCTGTCATGCTGGGTTAGGGCATAGTATGTATGTAACGATACAAATTGATAAATTACAACAGTACGATGGTGGCACGATCTGGCATAAGGAAGGTGTACGTGATGTTTGTTTGTTTTGTTTTTTGTTTTTTTTTGTTTTGTCAGAGTAGGGACTGGATCATAGTGTATACCTTTTTCCTACAAATGTAATCAACTCTGAACATGTTCTTTTGATCCCATACAAAGCATTTTCATCGATTTTTGCTCAGGTTTTAAGTCAAAAAATCAACCGGAACAAAAAAAAACAGAGAGATAGAGGGCGACGGGCGAGGCGTGTGACGACAGTGTAA